>CM075853.1:75141108-75553608 GCA_037975125.1 Latrodectus hesperus | reverse complement strand
TTTCTTTAAAATCATCTTTTTTTTTTCCAAAAGTTCATTGAAATTCTAAATCTCATCAAGGATTGGGAGTTAGAAATGAACTCTTTCTTTTTTAAAGTAATTTATCTTTCTTCTTTTTTTCTCCTTCTCCCATTTATATAATGAGTAACAATGGAAAAGAAGTGTTTTAAAATGGGTAGTGATAGTTGAAATACAGCGTGAATTCTCGCTCTCATAGAATCTAAGTCAGCTTAGAACTTAATGCAAATGGATTTTTGAACTCGGATTTAAACATCTGACATGATTTTTAGTCCAAATGATGTTCGTTTCTATATCGTAATTCTTTAATGGATGTATTATGATTTTAAAAAATCGAACTTTAAATGAGAGTGAAAGAAAAAGTTTAATTTCGCAGCCCTTTTCCATCTACAGAGAATTTTATTTTTGAATTCTTTGGAACAGGAATGTAACTTTCACTTAAAACAACATTTATTTAATACTTTCACGGCAGTTTTTAAAAGTATAGTAAATTTTAGTAAATTGTACTACATTCCTCTTAGTCATTAAAGTTCTTAGAAAAATATTTTTTCTCACCGAGAAACATTATTATTTATGCTTTTAAAGTGTATAAATATTAAAATCACTTTTATAAATTATGTTTTCTTTATGTGTAAGCAATGTTTTACATCAAAATATAATTATGAGGAACATATTTTACGATGAATATTTGAAATCTCTAAAAAGTATTTAAATAATCTAGTCAAAGAAACTGTATAAGTATATTATATCTTTTAACTAAGTTATACGAAGGTTGAATTTTGTATATTAAAATCAACCTTGGAAAACTACTGATTAAGTTGGAATGATTAACTATAGGAAATAGATGCGAAATTATAATTAATTAATAACAAACTTCACATTTATCATATTAATACATTTTGATATAATAAAAGCTTATTTTAAAAAAAAAATTTGAAAATTGTTTGTAATTAATTAAAATGTCTTCCATTCCTGTCATAGTTATTAAGGTATATAAAAGTATGCACATTAAGACTTGCGTCTATTACACGAGTGGTAGGCCTCAAAACGCAAAATATGTCTCTAAATTTAACGAACGTAAAAACTTTTGCTATTCATGTGGTATATATAATATTTTTTTAAAAAATAGTATTGATACAGCCTTTATCTGAAATACATGAAAATACTCTGAATATTAATAATTTAAATATAGATATACCTTGAATAAGTATTTATTGTTTAAAAGTATTGTGATTAAGAAGTAATATAAGATATGTTAAAAAAATTTTTTTTTAGGAATTCTTATTAATTATGCGTGATTTTTAATAGGAGTTTAATGTAGTATTTAAGGTATTGTTTTTAATGACAAAGGAGAAAAAGATTTAACAATTACTTCATAAAATAATCGTCAGCTTAAAATAAATATGGGAAAGAGACCTATCTTAGTGAAACAAGTAAATAATAGAACAAAGAATAATTAGAGAACAAAAATACAACAAAGAATAATTACTTTTCGCCCAAATTAACATTTAACTATTTGAGGGGAAAGAAAGTAACATAATATATTTGTATTTTCAGACTATTATATTTTAAGAACAATAATTTTGTAATGATTGCATAATTTAACATTATAACATATGAGTAATATATTAATAGCTTTGAGTGGTTGTGTTGTATTGAAAATCTTACAAATAAATACATGATTCACAATAGAAATTGTTGATTTTAACCAGAATATCAAATTATGAACATTTTATAACTGATCAAGGAAAAATATTTTTATTTTTATTTTTAGAAAAAACTGTTCAATATATCTATATTAAATAGCTCTAAATATTTTTAGTATAAAACAAGCAAATCCTTTCACTCTGTAGCAGAAATTAGCTGGCAATATGGAAAATTATTTAATTTTGTGGATTAATTTAAAAAACAAAGCATCAATAGGAACATTTTTAAAAAATGAGCATTTAATGTACTGAAAGATAACTTGCAATCCAAATCCAATTGGAATGTATAAATAACAAATGCAACACAAATTTTCAAAATATTCTTGAAGAGTATTCACAAAATAAATTTTATATATCTTTACATATAAAACCTACTTACTGATGATTTAAGATGAATCAGCCAATTATGAATACTTAAACTTTTCTTAACAACATTCCTAACTTTACAAACAAGCATACAGGAGGAATGATGATGCTTATTTAATTTTATGTCTAACACTTCCCTCAAATAAATATTAATATTTCATCTATAACATAAAATGTATTTTATAAAATTCGTTAATTTATTATTAACCCCCATTTTACAATATACTTTGTGGATGCATGCTACGCTGCCTGGGAAAATATCTATTAAATTATCATTAAAATTTCAGAGTTGCATTTCCATGGTTATTATTAATATTTAAATTTAATTGTTATTAGTAGTACTTTAAAAATAATAATAATAACATAAGCAACATTCAGTTTTAGCAACCTGAATGTTGCTTAGGTTTTTAATTATATTTTTTTAATTATATTTTCTTAATTATAAAGTAATTTTAAGAAACTATAAATTTAATTTTATACACATTGGACACAATATTTTGGAATTATGACCAATATTTATTGACTATACTATAATAAATATACTATAATTATGTCCTTAAATTATTTCCATTTTGTTATTTCTTGCCCAGCATCTTCCAGGCAAGTAGCTGAATAATTAACCTTTTGACTTTCAATTTTGTAATTCATGAGGTTCATTTTCCTTGTGATTTCATGGGCTAAGCAAGAATTTTTCTAAAATCTTTTTGTTATTTATCATAGTAAAACCAAGTGTTGGAAACAAGATCTTAGAATGTCAAACAAATTAAGCGAAACTAAAGCGTATCTGAAGAGATATTCTAACCACTTTGAATGTGCACCCATTGAAATCTGTTTGCAATGGGTGCCAGGGCATTGTGATATTGATGGTAATGAGCGTGCAGATAGGCTTTCCAAATCTGGATGTGACTTGACCCAAGAAGACAGGCCTATAAGCTATTCTGCTGCACGTAGTGCTATTAATCTACGTATTATAAAATCAATTATGACCGCCAGGGAGGCAGTTGCTGTTGGCAAAAGATGGGAGACTATTGTCAAATGCAATACCGTCCCCAACAGCCTGCCGCATGGAGTGGCGGTTGCCATCTTCAGGATGGCGACGGGTCACGACTACCTCCATAAGAATCTCCACAGGATCGGCCTTTCCGATACTACCCTCTGCCCCCTGTGTTCTACAGGCGAGGGTACAGCCGAACACCTGGCTTGCTGTGATGCTCTGGAACAGTCCGACGACGACTTGCATGGGCGGGCTGGACTCTACTGGGAAGCACGGCGCCAAATGGCCCATCGGCCACGGGCGGGCGTTGGATGAAGAAGAAGACTTTGAATATGTAACACAATTACCAAAATCAACATATTTTTAATTGGTGAACAATCAACATGCTCTTTATAGCGTATTAATTAATTACATGAAATAATTATTTAGAATCCTGTAGTTTTGCATATTAGATATCAGTTATTTTTATGTTTTTCAATATTGCTTTGTGAAAGATTAAACCTTTAAAACAATATTATTTAATTATTTAGTATTATTTACTTCAGAAGAATTCATTCATAGAATTGGCACGAGAAAAAAAGATAAAAATCATGAAAGAAATTACTTACTTTACATACTTAATATTAGAAAAGAGGGTTTCGGCATTGATATTCTCTTCTGACTGCCCATATCTTGCATTTTACATAAAGGAAATTTATCATCTGTTATCATTCAACAGTGGTAGTAATAAGTATTTTCTGCTTCAAAAACAAGAAAAAGAAGCTTTTTTTACAATTTTACAATTTTCGCATTCCATAAATTTTTTATATGTGAGTGCAATATTGCTTTTAAATTACTTTTTAAATGATACAATGCATACAAATACTGCATGGAGAAGGAATATTTTAAAACTTCCCCATCCTATGAAGTGTTCATAAATCAAAATGTTTTATTATTACCCTTCCTGAACTACGATTTCCAACAACAGTGTGTGCCAAAAGATTTAAATATTGAAGTGTGAAATATTGTCTAAAAATCGGCTTTTTTCATTTTTTATTTGTAATTTTTATTTAAAATAATGTTTAAATTGCTTTTCGTATTGTTATAAATTTTCTATTTTCAAAAGTTATAGATACTAAATTTGTTAAATGTTTTGCATATAGTACAAAAAGGAATAATAATAATAATTTTCTAATATCAGAAATAAGAATATTCATTTTTGATAAAAATTGAAAATGAATGAAAACTACATGAAATTTTTATTTAAAACATTTGATACTTTTTAATTTATAAATGTTTCTAGTATGATGGTAAAAATGTAATTTTTATTCAATAAAATTTATGAATATAAACATATTTATATAATAACAAAAACGTTGTAAAATTACTGAATGCGCAGTTAAATTATAATATTATTGAAATATAAAATGATTTTTACATTTAACTTCGTATGTTCAACTATGTAAAACCATATTTAAAAACAGATTAATCCTTATTACTGACAGAAACATGGTAAAATGTTAAGACATTACAAGAGAAACTTGTGTTATAAATTATCTAAAATGAATGTTTATTTCATTATTTTCAAAAAATATTGATAACAATTTTAGATCATACTTTATAAAACCCCATCTCATTTTTTCAGAATTTTTATGAAAAAATTAAATGCAGAAATGTAATTTTGACTTAATATTTTATAGTTTTTATTTGTACAGTTTTAAAAACAAACATTAAAAAGTACTTTTCACAAAATTTCTGATGAAACAAATTCGTATAAAATACTTTATGCAGAGAATGGATTTGATGACTAGATATACGTATTAGTCATAATGATATATTCATCAATATGTTATAATAGGAGATCTTTAAATAAAAGGAATAAAAATTTTTGAAATGATAAATCCACTTCAGTCTAGTCTTTGAAACTTTATGTAAGTTCCAACATAAAGAGCTTGTGATAATTTTGATAAATCTAACTCTGAGGAATCAGATAGCATAGCTACGAAAATATTTTTTCTACGCATAATTTTTTAAACACACAATTCTTTCCTACAAAAATTAATTAAATTGAAACTCATAATGATTTTAATGGTAATGTTGTCATTGCTTAGTTGAAAACAAAATCGTTTTCTTAAGGTTTAATAAATTTGAGCTTACTAAAATTCTTACATGTTACTATTTATTCCCAAGCGTTATCTCTTCCACTTACTTATGATGTGTATTAACATTTATCTGATACATATATATATTCACATTCACAAATTAAACTTTTACGCTCATCACATATTAACTATATAAAGTAGAAATTCACCATTGCTGACATAATTAAATGTTTTTTTACAAGATATATTTCCCTTTTAATTAGTTTTGCTTTTTATTGTAATTTTTTGTAGTTGTAGCATTTCTTTGAATAAATTATGTAAGCATGTTTCCTCACGTGAAATTTCAAAGGTATTTTCAATTAAATTAATTGTAACTGCAAACACGACTCAAATGAAATTTATTTTTTTCTATTTAGAAGTTTCGTATAGCCCTCATTATATCATTTCACGCTTTAAAAGAAAAAATAAATTTTAAGTGGTATTTGATTTTAATTTATGTAATTAGAACCAGGATTTTATTTCGATTACTTCATTACCTATACATGTAAAGAACGGTGTGCTAACAAATAGTATTTAATAGAATGTAAGTGGAAGTAATATTTATCAATAAAAAATATCTGAATGTTTTCTTGAATGGTATGAAATGTTAAATTAATTTATGAATAAGCTATGATTGATTTTTCGTCAGAAAATTTTAGTATATAAAACACTTTTATAAGTAATTTAAAATTAAATAAAATTTGTGAACATTATATTATATCAATAAATTTCTTTTTTCTGTTTCAAAACAGTAATCCATTTAAAAAAAATAATTTAATTATTTTTTGAGGAAAATAATTAACAAATATTAGAATTTTAATTTCAATTCCTTATTCCCAAGCCTAAACAAAACTATATATACGGAATCAAATATGGCTTGGGAATGGGATAGATATTTTTATAAGACAATCGTCTCTAACATTTACAATTTATCTCTGAAGTCTAGATCAAGAAGCCCAAACAATTAATAAGTTATTGTTTTAGAGACTTAATTCTCCAATACAAAAATAATAATTTCAAATATGTCTTAAGAAATCTAAACAAAATATAGAGAAATAGAAATATCCTATCTGCACACAGAACAATCTCTTCCTAAGTTATATTTTTCAAATATCATTCTCTTTTTCCTTGAGAAAGGAAGAAAGATGGAGGAAAAAGTGCTTAGTGTGATATCAATTTTTTTTTCAATTTTTACAATGTCCTCTCAAAGGTAGCACATTAGATCCCACGGGACAATGTTTTACAACTTAACGAACAACAGCAAAATGATCACCAAAAGAAAAGTAAGGACTTAGTATAGGTACAATCTAGAATTTGTAGGAAACTTCCCAATGAAATAACAAAAGAATAGTTAAAAATAATTAATACATTGGCATTCTTACATATTTTTAAGCAAAAATAATGAATATAAATGGTAATGTATAATACAAGGTATGAAAAAAATATTTCAGTTGAAAAACCTCCGTTAAATGCCATGTTATTCCATTGTTAGATTGGATAATGCCTCTGTGTTTGTGTGTTAAATGAACAAGAAAAAAAGCATATCCTTTGTCATCATATTGCTCTTTTGTAATTCAGAACCCCTGTATATACTTTGGCTTCATGTGATGCACAATTGGCAAGATAAGCTAGAGGATTGTGATCGAAAATGAATTCGTTTGGGCTGCAAACACCAAGGAATCGAATATTTTTGAAGTTTTCAAAACACAGAAAACTATGTTCATGTGTTATTAAAACATCTTAGATAAGTGCAAATTTGTTGGATCAACCTATAATCTAGTCCACTTTCTATGCTATATGGCAAATGAAATTAGATATTTTAAATAAAATAAAATATATTAAAGCAAATCATAATACATTTTCGTTTTCATATAACACTTTATTAAAGGAAAACAAGTCTTATTATTTAAATAGATTATTATATTACAGAAAATTAATATGCAAGACATTTTATTCAAAATATAAGAATCCAGAATGGAAAATCAGCAAAAATTTAGTTATCCTGAGCAAAAGCTTAGTTTGGTTTCTAAAAAGAACGATATTAAATATTGTTCAATATCTCATCATCAAATAATCTGATGCTGAAAATAACAAGCATTTAATATTATAACCGTTATAAAGTCAATAATCATTTAATTTGAAACAATCAAAATCAAATATATGTTATGTAAAATATTTTAAAATAAAATGTCACTACATTAAATACTATTTAAAATATGACTAATTTCGTAGTATTTATATAAACATTTATTCATCCTATCTGCAACATTAAAATATTTATAATTTAAGCTTTATGTATATATATATATATATATATATATATATATATATATATATATATATATATATATATATATATATAAAGTATACCAGAAATATTTTAAACATTTTTCAACAATACAAATAGCCTTTATAGATTCTACGATGTTGCCAAATAATATCTAAAATTGTCAAAAACTTTAAAGTAAAATGATGAAAAGCAATATTTTAAATTATTCTTAAATATACATATAATACAAAAAGTAACAAAATTTTAATACAAAACAAATTTATTCAAAATTATACTTGATTATACATATAATACAAAATATATTAAAATTGTTACAATTAAAAATAGTTATAATTATAAGCAGTTTTGTCTATTATTATGTAGGAAAACTATTTTGATTTGTAATCAAGAATAGCCTAAATTATTAACAAAGTTAAATGACATGAAGACAAAATCTAAATTAAAACAATCTTAACTAAATGTGACGCATTTGACCCATCTAAACATTAAAAATTTCATTAAATATATCATATAAATTTCCAAAGAGAAGTACCGGGGAATTACTATGTATGAAAAAAGAGAGAAAATTCATATCTCAATTTAAAGACTTCTCAATTTTTCGATGAATATGTTAATTATTTACATTTCGTAAATATTTTTTAACATTACATGATTTTTAACTTACTAGGTTTAATGCAACACTTATAATTACGTTTAATTCCCAACCTATTTCTATATTTCACAAAAATTTTAAAACAAAATATTACTTAAGGAATATTTTTCTTACTTTTAATTTAATTGAAGTGAAAACCTGAGCGTACTGATTGTAAAGATATACTTCTTAATTAAGGACTAAAAAGTTTACTATTCAATTTCTTACTTTTATTAAAAACATTTAAATATTTTTCAATAATGTCAAGTTCGCTAAACTCTGAAGCACCTAAAATAGAATAAAAAATGAAATCTCAAAATGACATCTCAAATTGCGTAGGAAAATAACGTAAATAGTCATTTACTCATTTAATAGTAATACAGAAAATCATTGTTCTAAAATTAAGGGTAAAATTTGTTAAAATTAAATTAATCTATCGAAAGCTTCTTTTATATAATTTGAAATACATTTCTAATAAAAGTGTACATGCATTATGTGCAAGTATATTATTTTATTTCCGACGCCCTATTTGAATACTTTGAATGTTGAATAAAAATTTGCGCAATATTTATGTTTTTTATCTATTACTAGCTAAGACATCTTTTAGACTTGTAAAAATCTTCCAAAGCTATTTCATTTACTTCAGATTACTTCATAAAACAGTTATCCTCTGCCCATATGTTCTTAAAAAATACTCTCTACTGGTGTTGATGTCCCAGGTAAGTTTGAATGCATATTCAACAATCTTGATTGGGAACCCCTATGTGATTATTCTTGAACTAACCAAACAGCCTGATCCATTTTTCTTCACTTGAAATAATCATATCTTTGTTATTCTTTTCTTGCTTCCATTGTTCCAAATTTTATTGCAAATACTTTCTCAGCAAACACAAGTTTACGCACGGCCATGATAGGGGAAACAAGGGCATGTGATGACAGTATTGCTTATTATCAGACAATCACTCTTCTTCGATTATCAGTTATCAAGCGGTACAGGGAAATAAATGACAAATTATTCAAAACAATGCTTCACAGTTTGTCACTTTTACACTTTTTTGGTCATATAAATTTAAATTTAATTTTTACCTGAACCTGAAGTAAACAGGTGGGTCGTATAAAAATCCAGACTGTTTTGATCAAACAGAGAAGCATGGCAAATATACTTCTTAAATATTTCTAATTATTAAACTTCATCATTCAGAATAATATAGGCATCAAATATATGTATGTAATACATTTAGCAAAATTTGTTACTTAAGTTTTTTGAATAATCTTAGATATAGACATGAAGAAATCAAACTTTGAACTTAAAACGTTAATATAATACTTATATGTGAAGCATAATATTTATGATATTTTTATACCAAACAAGTGTACTTTTTACAAACACCTAGCTGATTTATGCAAAAATGAAAGTAATTCTGATCTATGTAAATCCTTTCTAAATACTTTTTTTAATTTGTAATTTATAATACTTAAGGAACATTTTAAGAATAATAAATTATTAATTTAATTTATTTATAACTTGTGATCTTCTAACTATTAAGTGATTCTACAATGAAAGTTACAAATTTCTTGAAAGTATATTATATGCTTTTATATTTTAAAGTTTTATATTAGTGTATTTCAAGTACAGAACAATTTCTTTTTTTAATTTCCTGTGACATTTAAATGCCCGAAGATAAATGGAAAAAATATCACAGCATTTATCTTTTTCGCAAGCGATCAGCTCTCAGCAGAAGGCTAAATGAAAAGACAGCAGAGAGTGATTTTGCTTTTAAGGCGTTCTTTCGGAAGCGAGTGCTCCTTCCCCGAAGGATCGGTTAATTCAAATAGATGCCCCATTTTCGAGGATCCGATGCATTTTCATTAGCACGACTATATCTGCCGATTCTTTCTTTTTAAAGGATAAAAACTTCCAAAAGAGAGGTTTCAACGCATGCGATGCCAGCAGCAATTTTTTCTCTTCGCAGTCAGAGGATTAAATATTTTGAGCGATAATATTTCTCTTCTTTCAAATGAGAGATTTTGAGGAAGTAATTTTGTTTTGTTTCTTCATACCTGAGTTGACAAATATATAAAACTTGGGCTCTCCGCAGAAATGATACTCCTCAAATGGTAAAAATATTATGTTTGTTTTCATTACTTTCTGCTTTCTCATTCTTTAACGTTGTTTCTATTCAACATTTTAAAACGTCTTCATCTTTTCCAAAAGGCAGTTTTCTACTTTTCTTTATGGTAATAAATTTTGTGGATAATATAAATTTTTAATATATAAAATGGAAATGTTAATGTAGTTTTTAAGTGGTCAGATAGTTTCAGTTTAGTACTTAATGAATAAAATTCAAAATAAGTAGCCTTACAATATCAATGATTCAATCTTTTGCTTAATTCATGAATAAAAACATTAATTATATATAATATATTTAGCTTCACCATTTTTAACACTTGTTTGAAACACTTGTTATTAACAATTACTGGTATAATAAGAAAGTACTTATTGCACTTTATACCATTTTTGAAAGTAAAATATCTTTTTTCATCCAAACATTGGCAGTGTTTTCAGTATTATAAATCAAAATTCTTGTTTTAAAATCTTTTAATTATGTACAATAATTCATCAATAAAATTTAATGCGAAATTAGCATTTAATTTTTAAAGCATTTGTTTAAATTTAAACTAAAATGCCCTTTAAGTTTTTTGTTATGCCCATCAGAACATCAATTTGGAACACATTATTTGGTTTTCAAGTCAAGGTTAACTTAGGGCATTTTTATCACATATAAAAAATGTTCTGTTCACTTTAAAATAAAAGTTGATTATTTTTATTTAATTTTACTTAGATTTTAAGAATGTAATATATTTTGCATAACAGTATCTGATATATTATATTATGCCATTATATTTCTGTTTTATTAGGTAGACTTAACGTAAATGGTAAAAATTAATTAGTAACCATTAAACAATAGATATGTCTTGAATAAACAATTAATTAAAACATTAAACTTATAAGTATACCAAAACCAAAGAATTTTTAATGTTTCAAACAAATTAATATACCAAATTTATCAAATAATAAGTAGCTTTCACTCATCAGAAAGGAAAGAAAACTGTTAATTATTCGATTGAAGCAATTCAAAACTTCTCAAACTTTACAAACAATTTCGCTTTGAAGAGTAGTCATACTTAAGCAGCGTGAACAAATTCGCTAATTGCTATTGAAGGGCACTCGTGGAATAAGCGCTTTTGAGGGGCTTTGAAGCGTCATAACTGGCAAATGTATGAGGCGCATTAGTTTCTGAAGGTATTATCAATGCTCAACATATTAAATTAATCTTTAAACTGTTAATGTACCATCCTTTACTAATGGAGAGCAGCTCACTTCTAGCCAAAACTAAACATGAAAGGGACCATTGCAAGTATTTAACACCTCATCAAGATTTTATCTCTTTTAATGTCGTAAAATATCTAGTGCATACACCTCAACCATAATACTTACAAATTAATATTTATTTAAAAATTTTCTGTTTCCAAGATTTCTGGTAAATTACTTTTTATGCAAAATGATTGAAACATTTCCATGGCCTTAGATCTTTTTATACGCATGAATACGTGTCTGTTAAAAAATTAAAATCGTTTGCAGTAATGATTCATTCATTAAATTTCCTTCTTTTCAAAAAGTAAACGATTTTGTTAATCAATTTACTTAGGTTTTTGGAGGAATAGTCGCAAACAAATGCACAAATATTAGTTTTAATTGTTTTATCCTAACATCACAAAATAAATGCTTCGAGTCTATTTCGGTAAACGGATATATTCTAAATTAAATATAACTTGAGAAACAGGTAGATATATTTATCTACCTGTTTCTCATTTTTTGTTTGTTTCTAACATTTTTAATTTGCACTTAAAGCTGTCTTAAGAAGCCCGAACAATTAACTAACCTTTAATTTGGAACTGACGTCACCAATAATAAAATGCTTATTCATAAGATGACTTATAAAGTCTGTCTAATAATTTGTTTATTAGTGTGAGACTGAACAAAGACTAAACTTAGAAAACCAAAATAGAAACTGTAGTTACAGAGCAATTCCTCTCTGTAAACACACTGCAAGATCAAATCTACGTTATTCTTTTTCTTGGGTCACAAAGAAGGGTGGAAGAAAGATCAGAACAATGTTATCTTAAGATCCTGATTTTAACGATTATTAAAATTTTATTTAGAGAATGCCAAATATGAAAGCAAGTATGCACTTTTTCATGATAAAAACGAATTTCATTAAAAATGAATTTATGATTTACCTTGTTGAATTCAATAGTGGGAAATAATATAAAGAAAAATATATCCTTATATTTGGTATTCATTAATTGTACTATATATAACAGAAAATAAACTTATTAAATTATATTCTAATAAATTGTTGTATGAAAAGAGCTTGATCAAATTAGATACTATATCCACCAGTTGATTTTAAGATTAAAGATTTATGATGTTTGACTTTTATCTATGTACTAAATGATTAATGTAACGTAGCATTTACCTTTATTATATTGTATTAAAGAAAATCATAATAGTTGCTAAAACCAAGTATTTAGGTTTCGAGTAAAATGTTTTGAAAATAAGAAATATTTGAATTAATGTGAGTATATTTTCAAATTTTCCATATTAACTGATAAAAACTTCAGTTCATTAAAAATTGCAAATTATTTGAATTTTCGATATTGCAGAAATTATTATTTTTTGTTTTCCATTTTTGTCACCAATCTCAATTGTTTCCATCTCTAATTTACCTCATAGTTACCACTGAACAATATGGCTTTATTGACAAATTTGCTTGATTTTCTTGTAATAAATTTCATTTCAAAAAAATAAACTGATCTTAAGAGATTCAAATTAGTTTTTAAAATAGATCATTGTGTATTCAGTTTAATCTAAAAGCCACATATTTTTTCCAAATTTAAATACCGAAAGATAAACAATTACGATCATATACTAGGTGAGTAAATTTGGCAAATGTCTTATGTTGAAAAACACTTAATTTTCTAAGATACGATTTCTAAGATACTTAATTTTCCAAGATAAAAACTAATATTTTTTAACTGTCAGTACTAAACTATTTATTTTACTAATGTATTTATATTTAGTAATTTCTTTTTTATATTGAATAGAATGCATATACACTTATACAAACTGTTTTATTTTGATTTTAGTAAATTAATATTTATATTCAAAATTATATGAGGCACATAAAGTGGATGAATATTATAATATAATATAGTGCATGCATACACATAAAATTTAGTATTTAACGAGGAATATTTTCCTGTTTTAGTTAGAGTCTGTAAATATTTGTAATGATTCTGCTAGCTTGATATGTGTGATCAAGCAAACTTGTATACTCTCATATTTCTATAATAGTTAAATTGCTTTGTAAATGCATTAGTCATTTCTAATTTGTTTGAATGAAATATATCTTTTATTCATATTATATTTTAAAATCAACAATATAAATTGTAGATTTTTTTCCCAATTAAAAAATGAATTTTTTGCTTTAAAATGATTTTAATGATTTAAAACATTCATGTGTTTATTAGAAATCAATATATGTGCTTAACTTATATTTCTATATTTAATATAATCATCTAGTAGATCATTCGCATATTGAATTTAAATTATGATAACAAAAGCGGAAAACTAGTTTTTATAATCGTTAAAAGAGCTACTAAAATAAAAATTCCATTACGAAATCTCATCTTAGATAAATATAGTAATCATCTTACTCCGGCGTAAAGAAAAATTATGTCTCAAAATAAAATTTTCTCACATTCCCCGGGTTACTTTCAAAAGAAAATAATAATTTGCTCGCCTTTGAAAAATGAAGTGACTTTGAATATTCTTAAAAGTTCTCTTCTCCGCTCATCTTGAAATGGGGAGAGGAGGAAAACCCAATAATGAAGAATAATGAATGATAACAGTGAAAGGAAGGAAGCATTTGAACACACATCTTTTGGTTAAAATTCGATGAAAAAAATAGAAGCGGCGCCCCAGCAGGGCGTGCAGATATGTGTCCGCCCCTCCATTTGTCTCTGACTAAAAGAGCATGAAAAGAGGATCATACGGAACGTCCCCTCCTGGTAATTAGATAGATATTCGGGAAGATGAACATGCAGAGTTGCTTTGGGTTACCATAAATCACGTCAACAGCCCTGCAAGACCTTTCTTCTCCCCTAGAGCGATTCGTTTTAATTACTCGGCAGCTAATTCAGATAAGTTGCTCAACATTTACTGAACCAATGATCTGCCTGACTGTATCGGCATTTGCAGTCTAGAAATTTTATTTTGTTTTTAGTCGTTACATTGGTATTCTTATTGAAATCCTGAATTGGCTCCAATCATGCAAATGGGAAAGAAGAGATTTATATTTCACGCACATTTTAAACGCTCTTCGTAAAATAGCATTTCTAGGAAGAAAGACATTTGAAAGATATAATTATAATTTATTTATTTACGAAAATGTAATGTGATGAGAGAATGTAAAAACAATGGCTTCAAATCGAGGCACAAATAATATTCTGATTTTTGATAATGCTTTATAATTTAATTCAGCTACATCACTACAGAGAAGTTTGGTTTCTTTCAAAAAATTTTGTTGATACAAAGAAATTTTGTTTTTTTCTGAACTATTATACAGGTATATAAAGGAAATATATATAAGTATATAAGGGAAACTATTATATAAGGGAAAAGAAGCATTACAAAATATACAACATTAAACAATACATAAGTAAAAACAAATATTGTTCTTCCAGGGACATTAATATATACCTGCAGTTTACATGCTTTTACTTCCGACTTACTTATTTTTTTACAGATAAAATATAAAATCCTCTTCCAATAATTTGAAACTTCACGAGTGAACGTGTCTTAGCTATTTGTTACAAGTTAAATAATTTTTTCTTATTAAAGAAACAAATGCATTGCTTACAACCTCTGTGCATGCCTTTTACAATTAAAATTGTTTTAAAAATTTGGAACTTGTTATCTTCAAATAATTTCTATGCTGTCAAAATTAGAAGAACATATTAAATTGTAAATAAGTGATAATTTGGGTCACTTAATAAACGTTTGATGCTAACTTTATAGCTTTGTATAGTTGACAGCCTAATGGAGAAAGTTAGTAATCTGTCCATTATAGTATTTTTTAACAAAAGGCAGAATTTCATAATGGCCTTCTAGCATTGAAAGGAATTTAATATCAAACTTGGAAATTGTTTTCTGATAAGATTTTCTTAGACAATGAACCATATTCATGTGATTCCAGTAAAGAAGCCTGTGCATACACACACCATAACAAACTTTCATGCAGAATCTGGAGTTACAACATCTATCTCTTGAAGTTCATCAATGTCTGGAATAAAAAAATAACCTTCTGTTTCAAGGGGTGCAGCCTTAACAAAAGGGCATAAAGATATGGTCATGATGTTATAGTTTCAGTGAATTCTTGCATTACCATACTATGGCATGGCATTACCATCCTATCCCATTTTATGGTAGTTATGATTAAATCTTCATAAATGTTTTTTCTCTATATTTTATTTCTATAATTATAGAGAAACTTATTGCTTGCTAAATTATTCATGCTAAGCAAAACTTGTCCAGAGAAATATTCTACCAGGATTTAAAGTTCTCAAGGTGAAGCAGTTAAGTTATCGTAAGATCAATTTTGAAAATGTTTTGTTTTTCCTCAAATCATTTCGTCGTTATAATTTCGTTATTTTAAAATTTAATCTTATTCTTAAATTAAATGAAATAAAGTTCAAAGCAGTTTTTGAGGAAATAGAATCATATTTATTTCATCGATAACGTATGCTTAATATTGATCCAATATTTAAATATTTTTATATTTTAAAAAAATACATATTGATATTTTAGTTGCTGTATTATTTCTTGGTCAGAATATTTGCAATTTTCTACTATTTAAGGAAATTGCTTTTGATTTTGCACATATTATTTTGCTTTTTTTCTGTTGTAACTGTAAACTTCTAATATGTATTTCTTGTTTCTGATAAATGCTTGCTTTTTTGATGTAATAGGCTCATCATCAAATTGATTATTTTAGAATTAAATGTGCTAAAATTATCCACATCAACTTATGATGTTTAGTAGAACGTGATTTACTTTCAAGAAGGATTTCCATGCTTATCAGATCACAATTCAGTTAATTTGGAGTATTAGTTTGCTTCATATCATTATCTTGCACTGAGCTTGGGACACCTGTGGAAGAGATACGAGAGAGCTCGGAACGAGATGCATGATTTATAGGTGCATTTTGGATTTACTTAAGTTATCTGAGTTCATTTTACCTTTATTCTTGTTCTACTTTAATATTTGCTATTCTGACCACAGTTGCCTTCTAATCTACCATTAGAAATGAAAAAAAGGTTAGCTAAATATGATCTCACACATAAAACAATGATTTATTCTATGCATACGAAAAGTAGAGCAATCAATGTGAGTCTATAAATTAGTATAATGCTACTCTTACTTCAAAAACTGGCAGCACTGTCAAAAAACTGCAGTTTACAATCCTATCATCAATCCATATGAAAACAAATAGTATCCATAGGATGCTTCAAAAATATATTGCTTATTATTCATTAAAATTTTCTGTAATTAATTTTTATTAAATTACGCATACCTTTAATCATTCTTTTTTCTTCCAGAAAACAATTTAAGCTTCTAAAAATTATTTTTTTATAATAAATGGGCTTCACACTATAAATATGCTATAGGTTGGAGAAAATAATCACGTTAGATTCATAATTAGAAACATGAAATTCGTATTATTTTGTTATTAATTATTTTTGTTTTCACAACTTAGTTAGATCCCAGTTATTCATTTATCTAGATAATTCTTTGTGAAAATCTAGCTTTTGAAGCTTATTACAAATTAAAATTTTGAGTATTAAAGATATTTGACTAATGAGCTATTTTATTTATACTATTGTCAAATATGTGATATATTGATATTAGATTTGGATATTTTTAGAATAAAAATTAAGTTCTTATTTATGCCTATAAGATTTTCATTTGATTTAAGTTTTATGAATTAAAGGATTCAGCTTAAAATAGAAAAAATCAACATAATAAAATTTTTTAAGAAAATTTACCTAATTTTCATAAAAATATAATCACATAATTTTGCAAAACGCAATTTGGCTCTTGTTTTGCTTTTTAAGCAGTGCATTTATCTTATAAAACAGCTTTAAATTATTTAGAAATTTTTGAAACAATTTTTTTAGCCTAATGTTACTGAAATACTACTACTAATGATATTTTACTTATGAATATTATTGTTTTAAAGATTATAAACACCTTGTATTTTAGAGAAAGAAGTTCCCTGAAACAAAATTTTTTGAATAAAATATTTAAAAGCGTTTTCGTTTCATATTTCTCTATTCAAATAATTTTATCAGTACCTAATTAGATGCTTAACTCTTATAATATTAAAGAAGTTATTTTAAGCATGCATACGATGATGAAGAACTTAATTATTTTATTCGAAGTCTATAATGATAATTTTAAGAAATTTGAAAAAAAAACCGGTTTTATATAGTAGAAACATTTATTGGAATATAATGATTTTAAAGAAAACTAAAATAATATCCATATTTTTCGTAAAAAAATTTAAAGCTTTTATATTAGAAGTTTTCAATCACGAAAATATATTTTTTTAACTTTTTTATAATCAAAATGATTAATTTAAAAATTGAAAGTAAATGCCTGAGCTTTGAATATTAAGAAGTGATATAAGAACATTTGCCCTTATTTTAAAAATAATAACGAGTTCTAGCTTTTAGTCATGATTTATTTAAATCGTGCATCAATATTTAGTAATAATGTTTTCGTGAGATAAATAAACATTGTTCTAAATTTTATTTTTTTTAAAATTTTACTCAAGACAGATTTAGAGCAATAAAATTTTTAAGAAATTTATAAATCCCAAAATAAGAACGAGAATGTTCCAACAAATTACTCTTCATGATAATAAATAAATATTAATAATTATACAATTAAAAATGCGTATTTATTGCGGAAATAATGTCATATTTTCGCAAACCATCTATCGTCTTAACTTATAAAATACGTCTTTATATGATAAAGAATGCTAGATATATTTTTAGATTCTGATATTTGTGGAGTATTTTCTTTGTTTTGAAATACAAGTATTTATTTGCTTGTTAGTTAGCATATATGTGTATTATTGATCATATATTATCCTGTCAGAGACAAGTTTTTTTAGTTGGAAGATATTTTTTCACTCTAACACTTATTCACACATTGGGTAAAAATAATTAACATATTAAAACATACGAACCGGGTGTGGTAACTTTTAGAATTTGCCCTCATAAGAAATCAAGACTCTTTTTCTAAAAAAGATTGATGCACTAAGTAAAGAATTTCCTCAAATTAATACAGAAGTTATTTATTTAATCTAAATTAAAATTACTTTTTCGTTTATCTTGGAAGTTTTAAAATGCCTAATCTACTGGAGTCATAAAAGTGCTTCGTAATATTTGCACCCTTTATGTAAATAACAATGCAGTTCTTTTCCATCCAGTTAGGAATTCTGTAAGATGTTTTTTTAAACATAGTGCTAAATGTACATCCAGATTCACAAGATGTATTACATGATCATTGAATTTATTCTTGTTTTGTACATTCATTGTCTACAACAAGGTTTCCAAATAGTATGTTAGTTCTCACTAAGTCATACAGAAGTTATTAATTACATAATAAGATTCTCTGTAAAATATTTTTTCTAATAAAGGAACTGTTCATGTGTAATGTATCATGAGTGTGAAACTAAATTACATAATTGTATTATCCTCCTAATCACAAGTTACAGTTATTATTCCCTTCCAGTTAATTTTGACTATAAGATCTATAAAAAATTTAATAAAATATTTAATATTTTCGATATATTAAATTCCTATCGTATCTAAGATCTTTTTGAAGCAGTGACAATAATATTGTTCTATATTTATCCGTCTCTGCTTATACTCCTCACATATAAAATATTTTAGGTACAAATTTATATGATATAAATATTTGAATAAAATTTCTATCCTAAATGCAAATGCATCAGCATAAATATTGCGATAAGCTCTTGCAAGATATCCGTCACTATTCTACGTACAAATATATGTGTCAAACAAAGCTATAAATCATAAGAACGAGTGAAATAACTGCAGATGTTACAAGATAGTTTGAATAATGTAGAAAATGGGAATAATATTTCTGTTGTTATTTACATAAAATAGTATACATCAACCCACTGAATTCTTTAAAGAAATGAATATAAACGAATTGCATCAAGAACACGAGATATAAACAAATATTCTTTTATTCTAAAAAAATAATGCCTTTTCTGTTCCGAATTCCAAATTTACTAACATGTAATAATATCATTGTCAAAATCATTCCCAGAAAAACATTGCTTTAATTTCGTTATAGAATACAAATCATATGCAAAGTTTATGATTACAGAAGATACACATTAAAATATTTATAATTTCTCATAAATGCAAAGGTATTTAACGCATTCTTTCAAAAATCTTATCTATTGTCACAAATCTACTGTTTCATTTTCATTATTTATAGTCTGCCCCTGTGCGAATCTTAGATATTTTACAACTTTTATAATTTCTTCAAATAAATTAACCTTTTTAAGTTTTCATGTGTAAAATTTAATTTAATCATTGATTTTTGTACAAAGAATTCATAATAATATTCATTAGAAATTATGCCTTATTTCAGTTATATCTTGTAAAATTTGTGCTTAGAATTTTTTTTTCAATATGTTTTAAAAAGTGAGCAAATGACAAATATGTATTTCAGCATTATCACTATAACACATTAGAATTTAAAAATAATGACAAGAAAACATTCTATTCGAAACAAACGCAAACTTACTGTATTTTTACCTTCAAATAGCTATTAACTACATAGTTTCAAATTTAACTGTTCGTAAGTGGTTCCAACAAACACATTTGTATGCTCCCAGATCAATATTCTGTGTTCTTTTGACATAGGGATTATTATTCTGGACGTGTAAGGTTTTCACAAAAGTATCTAAGATGAGAATGGTTTGAGAGAAACGAAGAGATCATCGTAAATGAATCCCTTTTCCCTGTATAACCAATAAATATGAATATTCGCATCTAGAGATAAACTAAAACTCAGGATAATTAAACATTTATAAGAAAGCATCTAATTTACCATAAGCCACATGTTGGTTGGGGTCTTCATATATATCAGTTACTTTATCGAAATGGACAATGTCAAAAATGTTGCTGTAACGGCTCAACAATATGGAGATTTTATCTATTGTGGTTCACCACGTTACTGCAGTCTAAGGTAAATCGATAGTCTCTAACGATGAATAATAGTTTCTAGCCGTATCATACTCGGCTAATGGAAAAATTTCTTTTTCTTTCTAAGCAACCTTTCAAAAGGATTTGTCAACATATTTGCCAAATATGAATAAATGGAACATTTAGGGATATTCTGAGAAGGCTTACTTGTCTCTTATCACCACCAGAAACAATTTAACTGTAGAAAATTTATTTCATGCAACACAGTGTGAAAAAAATACCTCAAAGTGTTGTAGGATTAAAACATTGCTTTTTTGTAAAGAAAAATCATGCCGCTTGCTGAAGCTCATTTTTCCTCAGAATGACATTTTTTGTCGTATATGCCCGAATTTTCGTTTTAATTACTGACAAATATCGTCAACAATATTCAATTGCACATTTGTGCATAGGTTCTTTTTTGACGACCCTTCAAACATCTATACTTCATACAACTGTCCACAACCATAATATATCCATTTTTTGTCTAAAAAGTATGTATATATATATATATATATATATATATATATATATATATATATATATATATATATATATATATATATATATATATATATATATATATATATATATATATATATATATATATATATATATATATATATATATGCATGTAGGTATTGTGGAATATCACGCACGGATTTCAGTGCAAATTAAAGTATCTTATATTTTATTTCCAAATTACTCAATTTTCTCAAAATAACCCCAACACATCTGATATTGTGTATATTTGAAAAAATATAAATCATAAAATTTTTAAATTTTAATTCATGTTATTGTATTTATTATTAAATTATAAATATTTTAAATTGTACTTTTAATGAAATAAGATAACACATCATAGGATAAATAAACTGTAATAGTGTGTAAGAACGACAAGTATATCACTTAATGTTCAAAATTAATTATTAAACTTCATTAGAAATGCTACGTTAAAATAATTGACTTCTGAATTTGTAAATTAATTTTAAATTTGTCATTTATTGAATTTAACAAAATACATTTTAAGATGAAAAGAAAAGTTTCTTAAAACCAAATAATTATTGATGTGGTATTTTTAGTCGAGGTCTTTGTCCTCATTTTTCATAAAAGTATATGAAAATTAAAAGTCCACTCTCATCATCTCGTTAGGTGATTGCAAATCAATTTCATGTGCTCCTAATGAATATTAAACTATGTCTAAAATAGAAGCAGAAAACGTTGTCGTAATTGTTCATCGTAATTATCGCTAACATTCCCCCGCCTACTATATTTTAAATAAATATATTTCTTTGAGATACATGTCTGGTTTTAAATTACAATTATTCCCGAAACTCTCTCTCGCTCTCTCTCTCTTTACAAAGAAGACAATAAATTTAAGAACATTTAAATTATTCATAAATTTTTTCCTAAAATTCTACATCTTGAATGAATGTAATTAAAACTTGTTTCATACAAGTATGATAAATTCACTTCTTCAAGCATATTATCATACCAGTTCATTAATAATAGTTAGTTAAATTGATAATAAGTAAGATAACAATTAAAATCAGCCTCATAATCAACAACTATTGATCATATCAAAATTTTTGAAAACCATTTTTAATTAACTAATAAAATAAGGTAATAGTTGAATTTTACAACCTACGATGTTTAAATAAAATTTGAATGAAATCAAATTAATATTTTGATGCTTCTTCAATACCTTTATTCATTATATTTAAAACAAAAAAATTAGCTGTATTGGTTTGCACAAAAATATTAAAATATATGTGTTACTATATTCAACAAAATTGTATATGAAATATTATTTAAAAAATTAAAATTATGATATAAACAGTTAGTGTTACACACACAAAGGAAATATTTTGCAAAGTTATGTTAGACATTTAAGCACTGAATTATGAATTAAAATGCTGAATAACATTCGCACCTCAATAAAAAATATAAATATTAATCAAAATTAAACATTTATAAACAAAAAAAATTTTTCTGAGAAAATAACAGAAATTATTTAAAATAAAAAGAATGGTCAAAATTTATGAATTAATAAGACAGGTAATATAAAGTTTTAATTTGAAATACATGTTAAATTAAAAAAAATCTCACGCCCTTTGCAATGTAACAATGCA
This sequence comes from Latrodectus hesperus, assembly GCA_037975125.1. NCBI lineage: Eukaryota > Metazoa > Arthropoda > Arachnida > Araneae > Theridiidae > Latrodectus > Latrodectus hesperus. The sequence continues at coordinate 75,530,937 of CM075853.1, read as the reverse complement.
TAATTTAAGACATCGTCGTGGTGAGGATTTTGCATGATACAGTAAATTAATAAGTTGCTTGAATCTATATTTTCTTTTCATCAGATAGAATTAAAATTTACTGACACATTAACAATACTTAATCCCATCAAGTTTAATTAATAATTTGTCTTTAGGTTTTTAAAGGAATTAGTTAAACATACACAGGGATCTACATCACTTCAAATTCATTTCTAATCATATAACATATCTTTATTTTTAATTCATATATTTGCATTTAAATTCAATTAAAGTAATTTTAACATCTCCAAACTTTTAGTAATTATAATAATATATTAAAATAATAACTTTGATTTTGATTATATTTACATTCATAGTGTGTGTGTGTATGTTTTAAATTAATGCTTTTATGCAAAACATTTATTATTGTTATGTTTGATTAGCTATTTCAAATAATTATTTGAGCATTTCATATTAATTAAAATATACCTTAGCACATTAATAAAGATTATTTAAAATTCTAATTAGCAATATAATAAAATAACAGTCAGTTAAAACTTAAAACTGATTATATATTAAACCAACTTTTAAAAGTATATTTTTATTGAATAATTCTTGACATTTTCTATTTAAGATTTCATAACTACAATCTTGGAAAAAATCTACATTTAGATACAAATCTATCATATAATCCTGCAACTGGATGAAAAATATTTGTAACACATTGCTTTGCAGATACAAATTTAAAAAGAACTTTTCTTGGCAAAATAATCTAATCGAGAAAAAATATTACTTGTCTTTAAATTTACAAACAAATCTGAAAAATTTATTTTAATTTTACTAACATATAAGAAACAGGTTTATCAAAAAGAATTTAACATCAAAAATACCGGTTGAACAAAAATTTTAAATGGGAAAAATAATTTTAAAAAATGCTGTAGTGATGAGCATGTGTATTGAAGTCATAAACACGGATTCAATTTTGTTCAGAAGGGGAAAAAACAGTTAGTTACAAAGTCATCAATAGAAGGCCCTTATATGTGAAATATTCAGCCGGTTTACGCAAATTAATCTTGCTATAAAAGACCATGATAAGCAAGAATCTTTCATTTGGTTTCATAATGTTATTTTTCCTATCGAACAATATTGGTCAAAATGTTTTTTTGAATGGTCAATCAACAAATATTGGGTTGCAAGCGGAATGATTGGAGACGAATAATTGTCTCATATAGTATACCAGAAAGTTGAAACTTTTCAAATAGTTTAACGAAATTGTTTCTTTAAGGGATTGGCCACGAAAGACAAGACCTTCATTAGAAGAAAACTGCATCACTGGGATAAAAATTGTTATCATAGTATAATGGGGAAATCATCCATATGAAATAAGTTTTTATAGTTTCCAGTTTATTGGATACACTTCACAAATCAATTCAATGCATCTTCTACTAGATATTGCATCTCTACCCTTACAAATCACAACCGCCGTATAAAGTTACAGCCAGGAGACATAACTATGAGAGTACAAATGCTAAATAAAATTTTGTAAGACTGACAAATAACCCTCTGTATTTGCTTAAACATTTTTGGATGGATGAGGATGATTTCTCACTTCACTAGAATATTACCGATCGGAACACTCGGATATGGGTAGCGTAATCTTTTCTTGCATATGCAACACAGCCATTGATGTCACCTAAGTTGTCCATTTGGTGTGGTTTCACCATATCTTTTACTGTTGGTATTCTCTTGTTTGAAAAATAAGAAAATAAGAAATAAGTTTGAAAATAAGAGAATAATTTAAATCTTTTGCGTGACAAAGTCTTGCTAGAATTAAATCAAAGAGGTTTGTTACATGTAAGAGGTGCCTCAGCTTTTCACAAAATGGAGCATCATCATACTAGGCCAATGTAGAGAAACAATTCTTAGATTGGCGTAGTGTGACGATATGCAAGATGTTACAAGTCAGTTATGAAAGATGTTACAGTAGAGATTGTAAAACAGCATAACCTTCATTGAAAACTTTTGTGTACTATTCATCTCCTTTAGTATTGATTGAAATTAAGCGTTTTTTATGAAGTTTCTACAATTCATTCTCACATGTTGCATGCTGTTGTAACGGGTGTTGTAAGTCACCTATTTAAAGCTTAAGACTTTGAGCGGTTAATCGCGTACTTTCCAGCCATAATTTTGGCTTTACTAGTTAAATGGAGATTGCTGAGTGCGAGTCTTTGCAAATTTGAAAGCAGAGACCAAGCACAAGTTAACTAATGCTTGGCCTTAGTTAGCTTAGTTATCCTTGGGATGTTATTTTATTTAGAGGTCAGTGTATTCATGGTTTATAATTTACCATGTCCGCTATTAATGTATACACAATGGATCATTGATTAAGCTGGAATTTGATCTCATTACTTTCGACAAGGAGAATGTCGCTATAGGTCTTCGCACACTTGTACTAAACTGGGCTAGAAGTCATGTTGAATACTTATTATTGCATAAAATAATGAGAATGGAAAATTGATGTCCATTGAATTTCGAGTCTTTTGCACATCTCTGGTGACAACTTATTTTTTTATTATTATTACTCATATTTATTTATTTATTTTTGCTTCATAATCAAATCCAGCATATTTGGGAAACCTCTTTTGCAAGCAAAGCATCTAAATCATTATTCTTTCTTTTTCTAAATATTTTTAAATTTTTAAGGAACTTTTGCGATAATAATTATAAAAACTTGTTTTGTTTTCAAAGAGAAGGAAAGGTATACTTAACCATCATCTAAAATCATTTATGAACCGAAACCTGTTTTCAAATAAAACACATAAATATAGTCCTCTCCAGTTAGTTCAATAATAAATAAAAGAAATGAGAGTTTTTTCGATAAAATAATACTGCTTTTTTCTGTTATTATCATGTAAATGAAACTATGAGAGTAACACATATATCGGTTATAAAAATTTGCCTTAATAAGTAAGAATATTTTCGTAACTTAATGTGGAATTTGATAAATATCATGGATTATATCTAAATAGTTTTCAGTATAGGAAATATAAGTGAAGAAAAATTCATTATTTATAGTATTGTCATAAAAAATGTAAATACAGGTTCATGCATATACAATGTAATTTTTTCTTATAAAGTTTTTATTGTAGTTACTTTTCCATCAACAGATTCAAAATTAAGTTAATAATCCATGGATTTATTCTAAATAAAAATGCAATTTACTTTTTTAAATTATTGATATTTTAATAAAAAAAACATGTTTTTATATTGTTAATATTATTTAATTCATTGCTTCTAATAAGTATAAATTCAGAATTACAAGTTATGATTTTACTATCGAATAAAGTGCAAACAATTTCACAAATAAGTTTCAGACTCGATATATCACGTTAACTTTTTTCATCGTATGTTTCCATGAAATATAGTAGTAAATAGAGGTTTGAAATATAAAAAGAGATATCAATATTAAACTTAAGTGAACATAATAAAGATAAAACATAAAATACATTGATTCTGAGAAAAAATCTATCTATAATCTAATTACTTAAATTAGTATCATAATCTATAGGCTCTTATCAAGAAACACTAATTTGCATCGCCACAAAGACGTCGTATAAATTAATAAAATTTCCACACACACACAACTAGCAAGACACTTTTCTTTCTAACTTATACCTATTTAAGAGAATGGCTTTATGCAAGTTGTATTAATTTATTCCCATTTAAACAACTAAGAAAGCTTACGCCACACTTAAAATGTGTTGGTCATTAATTATCGATGACATTAAAGCAGCTGCTCGGCCATTAAAAACGAGCTTTTAAAAATTTCTGTCCTCCTACACATCTTTATAACAGTTTTCTGACTTAAAAACAGGAAAGCATAAATTTCATTCGCTCTTTCGTTTTCTCTTATAAACTACCGCTTGACAAAGAACTCTTTCCCCACGGAATAACACAAGAATTCTGAAGAGTGCCTTGCCTAACCTTTATACCGAGTTAATGAGGGATGTATTGGAATATGATACATTGTTCGCTCAGAAACTTCGTTTTAATGGTCGCACATAATGAACTGAGGGAACGACTGTTACCAATGTTGTCCAAGATCTCGGTTGAAATCCCTCTACAGAGGGAGGCTGGGAAGTTTAATGTACGTGGGGTCGATGGGGCGTCGACTGAATGGAATGCTGGGGCTCGTGACATTTACTAGGGCGTAAGAGGTACTTCAATTTTAACGGAAAATAATGATTGTGTTCAGGAGAATTAATAACAAGGGTTTTGGTGGTGCTCGTTTAGAAAGTCTGCATCGAGGCACACGTCTAGTTGCGAATTTTACCCATTGAGATGAAATACTAGAGAATGCTACTAAAAAAAGCAATATATTTTGAATTATATTTACCATTAAAATTTAAACTACTACGATAGCAAGCATGAGACCTCTATTTTACTGTTTAACAATAAATATTTGAAACAATATTGCTTTCAAAATGCTATGAGTGAAATAACTGATAAATGAACTAATGATTTTTATTTTTTAACTGAATTGAATATAATTAAAATTAAAATTGCAAATCCTGAGAGAGAGAGAGAGAATGCTTTAATAAAACTAATTTTATACAGAAAATTATTTTATTAAAAAATATTATTCTATTTACGATATAAATAATACAAATTAATATTTCTTATCATTTATTCAATAAGTAGGTTTCATAAGTTTTGTCACATATATGAAAAGAATATTTAGTTATAAATTTTCATCTGTAAGTCATGCTTAAAATCAATAACTTTTTATAACTATTCAGATTTTACTAAGGATGTCATACCTTAAAACGTTAACATACAAATCTTAGCTAAGTTTGATACATTCTAAATTACAATTTTAAAAGTTATATTCAATTAAATATTGATGTAACTTATAAATTACTTTATATGTGAAAATTCTTAGACAGTAATGACTGGCAAAGCATCGTAAAACTTTTAAGAAAATATTATTTCAAATTTTTCTATAACTTTCGTATGATCTACTTTAAAATATTTTCGAGAAAAAAATATTGCCCTTTAAATGTATATAAAATATTTCACAAATCTTTCTTTATATATTATTGATTTTTCGTGTTTGAGAATTATCGAAAAACATGAGATCAGTTGACCATAGTGGTCATTTAAAGCAATAATTTTTAAAACAATGATTATCAAACGACTTTTCATAAATCATGTTCTGCTATAGAACACTGATCATTCTACTCAAAATGCTGCATATTACGACAGTAAAAAATAAAAATGCATTAATAGCTACATTAAAAATAAACACTTCTTTAGAATGCAATTTATTTATTATTTTCTGATTCTCTAATCCACATCAAAAATTATTAGAAACCCCATTATTAATTGCTGATTGAACATAATTACAAAGTTTTTTCATGAGCTGAATCAGTATTATTTATAATTAAATTTAAGTGATTATGATATTAAATTAGTAATATTAAATTAGTTCGAGTGATAATCTTTTTAACAAAATTGTCTGTAATTATTCCTCTATTTTTAAACAAGGTAAAAGGAAAGTTTTGCCGTTTTTAATGACTCAAAAGAAAGTGGCCTGCAGAAAATGTAGCCTTTTGTTAGCCTTCAAAGCAATCATCATAGGCATCCAGCACCATTTGTCAACGTGTCTCCAGTTGTGCAATCACCTTGCAATAAAACTCCGTGGTTTAGGAAGCAAAGAATTCAATAAGTTCTTGGCGCAAGTCTGATTCATTGATGAATTATTTTCTGCACAGATTATTATCCAAAGAATGGAAGAAGTGATAATTTGAGAGCGCAAGATGAGATGAGTAAGGAAGATAGTACAAAGTCTCCCAACCAAGTAAATGTATGGTATTCCTGATCAACTTCACTACATGCAGCCTCACGTTATCGGTCAAGAACTGTGCATCCTTGTGATTAACCAGTGCTGGCTCCTTCTGTTACAAAGACTATTTCATACATGTCAACAGATGTGAGTGCAGATCCGCAGTGATCGTTTGGCCTGTTGGTAGCAGCTCACAGGGAACCACTTGACAACTAGTCTGCCAGACGCCAGCTTAATCACAGAGAGGCAAATCGCTGGACCTGAATTTGTGAAAGAATGTCTTTCCGTACTTTAATTCACAGCATTATTCCCAAAAGCTTGATATGTTTAGCCTGCTTTTATGACGATATTTCTACTCTCAAATGGTGTCTCAGTTATGTTATAAATTAACTTACACTCTTGTTCTCACTTTTTTTAATGACAATATAAAAGTGGCAAGAATTTTCTTGTTTACCGTATAAAATATAATTTTCATAGATATGTATAACATTTGATAATATTCATAAATAATTATAAGCACTATTATTTGCAGTCATATTTTCATTATCAGTACTATCACTTTTGAATCTATTATGTTCAATTCCTACAGATTGCATAGAACTTTCCTTATGCAAATTCTTGGCTCCAAAAGTATTTATTTAAAAAGTTAGCTGAAGGTATCCTGCAGTCACGTTTTGAAATTTAAATAATCATAATTGCTTTTTACAATAACAGGAAACTCATACGTGTACCTTGTAAATTTACTTTTATAATTTTTTAGGTTAATAAATAAACATTAATTTCAAACTATTTCCGCAAGTAACAATGAATTTTTTAACTAGATAAAATAATTTTTTCAGTTTCCTCAGTATAATATTAGGTGATAATATATTTCAAGTAATTTGTTTTTGGAATGCAGAAAAATGAAGTTTAATTAAGTTCTTGTATAAGTTTATACAGATATGTGTCAAGCATCCTCATGTTTATTGAGACACTGAACAATTTTGGAATGAAGGTTTGATCTCAACTATATGTAAGTTAAAAAATAAAACATACCGTGATATCTTTCATGAGAAATAAACTTTAAATTAATCTAAACAAAAATTATTTAATTTCACTGTGAATATCAAAATGTAACATAAATACTTTTTAAAAATCATGATTATTCCCATTCTAATAACACGGTATTTTCAATAATTATTCTTCGTAATAAAATAGTCTGATATGGCAAGCTAATTTTAGCGGATATATGTAATAATTTGCTTTATTTCAATCATACAATGCTCATAAATAATTATAAAATTTGCTTGACATTCTGATTTGGATACATTTTAAATAAATTTTTATATTTACTAAAAGCATATATATTATGAACAGGTTATATAATATTACAGACTTACTAGTTAATTTGTTTTTCAAGAATCTCAGAAATTAGTACTTTTCAATATCAATCTCTTTTTTAAATATAATGATTTATTTGTGAAATTAAAATTGTGTAAGTGTGTTTTCACATACATTTAAAAAAATCTTTTTAATGACTCAATATGTTTGAAGAAAGTTTATTTATAATGCACATTATTATATTCACAAAAAATACCTTGAAATAAGAAATGTCTTTCTATAAGTTAATTTCAATTGTTATAATAAATAACGTTTTAGTAATTACACTTTTTGTGCTTTCTCAAGAATTTAAATGATTTAGATTTATAAATTTGAAAAACAAGTTAACTTTCCAATATCAGTTTCGTTTTAAGACTAAATATGCCCACAAAGTTATAAATTTAATCTAATGATAATAGTTTATACATATTATTTTATAATAATAAACATTAGATAGAATATTATTTTATGTAATGAGTACACTACTTCCAGCTTTAAATTCACAGTCATTAATCAATGTCTCCTTTAAAATTCCTTTAAAAGCAACAGTTTTTAAAAAATTTAGATAAGATCGTACACTTTGGAATATATGTTAAAAAACGTCTTCGTCATTACCAATTCTGATGAGAAAAGCTTCTGCATTTTAGAAAGATTACTCCATCGATTATGATATCACATACCGATATTAAAACTATTTGATCGATAGATCGATGCTAAGCATCGATTTTGAGCCTCATTAAAGTTCATTAATGCTAATCTCCGAGATGAAGATCCTCTTCGTGATTCGATAATTAGTTTTAGAGAGTGATAAACTCCTCTAATAACTAACGCAGAAAGTGAAATGCAGCTATTAAGTTACGACGACGTTAAATAACTACATATCGTTACTGACCTTACTTTAAGTTTCTAATATAAGCTGAAAATCAATAGGTTTGCTCATGCATCAAGATTTTTTTTCCCTTAAGTTTTATGAAAAATTTCTCACACATTTTTAGTGATATTAATGAATTTTAAACAGGTGAAATATGTCAGAAAAAATGAAATCTTATCAGTTGTGACTTCTGGAGTAATTTTTGATAAATATCAAATCTAGTATGTTAAATTTAATGATTTTATTGTAGAGCCTGTTTTTCTAAACTCATGATTTTTGTTATATTTTCAATAAATACACATAGAAACTTTATTTCTACAGACAATGCACATATTAAAATAATTAAACTTTGGTGTGTACAAATAACAAAAGTTAACCTTTATAACTTATTTCCCAACTCAATTACTAATATATATTTTGCCTTTAATATGCAAAACTTCAAAACATTTTTACAATTTAATATATATACAAACAAAAACATTCTGACGAACATATATTTTGCTAACGAAACATTTTTTTCGGTAGCTAGATTTCAAAGGAGTCGGACTTGCAATCATATATGAGTTGCGAACATTATATACCTATATTCACTCGCACACTGACCAATGAAACAGAAAACTTTGAGATTTTTATTTAATTGCTTGCTAAGTTTGATGTATGCAAAACTTCATGATTTTTGTTGCATATCCCTAGAGTGCATATTCTACTGGCAAAAAAATAGTGTTCTGGTGTTTTTCGAGGTTAAAGTTAGTTCTGGTGTTAACAAACACTCATGAAATATCTAGATATATTGCATATTGAATGACCTTTCACTGTAGCATTTTTACTGTGATGGCGAAGACTATCTACTTCATGGACGATATTACCAACAAACATGACTAAAATGTGTAAAATTGGTTCACCGAATAATCAGTTTGATTTTTACAAACTGTCTGACTATTTAAGATTCGCAGCTTAATCCCCGAGAAAATGTGCTTGATGTAGTGGCAAAAAATGCATCATACAGCTCTCTCGTCTTCCATATCATTTACAGAAACTAAAAATGCTCATCTCCAAATAGTCAATCCATATTATTCTCTTCATAAAAATTTTGACCAGAAGAATGATGACTTAATAGCCAAAATTATATATATATATATATATATATATATATATATATATATATATATATATATATATATATATATATATATATATATATATATATATATATATATATATATATATATATATATATATATATATATATATATATATATATATATATATATATATATATATATATATATATATATATATATATATATATATATATATATATATATATATATATATCTTCTTAAACACTTTAAATAGCTTATGAAAAGTGTTATTAAATCTAAAAAATTGTATCGTGTTTTGGCATTTTTTAAAAAATTGTAACTTTATAATTCAAGTTAATTGCAAAATTTGCAACATGCAATGTTTCTAGTTTGTGATTTCAAGTGCAATTTTATATTTAATCTTGAGTTTAAAGTTGCGTATGGATCTTTCTAATTGTTATATTTTATCATTTATGTAATAATAGGTTTCAAATATTTTAATTAGAAAACTTCATCCGAAAGCTATATAGCAATATTTGACAGCTATATTTGACAATTTAGGATAAATTTAAAATTACAATGTTTCAATAGCAAATTGACATTTTTGTAAAATATCATTCTCTAAATTAGAATCATTTACAAATTATTTTTCCTAAACATAGGTCAATAAAGTTTGTAAAAAAAACTTACATATAAATAATTAGTAAAACATAAAATAATCAGCAAAAGCATTATATCTATAAAACATTGAATCATTCTTAATCAGGATTTAAAAATTAAAAATTTACTTTTTTATCCGAGTAATTTGCATTTTAATGCAAACTAAAGATACTCTATAAAATTTTTCATAAAATCCCTCTGTATATTAAAGTTCTTTTTATTATATTGGTATCATTAACTCACACAAATGCGATACTGATATTATGTGAGAAAGATGCATTATTTCAAACTATTAATAAATTTAAGTTCCTATTTTTCCTTTATTTTTATTCAGAAATTTGAATAAGTATTTTTGCTACTTTGTTAAAATAAAATGTAGGCAGGGAAATATGCACAGTCACCATGAAACATCAATTTTAAAAATATTGGGGATTAAGACTTATCAAATTATACAATGAATCATATCAAATTGCAGTTACTTGAATTTTCTACTCTGAATTTACTTAAAGTGATTGTTACAGAAGTATTACTGGATTTAATAATTCTAGAAAAACTATTTAGAGTTGTCAAAAATAAATTCAGCATTCTGCAACACAATGTGTTTTAGTATAATATGATATATTATACCAGAGATTTGCAAATAAATTGTATCCACTTCGGTATGTTTTACTTCACTATTGATAGCGCATAGGCTTAGAAAATATAATGTTGGTAGAAGAAAAAATTACATTCGGATTGATCAATATGTGTGAGGCATTCAAATTTTAAAAAATGTCTTTTTTAAATTAATCCCTTAAGAATATTTACCTAACGTGAGTAGTAATAAATCAAATTGGCATATGAATTCGTTCATTTTCTTTCTCAATAATGTTTCCATAATGAAGTATTATTATTAATTATTATATTGAGCTTTTATACTTTTTACTATACATTTTAGATTAACATAAAAAACATTAATTAAAATTTTATTTATTAATAAATATATAATAATTTTTCAATTAATGAAGGATTTAGAAATTTACATTAAATGATTATGAAATTAGCAATTATAATTTACTCTTTTTTTAAAAAAAATTGATTAAATCAAAAGTCATTTTAATTTTTTCTAATTTTAAAATTATTTATAAGTTAAGCAAAAGTTTATCATAATTTATAAATCATTACAATATTCATAAACATGAATGCATCTAATTTTGATATAATGGAATCTAAATGTTAAGAAATTAAATATAATTCATTATCTCTGATTTGTCCCTGGAAACGGAAGTTAGATGCAGAGAAAAGAAATTTAAAAACAATGTGAATGTGCAAACCATTTCAAAGCATTTCCTAAATTTATTTCTAATTCAATATTTAACATCATAAAATTGGTCTGTGTGATTAGATGTAATGCTTATATGCACAGTATTTATAATCAGAATAGTCACAACCTTGTTAAAGTTTTAGTTTTGCAAACGTGTGTTCCATGAATAATTTGCTTCTTTTAATTCATGAAATTTATATTTGAACGTTTTTTTTAATTTATATGCTTGTACTTTTTTAATCCCTTAAACTACAGCTCAATAATTATTTTAATAGCAACACATTTATCTTTTGAAATGAAAAATGTTAGCTGAGGATATAAATTAATTATGGATATTCTCAGAGAAAAAAAAAATTTAGATTTATATCCACTCATAAAACTGAGCTATTAAGACTTAAGAAGAAAAAAAATTCAGCTAATGGAAATCAATTATTGGTTTTCTAATATATCACTATAACTCTAAAAATATTTCAACGATGAACTTTCTTATAGATTAGGTAACGTTTTTGTATCTCATTAAGGAAAATGTGTTTGATAATTAGAAGAGTTTAATAAATTCTGAATTTTGTTAAGATAGAATGTAACATGTTCCGACTATCATTTTTTTATCTGAATAAACTAACTTTAATGCTTAATGATTATATTTATAAGCTAAGTTTTCAAATAATTTAAATGCTACATATTCCTAGCTTGAACTTATAGAGTTTCCATAAATCACAATATCGTTTTATTTATTTATTAATATATTTCATTGTTTCATTCTATAAACATAAGTAAAAGGAATAAGAAGCGAATAAATTGGAATTTTCTTTCAATTTAATGACATAAATAAATGATGTTTACTTAGTATGTGGTATAATAAATTATTTTAAGACTTTTGCTGGAATAACCAACCAGCCATTTTTTTCAATTACTTCATGAAATTTGTATTTCAATGTACGAATCTTGTACATTCAAAATAATGTATAAATATACAAGATAAAAGGGTCGTAGATTTGAGCTTCAAAGAGTATTTGTTTCTCACGAGGTCAAATGACACCAGTAAATATAACTTATAAAATTGAAAGTTTGATCTGATGCACTGTAAACTGCAAATACAAAGTAATAATTGAATTCACGAACTATTAATTGAAGGCCAGAGAGCTGATGATAGGGTTATCAGCTTGATGATAATTTTAAGGCTCTATAACTTTCTAATTCACAAGAATTGTGAAAAAAGCCTTAGATATTGTTCCACATTTTAATCAATTTTTATTTCGTATCATGTTATAATAAGTACTATGTAATCATAATAATGTGTTAATGTACTCATGGTTCCCTGTGTGTATGTGGTGTATGTGTAATAATTGCTAAATCATGCCATCCTACAAGTTTAATACCAAACACATCTAAATGTCATGTGAGAAGATCTGGTTGAAACGATACATAAATTATTTCCTTGATTGTGAAGCAACATTAATGTGATTACCTACGTATTTTGTGGAAAAGGCTACTGAGGACAGAAATAAATCTGAAACAGCATTATACATCTGTTTTCTGCTGTATTCATTAGTTTATTGGTATCAATGACTAGCATCTGAATGATAATGAAATGAACAGTACAGTGTTGGATGTCCGCACATCATTAAAGACATAGGGTGTCAAAAGCTGCTTGGTTCATTAGTTTTTTTGTATTTATTAGTACCAATGCCAAGCTGATGAATGATAATGAAATGAGCAGTAGACACAACAATGTTGAATGTCTGCACATCATTAAAGACACATAAAAGCTGCATTTTTTCGTAAAATAAAAAATGTGATAGATAGTAATAAACAGCACTATAAAAATCGTATGCTTTGAAATTTCTCTTCCTTGATATACACTGTGTTTAGTCATTAACTAAGTTGTTGTCTATCACTAAATTGAATTAAAAACAAATGACAAGACTTTCATACCATTACCAAGCAGAACTGAATACAAAAGGAAATATTCTGGTAAATACAAATAAATATTCAAAGTGAATAAATTATAAAAAGTTTATTTACAGAAGTTTTAAAATTTTGGAAGTAACATAACTAAGGAGGCATAAATACATATAGTAATAAATTCACTTTCCAGGATATAAATAAGAGATTTTATATCTCTTATTTAACAAATATAAAAATTTAACTAAATTAGATTAAAATGGAGTTACATTTAGTTAAACCAAATATTTCATCAAATACATAGTAGAAAAATAAGAGCTTGTAAAAGTGAAATAAAATGTGGTCATATTCAAAAACAGAACACTCCATAGCAAAATAATATTTATAAGAGAAATTTATGCAGTATTAATACACTATCAAAAGTATTCGCTCATATGTAGAAATATATCATATATTTAGTTTAGTTTCACTAATGTGTTTACTTTTCTTTGTGTATTCAAATTTAAATTTATTTGATTTATTTTAATCTCATATATTTAATTTTAGATCTTATTTTTATCTTGTAACAACCATATTTATTTGGGTATTTTTTTCTTGTTTCTTTTTGTTATGTCATTTGTATAATTTATTATTTTTGTGTATATATTTGCATTCATCATATATTCTCGTTTTCCTTGTTCTTCCAATTTCGTATATATAGAATGCATTAACTAAGAAAATTTAGACTTTTACTGCCAGATTCTTGAGGCAAAGCACACTTTGTGGCAGTATTTTTATCGGTTCGTGATACGTTTGATATAGAAAGTATTTTATTTCTTTGTTGTGCTTGAACTTAAATATTACATTTCTGAGGTATCTGAAAATTGTTATTTTATATTTTGTTTATATTATTATTCTCTCTTTTTAGAACTAGATATTGTAGAAGCTTTGGGGATATATTTGTAATTTTTTTGGTTATTTATTGTATTTATACTAAATAAAATTTTTTATTTATAACATTTTTAAATAATTAAATTAACATAATTTATAACATTTAAATAAACTAGTAATTATAGAGAATTTTTATTCAACATTATTTGATGTGTATATTAAAAATAAATACATTTTATTAAACAGTGAATGAAATTCCTGGTTTTTTCTGTAAAATTATTATCTTATTATAATAATTTATTATAATAATTTTAATAATATAATAATATTATTAAAATAATTTGATTTAATCATATATACCATATATTTTAATATTTTCAAAAGTTAAAGATTATATATAATTCAACAATAAATTGGTTTCATCCTGTTTATATGCATCATATATTTGATATAATTGTTTCAGCATTATCAGGTTTAGCGTGTTCAGTGTCATATTATTTAATAAAATTTATATATTGTTTTACACTGGCATTCAATATTTAAGAAAATAGAAGATGAATGATTGCGCTAATATTTTTCATAACATTTCAATCATATTAATGTAATTTTAATAATTCCAACTTAGTTTTTTTTTTCCAAAATAAAACTTATAATTTATTTTGTAAAAAAGATTTTTAAGAAATAAGGATTATATATTTTTCTAATTAAAAATATTTTCATGGACTGCTGTTAATCATAATCAAAAATATATTTGTTACCTAGACTGGAAATATTTCTAATGTTACAATTGAGAAATGCATAAATCTCTTATTACATTTGTACTGAAAAATGGAAAAAAATATCATGAATCTATTTCACCAAATAAAATATATTTGCTTGTCTGCGGTGCTTAAAACATTCTTAAAATAAATTTAAAAATTTCATCGCCACACTCTCATCTCCGTAATTTGATGAGCAAAGTTGGGACGTACAAAGTGGAAATAAATTAAAACTTCACGTGGACCCCTGACGTAGAAGTAGAGAGCCTCGCTGCTGACAATTAGCTTCGTTAGTGGCCGAAATTCTTCGTGTATTATCAGGAATTTTCGCATTTGCTAATGAGACGACGTGTCTAACGCCTTATTGAGCTAATTACGGACGGTGGTTTACGAAAGATCTATCCGAAGCAGAATAATACTTTCCACGCCATCACGAGGCGTGGCAAAAAAAAGGTCTGAGCATGCTCCCAGAAAATCATTAACATTTGCGTTTTGACTTTATTGTATTATGATTTCAATAACAAAGTCGAAGCATGCTTGAAACTATATTATCAGAAAAAATCTCATTTTCCGGAAAACTTTAGAACAAAAATGACAAAGCAGTATTTTTATTCTCATGGCCTCTCTTGTTTAAATTAATTTTTCATGTAAAGCAATTTGTTAGTCATTGATGCTGATAAATATGTATGAATCATAATGAACTATTCAATGTATTTTATGAAATTTATGTAATTTATAAATAAATTACAAATTAATCTAAAGAACTAGAAATTTCTTTGCTAAAATTTTAATAATTTTTTTCTTCAAAATTTTTTTATACTTTTTAAAATTACAAATCTCAAAAATATAAAAATTTAATTTTGAGATTTGTAATTTTAAAAAGTATAATTAAAATTTTTTTTATACTTTTTAAAATTACAAATCTCAAAAATGAATTAGGTAATTTAAGTTTAATTTTAAAAAATAATATATATTTTAAACACATACATTTATATAGGTGATTATAAAAATAACCAATCATCTTAAATTTATATAAAACATGGTGTAATTCCACCTTGTCATGCAATATAGCTTGGATTCCCCTTAAGTATGATTAATACAGGTGCTGAAAAGTGATTAAGGAATTTTTGCACCGTTCTGTAAAGAGACATAAAAACTTCCGGAGTGTTGCCAGTAGATAATATAGTTTTCGGATTGAATGTTCATATGTGGCTATAAAAGCTAATTATATTGAGGTCGAGTTACTGGGGAACTAAACTTTATCTTCGAGTTCAACAAATAATGATTGTAGAAGTCGTCTTCTATGCTTGACAATCACCATCATATGCTTTTGTAGGTGATTTCCAAACTTGCACCTGTCCTGTTGTAGGAAAAAAATGGGAAAAATAAATTGTCAGACTAAATTACATTCTTTCATTTAATAATCCATTAGTTTTTATGAATAAGACACCATTGTATGACACCATATATATATATATATATATGTATATATATATATATATATATATATATATATATATATATATATATATATATATATATATATATATATATATATATATATATATATATATATATATATGTGTGTGTGTGTGTGTGTGTGTGTGTGTGTGTGTGTGTGTGTGTGTGTGTGTGTGTGTGTGTGTGTGTGTGTGTGTGTGTGTAGGGGGTGTATTTATTAATAGTCATTAACACAGTGCCCTGGGTTTTCACCCAGGCACGAGCAGCTATGCTTTAAATCGGAGGAAAAGAAGAGGCACGCTTTCCATTCTAATTGTTTACTTTTACAAAACATACTTTAATAATGTCAAGGTCATTTTTTGCGTTCTAAATTCATGGTTCTAACTTCATTGATAACAACACATTGCAGAAAAACATACTTCGAATAGCGTATACATACTACCCAGGCAGCTAACGCATCATATTAGCGAGGCGCATACGCACTCTCGCGTCAAGCGTGGAACTTCAATTTTATAGAAAGTAATGAATATAAATTTATATCAATAATCCTCGTTCTATAATACTGATTTAAATACTTACCAGCAAATGTTAACTATTATATTAAGTGTTATTTATATTTTCAAACTAAAAGTATCTGAATTTTAGATTAAAATGCAATATTATTTGTATTACAAATTAAAATTATGAATACATCTAGTATAAATGTATTACAGTAGTTAAAATTCAAAGATTAAAAATCAAAAACAAGTTAATAGACATTTTTTCAAATTATTTTTTAAAAATTCGTTTAACTTCATAATTTTTTTATTCTAATTGTTGCTCTTAAATATAGTGTAGTTTGTTTCAATAAATTAATTAAATTTATCTTCTTTATCCAATTAAATATACCCTTGTATCCAACATATATATGCTTTTTTATTCCTTTCTTGAAAAAATAAATGTTTTTATGGAAACAACAAGTATATTGAGTACATATAAAATGAACTATAGTTTACTTACTCGCGTATTCTTCTTTACCGATTTGACACTATATTTCGTTATTATGAAAGATTTATATAAAAACATTCCATTTGAAGAATTAAAATTGTGTGGATTTGCAGATACAAAAAAGTGCTGAATTTACTTTTATAATATTTTTGGTATTTTTATAGAAATAAAAATAACATTTTAAACAAATTTTCCCTTTCTCCTGATGTTTTTCTAAAAATACTTAGAAAATACATTTTAAATATAATGTAAATATAATTTATTGTTCATGTGAATTCAGAGAATTTGCTTTTAAAAACTATTCCGTTAACTTTCACATTAAATCCTCTAAAATGTTTTATTTTATACAAAAATTATTAAACCTACTGTGAGATGTTACATTAAATTGTGAATAAAATATATTTTCATTAAAATACTATGCACTTCGTGTTACTTATGAATAATGTTTAGACTTCTTAAGGGAGAAAATTTGCGCCCTTCTCATAAGACAAGAAATATATATTTTAATATACCTAGTATACATATTTTGTTGAAATTATTTATTTCGAGTAAACTAACTGAAACTTAGAAATACATGAGTAATTTTGGATGATTACTTATTATGACAATTTTAAAATTTCATTCATCTAAAACTATTTTGTTTCTACAAACGTTTCTAAATTATGAGTCTATACTTACAACAGAAAGTGTAAAAATCTTTTTCTACACTTTTGCTTTTAAGAAGTTAAAAATGATAGCAATCATAATTTGAACATTCAATATTAAGCATTTTATTAACAGTGATATTTCAATTATAGAAAAAATTAAAGCTCTCTCTCTGTCTTCTCTCTATATATTTTGATATCAAAATATGTTTTATTGATTGATAAAATTAATGATTTTACTCTGTATATGTTAACTTTATAAATTTGATAACAAAATGCAGCTTCTAAGAGACAGTTAACAGTGACCTTTCAGTACAGTAATAAAATTCCATGAAACACTTTTTACATGATTGGGGAATTACTTTGTTAATAATTACTTATGAAATTTAAACTTAAGCAGAGAAGTTGCACATTACTGAATAAAAAACTTTATGTGTCAGCTCTAGTTTATTTTTAATTTAAGTAATTTGTCAGAGTAAATTTTGTGAAAAATAAAAAAGATATTTCTGTGGAAGATTTGTTTTAGTCAATAAAATCTATATATTATTCACTATGTCTTTGACTCTCATCATCACAGATATGAAAGTTTAGTAATTGTTAAGTTCTAGGATTTATTATGAATTTTACAAATTCCCAGTTTTATTGACTTTTACAATTAAAAATATTTGTTGCTGAACATATATATTAGTTTTAATATAAACTATTACCACAAAAACTGGTTTCCAAGAAAATATACAATGTTATAAAAATAAATATTCTTAAGGATAATTGAAGCACAACTAAGAGAAAAATGATTCCAAAGTAATTTTTTATATTTTTTATTTCAAATTATAGCATGAAAATAAAATAATAGTTCAAAATGTAAATTTTTTTAAGTATGACTTAGTATCGTTCTTCTTATATTTTAGTTGAAAAGTAGAAGAGAACTGAAATAAAAAATGCAGAATTTTTTAAAGTAAATACTAAGAATGTCTTGAAGGAGAAGATATGCAAGACTCTCCATCTTTTTTTTTTAATTCTTCAGTATACCCTGTGAAGACACTGATGGATGACATGCATAAGTGGACTGAATTGATGAGATTAAAGGTTTTTACGCGCATGTCAAATCCTTTACTTTTATTCTCGCTGAAAAGATGGATACATATCATTATGCTACTCTTGAAAAATGCTAAATTTTATCTCAAAGGATCTACAAGAGTAAATAAAAATAGAAAATATAATTGATTGTGAAAGAACTTTCCAAAGAATTTCAGAAAATGGTGATAAATGAGGAACAGAGCTGGGCTAAAGTGTGACTAAAAATTGAAATAAATTCTGTAGATTTTAAGTTTTTATAAAGTTTTACAATATGTTTAGATTCTATCCAGTCGTATGAAACATTAAAGCGAAAGATACATCTCTTATTAATATAAAATTATTTACATTAAATGTATGAATAAATATAATTAACTTTCTTCATCATAAATTTATTACATGCTTATCAGTTTTTTTCTTTTTGTAAATAAAGTTAATAAGCAGAATATTTTTTAACACATATGATATTTTTGCCCATTGTAAATACTGAAATAAATTTAATAAAATTATTAAAATATTTTATTCTTAAATATATTTTTATACTAAATGAAATGGTAATTAAAAGATTGTTTTATTCATTTTAACTCATAATGAAGCCACTTGATAACTATGAAAATATTCGTGTATCAGTTTACATGTATGTATGTGAAATTTTTATAAATTCATTTCTTCTCATATTTTGTGAAAACAAGATATGTTTTAAGGCATGCAAAATATAAAAATATTTTGGACTCTATAATGATTTGTAATTCCTCAACTTCTTAAAGAAAAACATTTAGCTACATAAATGAAAATACCAATTTATAGCGATGTATATATTATAATGCTCGTAACACATAAAATGTTAGTGTTTTTTCATTTTTTTCAATAATTAATTACAATAAATCATATAAACTAACATTTAACTAATAATAAACAAAATTTATAAATTTAAACTATTATTCTGTGAATGATCTTTTGGTCATTAATAAAATTCAACCAATATTAAAAAGTAATTATCTTCCTAATCATAAAAGTACGAAAGAATTCTGATTTGTTCATTTTTATTTTTCGATCAAATGATATTTATATTTAACTATTTATATATTTTTAAAAATTAATAATTTTTATACACATTTAAGATAGCTTACAAGAAAAAATTCTTGATTAATCATCTATGAACTACATAATTTTTAAAATATTATGTAAATAATATATATGGACTAATTCATTTATTTCATAATTTATTTACTGATATTCTATGCATCAATTATATAAGAATGCTCTAATTCTTGAAAAATATATATATGGTTTCCTTTAACTTAAATATTTATCTTAAAAATAAAATGCCTAGTATTTTCAAGCTCTGAATATAAAATTACTAAATTAGTGTGCAAAACCTAAGGAACAAGTGCTTTTGCTTATAACTTCTCGAATATCCTCTGAAAGACATAAAAATCAGAAAAAAAGACAGCATTTTGCTCTGAAACATTGACAAAAGATAAAATCATTCTTAAGAACAAAGCTACAAAGGACAACATCACCTCCTTACAATAATCTTCTCCAATTACAGAACCCTGGCAAAAACTTGAAGTTCAATCCTCCTGATCAGTATAAAGCTTCTTGTGGTCAATACCACCATAACGCTATCTTTGGTGATGTTACTAAGTTGAAACTTTGTCTCAATCTCTCTCTTAATCAATTGGTGATGTGAACTGTTTAAACTTAAGCGACTTTCATCCATAATGAGGACATGATCCACTAATGTAATGTCCAGATTTGCACTCTTTGTGTTACTGTAAGCGGTTGCACTGATAACCTTCTCATGGATAAAGGGTTCAGGATAGCAAAGAAATATGCCATATTATTTTTAAGAATTATATAAAGGTTGATTTATTGCTTTAATATACAATTTAGTAGCAAATTAAAACTATAACTATTAGATTCAAATTGTAAAAATGTATTGACATCTTAAAATTTATATTATTTTCATAGTATTTCATTGAAAATAGTTCTGAGGATGTAATTTAATAATGCATTTATTATTTGTAATCATCATGTAGAAATCGACAAATTCAATTTTTATAAATATGTTCTGGGCTATTTTGCTTGAACAAATCTGTACTAAAGATATTGTTTGCAAATTAAATTATTGAGGAAAATAATAAAATAACTGTAAAAGCTCATATATACTGATTATTTCATAAATGATGCTAGTGCTTATATACATATATAGATATATATTCATAAATAAATAGATAGAAAAGTATGTATTAATTTATGCCATTAAAAGTTTTAAACATATTTTTAAGTTATATTTTTAGAAACTGTAGTTACTATTATTTAACTGTTACATAAAATTCTGATTTTTTTTCAAAAATTACAAATGAATGTGACAAATTTTTAACTAAGTATCAAATTAAAGTTACTCTTAAAATGATTTTATACATATATAGTTATAAAAAAACGACGATGAATGAAAAAAACTATATATTGTTTATAAAATATATTAAAAATAAGCACTCCAATCTCTGGAATTAATCATATTTTTTTGTCAAATAACAATAAAATATTTTATTTATTTTCATAAGACATTTGATTTGACAAGATTTTAAGCAAAGTAAACAATCTTCAAATCATATCATGATTAAAGTTGATGTTAATCAACCAGATATCTCTATCCCTAATTTATTCACTTCCAAACTAATGTAAGTTGATTTTCAACAGAGAGTTGAAAAGAAGCTCATCAGGTGAGGCTATAAATTCGTATAATCTATTAATTTTTGTTGTCTGTACCCAATTTCATGCTTCTGTTTCATTTTTATTATATTTATTTTCTATTTGAGGATACTCAAGATTTTTTTTATATAGTTGGTACTTAAAATGAAAATTCGCATCTTATTTAATTATATCTTGCTATAAAATCACTTTACTAATTATTTTGTAGTATAAGAATCGGATTTTTGTGGATATTTAACACGCTCATTTAAAATGTTTGTCTTTCTTGTTTATCTATAATTTCTTAGCAAATTCAATTAAGTTAAATGTGGATTACTAAATTCTGATTTCAAATGTTTGTATGTTGTTGTGCTTGAAAATATTTTTTCCAAGAAAAGAACTTAAAATGCTTCTTCCTTTAAATACTTATGGCGAAACCAATTCAAAAATACTGGAATAGGCAACTGAGGGTTTTCGATTGTATTTTGCTTAAATAGTTAATCATGCTTTTAAATTTGAGAAAAACAGTTTCCAATTTTCTACATTAATAAAATGATAATTTCATCTGAATTCATCAAAATAGTAAAATTTGTTTCAAATATTTTACTAAGAAAATAATTATATTTTATAATTTATATATTAATTCCATGGTGTTTTGCTCTTTATTATTACTTGAAACAAAGAAAACAAATATGTTGTGCAGTAATTAAATCTTTATGTATGTTAAATAATTGTTGAAATTTTCCATTATTATTCAAATACAAATTTTCTAGCAATCGACTTGCGAAATTATAATTTACATTTTATATAGTAAATTTAAGAATAATTCGTGAGCATAAATTAATAATAATAATAATATATATATATATATATATATATATATATATATATATATATATATATATATATACATAGCTGTTTAGTTACGTTTATGTCAAAATTAAAACGTTAGAGATTTAATAAATATAAACCAGTGATTTTCAACCTGTGGAGGGCACCACCATAGGGGACGCGAGCACACTAATGGGGGGGTGAGCATATCCAAGAGTAAATGTTATTTAAAAAAAATTATTAAGTGATTGAAAAGAAAGAACACACACTTACAAAACAAAACACATTTCAACACATTTAATAATTAACTTATTAAATTAGAACAAATTACTAAATTAAAAACAAATTTAATAATTATTAGTGACTTCCTTGGGCCTATCTTACAGAGCAAAGTTTTTCGGAGTAGGGTTTAATATTAGAAATAAACACTCTCAGTTCATTTTCTATAATTAGCTGAGATTTATATTTTGTCTTCAAAGAAACCACCACAGAAAATCCAGTTTCACAAAGGTAAGATGTTGAAAATGGTAGTAGAATGTGAAATGCCCTTGTTTTTAGTGCAGAAAGCTCATCATCCACTTCTGCCTAAATTTCAAAAAGTGATTTATTACTCAATTGTCTTTTGGTTTCGCCGCTTGCCATGAAGTCTATAAAGATTTCTACCTCTTCAATTGAGAGTCCTTCGGAAGTATTTTGAAATGGATCCCTCACCCACTTGTAATTTGATATCAGTTTGTCATCAGCAAGAAAGTACATTTTTAAAATTCTTTGCCGGCATTGCTAAATGATTTTCAATGGTTACATAAACAACTTTTACATGTTGTTCTTCAGCCGTGTAAGTTTTAATACAATCATTCAAATTTGCTAACATTGTTAAGTGTTCTTGCTTTAAATTTCTGCTCCACAATTCCAATTTCCTACAAAAAGCATTAACGTTATCACTCGTATCCAATATATTTGTATTTTCTCCTTGCAGTTGAAGATTCAAGTTATTTAATTTCTCGAATATGTCGACCATGTAGCTCAATTTCATCACAAATAAACTATCGCGAAAATTCTCAGCTTTCGGTCTGTTTTCCTCTCCTAGGAAAACGGCAATTTCTTCTCTTAATTCATAAACACGTAGCAAAAATTTCCCTCGTGATAACCATCTTACCTCGCAATGAAATAGTAACGCTGAATGTACTGCCCCCATGTTTTTACAAAGTGCGGGAAAGATTCTTGAATTCAGGGGTGTCAATTTTATATAATTTACTACAATAATCAGTTAACACAATATTCAGAATAGGACTCATTTCTTTGGAAGCCAAAGCTTATCTGTAGATCATGGAATGTGTTCAGACGCATTGTGGCGATTTTTGTTTCATAAGTGCTTGAATACCTTGGAATCTTCTGGACATATAACGAGCACTAATGGTGCATATTCCGACGCAGCGTTTTTCATTCTATGTTTGCCTCGTTCATAAAACCATTTAAGATAGCAAATAATGCGAGTGCTGTTGCTTTGAATTCTTGTGGTTTGCAGAAAAGTAATTCTTCTATTACTGACTAATCATCAAAAAATCTAACATAGGCAGTGAAATGAGCATCTTTATTACTATCTGTTGCCTCAACGAGTTGTATTGAAAACAATTTTTCAAGCAACTTTGACAAAAGCTGACAATCTACATCTTCAGCTCTATCAGCAATTCGACGGGCAACAGTATCATTTGAAAGAGGTACAGACTGCAATTGTTTTTCAAAATTATCGCCAAACATAATTTCTACAATCTCAAATGCGGCTGGCAAAATAAGCTTTCACCAATGGTGTGAGGCTTTTTACATCTGGCTATTTTATACGAAACTTTGTAAGAGGCAATTAAAGCTTTTTCATTCACAGACAGTTTTTTAAACAATGATTTTTGCTTTTCACATGATTTTAATTTTAATTCGAAGAATTATCTGGGTTTGTTTACGTACTCACTATGAATCATTTCCAAATGTCGTTTAAGTTTATTAGGTTTCATGCTGTCTGAAGCCAACATTTTTGAGCAAATGATACACAGGGGCCTTTCTTCTTCATTTACTTCAGTACTAGTGAACCCAAAATTTAAGTATTCTTGAGAATATTTTCTTGATTTTATTTTCGGAATCACGCTCGTCTGTGTACTTGTTAATGTTTGTCTATGGTCTAATGCTCACTTTCACCCGCTTAAAAATTTATCCATGATTCTGCATAAGTCTGCTGCCGTGAATATTTAATACGGTGAATATAAATTACACAAAAATATATATAACATACACATTAATATAACACACACAAAAATATAACATACACACTCAGAATAGATTCAATAGCGATAGGAGGATTGACTGGAATGAGATTGTCTAGAACTGAAATTGGCGTCATAGAACTTTCTCCTTCTCCCTATGAGAAAACATTTGTTCACATCTGCGCACGCTCCTAACTTAACTTTTAAGCTGACCAGACAAATTCCAGACAAATCGAAACTTCTCGTGAAATCGTGAGAATGCCCGACATGGCGGGACGCAAGAGCAATAAAAAGGCATAGGATTCTTGTTTTTTCAATGCTGAGGATCGGTGTTGCAAAATATCAATACATTTCCGTATTCTTGTAGAGTTTAAAATTAAGGTTGTAGTGTAGGTTTAGCGCCAAAATATTCAGAATACATTATTATTGTGTACATTTTATAGTATGCGGTGGTGAGGGAGGGGCGCGATGTAAATTATGATTGAAAATTGGACCGTGTATACTAAAAGGTTGAGAAACACTGATATACACCAAAGCTTTCTTAATGTTATTATTATAAATAACAACTTATAGCTATCGATTTATCTACGTATGAATATAATTGGAAAAAGAGATTAAAAATTTTATTGATAATCAAAATAATGATATTTTTAAGATTTTAGCAATGTATCTACTGGTTAGTTGATGTGTTATTGTTAATGACATAATTATATATATTTGCTTATTAAATTAGTATTTGTCCAACATACAGTATTAAAAATATTGACGCATATATAGTTATCCAATAAAATATTAAAAATTTCATCAAAATTTGAATATCTGAACAGAAATATTTATCATTTGAATGTAATTATTTACAAAATGTTATCCTTCTTAAATAGTTGCATTTTACATTCGTACGAAAATATATTTGTAACATCTAAAAAGCAAATATCGAATATTAAATGCAAGCAGATATAGAAATGTTCTCATATTCTCAAAGCAATGCCAAATTAATTCAAAGAATCCAATTAAAGTAAGTCTGTAAGCTAAAGATTGCAAACTAGAGGAACGATAAATTTGAAGTGCTCATAAAACAGTACCGTGCGAGGTGATAACAGCTACCCCCTATCAAAAGTAGCTCCTTCTCTAAGAAAGAAATTATTTTTACCCCTTAAGCACTATTTTCTATTCAGACGATCAGCTTTTGGGCATGAATATCTAAACATTTTCAAGCGCTCGTCCATCTTGCTTTAAGTGCACATGAGGGTACACTTTTCTTCCTTGATAAAGCTTTCCCTTGTGCTACGAAATCTTTATTGTAAATCAAAATCTTTACCTTTAAGAATTTTGCAGTCCTTTTACTTTGCATCCTCATTCCTTGGCGTCTTTTTAGATATATTGATAAGGGTGTTTGCAATGTGGAAAATAAATATTTCTGCAGAAAATAAAATAAAATATAAATATTGATTTCTGTTTATGCTTTAAATGCATAGAATAATTAATAGCATACTCAAACCTAATGAGATATTTTCAAATTATATATTATTAAGTATTTTCTTACATTTTAAAAGTTATTAATTGATTATACATGTATAAAGATGTTTTTGTATTTGTGTGATTCATTTTAAATTAGAAGCAATTATCAAATAGGACTTAAAATTTTTATGAAACTCTTATTATATAATCTTTAACATTTTAAATTAATATATAAATCTCTTCATTTTAATGTACAATGCAAATTAAGATGTTCGCATATAATTATTTCATCATTTAATAACCTGAAGAAATTTAAAATTCTTATATTAAATTGGAAACGCATTTTACGTAATTAAAATACAATAAATTGTGTTATGAATAGTATTAAGTAAATTTTACTTACAAAGATATATTGTTCAAAATTTTTTTAAAAATAAAATTTAGAATACTTTTTACTCAAACTGAAACATATTTGACACATAAAATAAATAATAACTGTTATAAATCTTTCGCAAATGTTGATTTCAAGCTTACATATTTACACAAATAAAAGAGAAATATGTAAAAATAAATTACATAATATAGATTTGCTTCAAATCTATTTAAAGTTCATTGGTATACACGAGAACTAATGTTTTAATTGAATAAACTTTCATTATATATTTAATTGAATACCATAAATATTTTCAATGAAATATTTATTTCTTCACAAATAATTCTTCAAAAATGAAGATTATAATAAAATATATTCAAATTATAAGCGTTATTTGTTTATAATTTCATGAATATTTGTATAAATATTCATGTGATAAATGTATACTAATATTTGAGTTGATATGAAATCAGAAGGGCATTAATCATAGTTACAAAAATATGAAGATTCTTGTCTTCTATGAAATTAAAAGAAAATAATATACACTACTGGTCATTAAAATTGCTACACCAAGAAGGAATGCAAATAACAGAACGATATTTATTGGACACATACATTATAGTGGAAAGAACAAGTGATTAGATTTACAGGAAATTAGGATGTATAAATCTTGAGAAATCAGTACCCAGAGCAGCCACCTCAGGCTGCAATAACAGCATTTATCCGCCTATGCAAGGAGTCAAACAGAGATTGTATGGCATGTACGGGGATCTCAGTCCATGCAGCTTCAACACTATGCCACAATTTATCGATAGAAGTGGATGGTTAGTGATGGCGTGCCAATCGCTGTGCAACCATTGACCACACGTTCTCAATTGGTGACAGATCAGAAGAACGTGCTGGCCATGGTAACAGTCGAACCTGTTCTGTATCAAGGAAGTTCAGAACAGTACGGGCAACATGCGGTCGTGCATTATCCTGTTGAAACAAAGCATTAGGCAGGCCTCGAAGATAGGGCAGAGTCACGGGCCTTAACACATCGGAAATGTAATGGTTGCTGTTCAAAGTGATGGTAATGCGAACAAGAGGTGATTGAGACGTGCATCCAATGGCACTCCATACCATCACTCCAGCAGATGGGCCAGTATGGCTACGTCCAATGCAAGCTGGCAATGCGCGTTCTCCACGATGCCTCCAAGCACGGATGCGGCCATCATGGTCCTGTATACAGAACCGAAATTTATCTTTAAGGATGACGTGATGGCATTCCCGCGTCCAGGTTGTTCGCTGATCACACCATTGAAGGCGCTCCTGTCTGTGACGCAGCGTCAATGGTAGCTGAAGCCATGGTTGCCGTGCAGACAATCCATGCTGCTGCAAACGTCGTCGAACTGCTCGAGCAGAAACTTGTTGCCTTGCAAATGACTCCATTTTTCGACTCAGGGTTCGTGACATGGCTGTACGTTCCCTTGTGACTAAGCGGATAAGATGTCTGTTTTCTCTGCTGTTAGTTATGGGGGGTCGATGAGATCCTGCATGTCATTCCGTATGATTGTCCTGAACCCATCGATTCCATATGGTCATGGGCTCTAACAGTCATGGGCTCTTTACCGACGCGAGCAGCAATATTGCGGTACGATAAACCGCAATCCCGGTAGGCTATAATCCTTCCTTGATCAAAGTCAGACACGTGCTAATAGGCATTTCTTCTTCTTACACGAGGCATCACAACCACTTTCTTTGCCGAAAACAACGTTAAAAATGAAATTGAGTATGAGAAAACTGCTGTCAAATCTCTGGTTTTATACACATTGTAGATGTCGCTACTGTCACCTGCTTTGTATGAATGCGCTGAAAATCTAATCATTTGCATATCGCAGCAAGTTCTACCTGTCATGCAAATTTCACGTGTGTGGTGTGCCGCTTTCCTGGTGTAGCAATTTTAATGGCCAGTAGTGTATTATTATAAATAAAAATAAAATTGCTTTCTTTTTGTTCCATAAAATATTAGTAAAATCTAGGTCTGTAGCTTATCTGTGCCAATCAGAATACTTTGACTTAATAAATAATTCTTAAGCTACGTTCAAATAAAAAATCATACTTTTTTCTTTTGAAGTTATTTTGAGTAAATATTTCTTTCTGAAAAATTAAAATCCTTGCAGTTTTTTCATTGTTCTAAAATAATATTTTTGCCTATAAAAACACAAATATTATTTAGTAACATTATGAGATCAATGCTTTTAAATTCAGGAATGCCAATATTGAAACCACATATTTACCTAATAAAATAATTGCATTATTATAGATATTGTTGCAATAAATTATCTTTAACATGATAATACTTTTGAGGAATAACAAATGATTCCATGTAAGTGAATTGTTTATAATTTTGAATTTAAAATATTTTAAGGAAACAATACATTTGAAATTGTGTTGCTTTAAAGAATAACTAAGTGCAAAAATGTTTTATTTGATTACCTAAATTATAACATCAGCTTAAAAGACAAGTCAAAAGATAAGTATATTCTTTGTTTCATATAGAAGAGATTTTAACTGTTTCAAGGATAATGAAAATACTTTCCTATTGTTCATCCAGAAAACAATTGTAAGTGCCAAAATAATTATGTAGAATAATTTGACTGAATACAAACATCAAGTGCTTAAAAATTATGTTCATTTTTGTCTTCAACACATTATATTATTTCTGTGTCTCTCACAGCTATTAATAAAATTCTCTTTTCTTAATTCTTTAAATTACAAAGGTTTAACAATGATATTATACTACAAAATCAAAGATTGAATGAATTACTGGATAAATTAAGGGAATGTCTGTTTTACAATATTGTCTTACTTAAGGAATAGCTTTTAGAAAGAATTTTTTTTAATTTAATTATTAAATATTTTAACCAAGTTTTTAATATTTAACATTTAATAAAACAAATTATATTTTCGTTATTTTCTTATCACAATGAAGATTTTTTATGAAAATAATATCTAAATTGAATTTCAAATAATGAAGTCACGAATTATATTTTTTATACAATCAATTTTCATTTCAATATATTTTTCAGAACCTCTATTGACTAAAGTATACTTTTGATAGGCTTTTTATCTATTTTTAAGCCCATTTGCATAAATCTGTGCATTTTTTAAAACTAACTTTACTTAAGATTGTAACTTTTATTTAATCAGCAATGATTTGGCTGATTTATATTTTTATTGTGACTTTCAACATGCTAGTGCTAGCTTAATTAGTTTTTTGAAGTTTTAAAAACATCTTTCTTTTAATATTATTATATTAAAGCCCAAAATGGAATCTTTGTACGTAGTATATCGAGAATAGGAGACAACTCACAAGTAGATGAGCTGAACTTTATAAAGATAATATTGGCATTTATGTATCATGGAAGACACTCTTATCTCTTTCGATCACAAAACGTAAGCTTATATGCAGTACTGTTCAATTCTTAATTCTGTTGTGGAAGAATTAAGATAATTGAAGTAATGGTAGAAACTATTACATTTATATAATTCTTTCATTTGTGAGGTGATGTAAAATACATTTTGTCTTCATTTGTTCAAGTAAAAACTATTTAATTTTTCTTTTAGTTTTAAATTTATTACAATCTAAATATGAGAATCACTTTAGCATAGCAGAAATGCTGTTAAATAAGCAATAAAAATTATCAAATATTAAAAATGTCTGAAAAATATTTTATTTTGGCTATAAACAAACTTCAAGGTTTTTTAAATATGTATACATAATCATATATAAAAATACATATTTACCTTATTAACTTATAACGTTTCTTTTGCGTTTTCATTAAATTTTATCTTTATGGTTAAATTTTTCATTTTAGATGAAATTGTGATCCTAATTATTTATTACTATATGTTAATTGATAAAGCTGTTGGATTACTTACTGTGCTGATGAATTGTAGCATTCATATTAAATTTAAAAAAGATTTTTTCTATGTTAATCTAAGCAAAAATAAATTATGAAAATTCCTAAGTTTCATAATTACAGTATACGAAATAAAACAAACAACTACTTCATTAAAACATTTTTATGGCCCAGGTCAAATTATTTTAGGGGCCATCAGTATAAAATTACTGATTTTCTTGTATTTCGTATACTTGTATTTTAATCTCTCTGTTAGAAATCTGTCAACTATAGTAATTTTGATACGATTATCAGATGTTATAAATCGATTCTTCTAGAAAAATAGATGATCATCTGACAGTAAAAATGAGTTAGAAATATCATTTCTTCAACATGTCATGAAATTCAGTTTGGGAATAATCCATTAGAACTCAGAACTGGGCTTCCGGCAAAGACGGAGGTGACAGTAGTATAATTAGTTTAGTTTGAAATAGTTCATCTTAGCCAACGCGAACTAGTTATGAGATGTTTCCTATAAATCAAACAAACCTTGTTTGTCGACTGACTCTACTTCTCATCTCATCAAGTGGGTGGGCGAGGTTTCTGAAGAGTTCTTGAAGTGTGGAATGTAGGCAGAATCTATCTCAAAAACATGCGATTCTAATTTTCATCGATAATATATTTTCATAGATGTTCCCATGGAAATTATTTAAGATGGTGTTCATACATAATGGGTATCTTTCATATGTTCCGAAACCATTTGTTTCTTTTTTATAATGTAACAAGTACGCGAGAAATTTTTAATGCTTTTCTGAATTCCAAAAGTATTTTTCTTTCTTTAACAATTTTTAATTTCTAGAATGCTTCTAAAGGGAAATTACAAATTTTCTCTATTTTTAGTATTTATGACAAATATTTATTTTCTGATCAATCTAAATTCACAATTTAGTCGAGAAAGTTTTAAAAATAATTAAAAATGAAATATTTTTAGATAAGTTAAATGGTATGTTATTTTATAAATGAAACGCACCTTTTGTGTTACTGTATTTTTCAAGTATATAATATTTTTTTGTTATTCACTCAACTTTAACTTTTGCAGCTTTAACAAAATATGTGTTTCATTCACTTCAAAAATTTCAGTCTAAACATTTCCAAAAATGTGCTAAAAATATAGATATGAACTTTATGTTGCACTAACAAACAAAGTATCGGTTACATAGCAAAAAAGATGCATAACAGTAACTATTAAAATTATATTATTTTCAAACTATAACTGTGTTGTTTGGGGAAAGATTGAAAAGTTAAAAAAAAATTCTAAAGAAAGTCATTTATTATGCATGATCTATTATGGTTCATCATGTATTATTTTTATTTTTTTTGATTGCTTCTATATTTTAATAATATGAAAAATTATAAATTATTTAATACAAAATAGTTATTAAATCTTCTTTATGAGTACTCAGTATTATAAATAATAATTTTAATGACTATTTTAATTATAAAAATGTTTTTAATTTTATAAATATTCTGAAATTTTAATTAGTATTTTTTAATTTAAACATGATTAAAAAGCTTTGTATTCTGAATATGAAATTAAATATGCAATATATATATATATATATATATATATATATATATATATATGCCTTGATAAAGTAAATAATTTGAATTATTAAGTTTTGTTACTAATTTCTGATAATATAATGTACTTACGTCGTCCTTAAGCAAATTAAGAAGTAATATGTCAGCTAGTACGTTTATACTTAATTTTTTCTGCTTCACAGACGTAAAAAATATTACACTTTCTTAAAAATTTATAACACCAGAAATAATAACAAAGTTCATGTGATGAAATAACATTTACTAGAACTCTGACATTTTTCAATACAAATGATCTAACTATATTAATAAAGATAGGATATTTTGCAATAACATCAAGAGAATACGAGTTACTTCAAATTAGGAAACACAACTTAATAATATATCTACAACTTTCAGTAAGAACAAATATTTAAGTGTAAAGTCAATTATGTTGCGACAACAATCTATCCTCCATTGGACAGATAAGACTAAAATTTCTGAAAGTTATCTTGAAAAAATTAAAATTTCCTAATAAAGTTCTTTTTGCATGTTTTATTTTATACACAATTTACACCACTCACATACTTAGTTACAATTGACTTGTTTTGTATGACAAAGTTTAAACTTTCTATGACGTTAATTTAATCACTGAATTTTAAGATCATGTAAGCTTAAGTTACACAGTTCAGTTATATGTTAATATGTGACTATATATATAGTTATTTTATCAAATTATACGTTTCAAAATATAATGTACTAACTGCCATAAATAATGAATACCTTTAAAAATTTGTATTGGTTTCTTTTATAATTTTACCTTGTTTTATATCCATCTCTGTGTTTCTTACTAAAAACTATATATCAAATTTTTTTTACATTGTAAATAACCTTGTTTATAATGTTTCAAGAATTAAGCTTCATTAAATATATTTTTCATGATTTGAAAATTATCATTTTAATATATTATTCTAGTAGAAATGTTTAAATTGATTTTTTATCTTAAACTATGAATATGAATTTATTTTATTTTATAATATGGAATAGGATGTAATTGATTTTGATATGTAAGCATTTCTATGGTCTTAAAAGTACAATTTTTTGATTTTGAAATTTTCCATTTTTCTGATAATGTTAATTTATACTTCCCATTAATAATAAGAAAAGAAATATGTGGCGAATTTGTGGGGATAAAAATAGTCCACCATCTATGATTTATATATGATTAGTGCTATGGCCAAGAAAATCAGTCTGCCGTATCTTAAAAATATATTTCAGCTGGTTTTCGTTCAGTTCATTGCATGATTCAATGTTTATCACCAAGCCTACTTGAGAGAGACAGATGTCACAATTGCGTGTTGACAGTCGGCTGGCGTCTTTGCATTCACGATCCAATAAAGCCGCCTTAGATCGATTCATCTAAAAGGGGATATACACTTCCCCCAGCTGACAAAGTCTCGTCGGGGGAATTTATACCCCACGTCAACTCCAGCAACAAGAAAGGGAAACCAAACAGATCGATCTTGCGAGTTATAGTTTGCCTTGCGCGCTTGGGCAAACTCTGGGAGCACGATAGAGTAGGAGAGAGAAAGAGACTAAGAGAAGATACTAAGCAAAAAGAAAGCTACTTGGGCCTGAATATTGGAGAATGCACTTAAGATTAAGCTGGGGGGGTATTAGCTTCTGGTTGTACGCTACATTTCTAAAGTGTGTGTACAGGAGAGATAGCCGTACTATATTGTCAATAGAGAGGGAGAACGCCAGCGGGTAAATAGAGTTTGGTGCTTGAAAGTTTGAATTCCTCTCAAAAATTAATAGGAAGTGGTGAAATAAACTATAGAGAGCTTATTTTAAATGCACCTAAGAAATTAATCGATATATAAGTCAGAATAAAAAGTTTAAGAGAATTATTGGGGAAAGAAAATGTATACTAAAAAAACACATTACTATTTCCATTTCATAGAACTAATATTCCGACACTGTGGTCTCGATAAAAATCAGCTGAAAACAGCCAGTGGAAATAGATTTTAAGTTTATTTTTTCACTAAACCAACAATCAATTGATTGGATACATAATTTTTTTGTTTTTAGATTTCATTCAAACTTCTTGTTTTGAAAAATTAAATCTACATTACAAATGATAAATTGAATAGATTTTATCAAATTTTTATTATTTTTATTATTTTCACCCCATTTGATAAAGAACTTTTACATTTAACACTAAAAAATTACCTATTTTATCATTTAATAATTATCTTTAATTAAATTAATTTGAACTGAAAAAAAAGTTCAAAAAACTGTTAATAGACCCCCTTATAGTACAGAAAAAAACATAATTCAACTAATGAAATTTACTTTAATTAATACTTATGAATAAGTAAATCGTAAATTAGTGCAATTAAAATTAGGAAGGTATTGCGGTTTCAAATTCTATTACATTATTAGTCATATAGACTATTAATTTTTTTCATCAACGACTATATAATGGAGGAATATTTCCTTAAATATAAAACATATTTCAAACCAAAATGATTCATTTATGTTATGAAGATATTATACAAGAGTTAGATAAATAATGTTTACAAGCAATTTGAAGAATCACTTTAGTTTAAATAATAAACCATTATGTGTTTAACTCATCAATACTGTTACTCATGTTTCAAAAAGCAATATTATGAGCATGTCTGTGCAACATGCAAACATTTGTGTGAAAGCTTTAATTTTAACAAACATTTATTTTTAAAATTATTTTGGGCAAAATAAAATAAAAAGCCCACATGATTATAAAATCCTAAATCTTTATGTAAGTCAGATGTGTCTCATGTTTTCTTATATATCATTAAAGCATTGCATATATTTTTTTAATAATAAGCTTAAGCAAACAAAAACCTGTTTTTATCCATTCCTACTAATTAATCATTTTAATATTTTCTACCTTAAGATTCAAAAATTTAAATATTTTCAGATATAGATTTTATTTTTTAAAATTTCCTGCAGTTTTTATTTAACTCCAAAATAATTTCCATTTGACTTATAATTAAAACGAAAGAGATAAAAATTATCGCTCACTTATGTATGTTAACATTAAAGTTTGAGTAATTTCCATTATTTATGATATTAAATAGACATATTAATATAAAATATTAATTATTTCAATGAAAATGCAATTAGGAAAAACCACAATTTTCAACACTTAAAATCTACAATCTCATACAGATGGCGGCAGTATTTGACAATGTCTTAATATTTTAAGGTTACAGCCTGTGTTTAAAACCATCAAGTTACTCGAAATACAAAATTCACAAAAACTGAACATATCATGCGACATATTATTTTGTAGGCAACGCAAACAAAATAATGAATTCTATACATACTTACAATATGGGTTACTTTATTTTAACGGACTTCACATATAATCTAACTTACAAAGTTTATGTATCAGCCTATTTAGTTAGATATTTTTGGATAAAAATATGTAAACACTATTAACTATTAAAATTGCTGCAACAGAAAAAAATGTAACTCACAGAAAGATGTTACTTGGACAAATGCATCATTACAGTGTCGGATATGATCGTCTGTAGCATACCTACTTCATATTCTGTATACAATAATGAACATTCGATCGAAGAAAGCAGTAATAATGCAGTGTGACCACCAGACTTCCGGTAGAGTACAAATGTTTTTTTTTTTTTTATTAAACGAAAAAATATAGGGATAAGCATCTGTTCTTATACGAGACAATTTAGCAAAGTTTTCCCATTAGCTTTACCACCAGCCAATTACGTATTGTAGGTGTTGGTATATATATATATATATATATATATATATATATATATATATATATATATATATATATATATATATATATATATATATATATATATATATATATATATATATATATATATATATATATATATATATATATATATATATATATATATATATATATATATATATATATATATATATATATATATATATATATATATATATATATATATATATATATATATATATATATATATATATATATATATATATATATATATATATATATATATATATATATATATATATATATATATATATATATATATATATATATATATATATATATAGTGTGTGTGTGTGTGTGTGTGTGTGTGTGTGTATGTATATATATATATATATATATATATATATATATAAGGTATTAACTTATAGAGTAATTTAAAGATCAGCGTCCTTGAATTATGGAATTGATCACACCTCTCTCACAACTAACCAACGAAAACTCACTAACAGTGAATTACTTTACAAAACATATTTAGAAAAGTCAATAAGCAGTCCATCCCGTTTATTTATACATTAAAAATATAAAGATATTTAATTTACAGACCAACAACTATATATACATAAAAGAAAAAATACAATGCAAAATTCAGTTATTGCACTGAAACTTCTGAAGTACTAGCAATTTTATAACATATTCAATTGATTTTATTTTTAAAGATACAAACTATTATTCTTGAATAGAGATAGTGCAAACGTAAAATATTTGTGTATAAATAATCTGTGCTGCGAAGTTTTTATAAGAGCATGCAAATAAATAGTCATTCTTTCGGTATCATACAGGTGCCAGATGTCAGTCTATGGCTTTGTGTTATTTTCGATAACGGTGGGCACTTGGGTAACTAATCCTTCCCAACAACAAAACCGTAATCTGCGAATCATTTGACTCAGTTATTTCTGATTTCGTTCTTATTTTTATTTTGAATTTAAAGTAGGATTATTCTGAAGTAATGAATATTTTTACTATAATTAATGGTATGTAGTACTAGCCATGAAATTTGCACATCAATATTTCCATACAAATATGGATATATATGTATGAAAAGTAAGCGCATATTTACGTTGGAAACATATTAAGTTTCCCTGATCAATATTTTGATAAAAATAATTTGACTTCTTCTGTAATGTGCTTGTATTCTACTTCATAAAATAGTCTGTTAAGTTTAATTTTTATTATTACATTAGAGATTTAATAAAGTAATTTAAATTAACGCATATTATGATCTGCATATAATTTTGTGGCATTGTGATGAGCTACTACGTATATTAACGTTATTTTGTGCAGAAAATTACATTCTCGTATTGTATATTCGTGTACTGGAAATAAAAACTACTTAAGTATGCTTCATTAAATTCACTTCAAAAAATTATACGCACATAAATATACAATATATACTATGCATCTCGCATACAATATTACGAAACACGTAAATTGATTCTTATTATCACCTTAATTTACAAGTTTTGCAGATTTTTTGAATAACTAAAGGAAAAGAGAAGGATGAACTTTTTCCTTGTTTTGAATTAAAATGCTTTAAATTTAAAACAATTTTTTAAAATTTTTCTTATCTTTTTCGATTTCTAATCTATAATAAAAGTTATAATTACATTGAATCATCAGTTCTTAAAATACACGAGTGAGACTTTATATTATATTTATATATATATATATATATATATATATATATATATATATATATATATATATATATATATATATATATATATATATATAGTTGCTTTTCCATTTCATATAAAAAACAATTGGATTTCCTCAGTACACGAAATTCCAGTGCTTATGCCATTTGTAAATATTTTATTTTTAAAATTTGAGGTAAGGAACATAATCTTTTGTTTAAAGAATGGCTCCATGCAAAGCAATGAGAAAAATTCTATTTGCTGCTTTTTTTCCGATGGCGAATCCTCATAGGAAAGCAAGAGCAAGAACTCCCCATCAATTGCTCTTCCCTAGCATATAGCACCGAAACATGATTGTGGAATGGATCAATACTGTAGGATGTCAAAGTTGAGCAAACTCCGAGAAAAATCGCAATACTCAAAAATAACAAGAGAAAAGATTGGAAAGAAATACATAACCAGAGAAAATCTATTTCTTAACCGATTATATATTTATGTATACCCAAAGATATTTGCTTTTCTTCTTCTTGAAGATGTGAAAAAAATTGGAATCGTTCACTAAATCCGTTGAGGCGCAGATTCAAAATTTCACAGAAAGAGATTTTTTTGATTAGATTAGATTTGAAAGAAAGGGATTCAACATTCTTTTTTTAATAAATGAATAGTTAAAAATAAATATTGTATGGAAAAAATTAAGAATTATATAATTTAGATTTTCCTGCATTAATACCAATGATAATGTATTTTAGAATCTTCTCTGCAATAATAATGTGAATAACTTTTTAAAAATAACAATTCGTAACATTACAAATTATAATTATATTTTAAATATAGTTTAAGATACTCTTTTACATTTCTATATCGTTTATAATAGCAGAGTTGTCTGAAAAAGTACTCAATTTTGACCTCATAATTATAAATATTAATATTTATAATTATGAGGACAAATTATCTTTTTGTTTCAATTCTTTTAATTACTTAATAAATTCCCTTATCCAATATGTTTTTAAATTTTTTTTATTTCAACGTTTCTGTG
Source organism: Latrodectus hesperus (assembly GCA_037975125.1). Classification (NCBI taxonomy): domain Eukaryota; kingdom Metazoa; phylum Arthropoda; class Arachnida; order Araneae; family Theridiidae; genus Latrodectus; species Latrodectus hesperus. The sequence continues at coordinate 75,492,555 of CM075853.1, read as the reverse complement.
ATAAGTATTAAGTTATATTACATTAATATGCTACAACAGTAACTATCAATCTTTTGGCTCGAAACTATTGAATACTGTTTTCAGATTAGTTCTTTGATGTTTTTTAATAGTATGAATTATTTACGTTTCAAAGCAAAAAAGCCGACATTTAAGCTAAAAAATCATAATTTTTTAAATTTCAACACTGAAAGAAATTATACTTCCGAATTATTTAACATTCTTAGACCTTCTCAAGTCGAAGGTCTTCATGCGAATGAATACGTTATCTTGCTGACACGTTACATTTTTTCCAAGAGATTTCCATAGCCATTTCTCGAAATGTGATAATATCATTAAACTTAATGATGTGATCATTTTGCTAAGTATTCTAAATTTGAAGCAATGAAAATGGTAAGTATTTACATAAAATTAAAATACATCCAACACCAACAATGATAATTAGATAGATATGAATACTGTTAAGCAATAGGACGCAAGATCAATGTTTCAGCTCATTTTATGACTTACAAAAACTATTCTTACAAATATTCCGGTGAAATTGGAAGTACTTTAAATAAATTAAAAATATAAAAATACTGTAGTGATCTATTGAGGATTCAGAGCAGCTTTAAAGCCACAAAACATGAGACGGAAAATATCTTCTAGTAACCATAAAGAAAATTTTACAATTTTGAAATATTATAAGACATCTGTTGATCAGGCCATACAGATAAACTGCTAATGTCCTAACATTCTTTCTTTAATGTAATATGACTATTTAAAGAGAAATATTTTAGTCGTTAATGTCACTTGGTGTCACACATGGTTCAAATTTGTGAGGCAGTTGGCTCTGTTTAAAAAAAAGAAAAAACAGAAAAAAAGTTTAAAATGTGATGTACAAAAACAAATAAACAATCACAAACATAATATCATTTAGAAGTCATGAAATATAAAATAGTATGCTTAAAATAAAGAATCAAAAAATTCAAATTATTCATTATTTATTTTATAAACACGAACCTGTACGATAAGTATATATTTACATACTTGCAAAGTCATATATGTACATGTTCTTAATTATATACATACCCACATACATATATATAGATATTAAATACATATTTCATATATATTTACTTGGTCCAATTGTATTTATGAAATACTGAGTACTAAATAAATTATTAAACTTTCCTTAGATAAATGTTATAATGAAATCTTTTAAATAGTAATTTGTGTGTGTGTGTGTCGTCAATAAAAATGAAATACATTTAATGAATTTGTAGAAACAAAAACTAAAGTTAAACTATTTTCTGAACTTAAATCTAATGTGTACAAAGATTTTGTTTCATTCATATTTTAAAAGAAAATTAATTTTCGCGCACATTGTCAGCGACAAAAGGAAGTAATCTAAAATTCAAAATAATTTTGGAATAATTTCAATGGAACTCAAAATTACATAGAAGAATTATTATATTACAAAAGGTTTCCACTTACAATTGTTACATGATAAGATTTTTCTAGAACAAAAATACATCTACTGTTATCAGAAAACTAATTTAGATTGGTTCATATACATTAAAATTTTCGAAAAAGAAAAATTGTTGCGATTTTAAAATATTTGTGTAATACGCTTTTATGTCTTTTCAATGATAGTTTAGAAATATGAAGCATTTATTAGCGTGTTTTGGGCTTGCAAAATTCATTTTAATATAATTCAGATTTTAAAAATAGAGTTCTAATTTTATATGGAATTGTTCAATTTTACTTGAAATTTTAGCTTATAAAAATATTTAAATACGTTAATTATTTCGTTCAAAGTGCTTATAATCTTCAAATATCATACTTTATCATAAATTTGGGAATAAAAAACCAGTTCCTCATAACACACACAAAGATTTATTAAAATTTAAGTTAAAAATGCTTTTCTGAATAAATGTACATTAAATATATGTATTAGTATAACTATATATAAGTTGCGTCAAATATTATTAGTTATTTAATTAAGAAAAAACATATAAGTTATTTCCTTAATGAGAAAAATAAGGATATGCCCATTACGATTAAACAATAATTTAAAATTTTCTTTTCATTTTAAGATTATTTAAATTCCTGTTGAAGTTTCTCTACTTTTAAAGTTAATTAATCTAATTAGTAATTTTTTGAAAACATTTGGTAAATTTACACCAGTAAAAAAAACATTGCATTATTTAATTAAAATTTTCCCCAGAAATATTTATCCATATTTATATAGTTTTTTATCATTTTTTTCAAAACACTTGTTTTTATTATTAAATTCTGAGTTTAATTTTTTAAGTTATAAAATATAATATCAATTTTATTTCTTAAAATGTTGTTTTAAATTAGCCAGTTGATTATATCATTGGAATACCAAAGTTCAAGAATATTTCAAAAATTACAAGTTTTGTTGACAGATTATTTATAACAATCAAATAGATTACATTCTTTATGTTTCTTGATGATAATTAGATTCATAATTGAGAAACAAAATTCCCTGTTGCAGTGAAATTATAATGTCAGTGAAAGTTATTCTGTGTTTCTAAATATGTAAGAATATACATGTAAATTTTGAATTTTGAATTATTTAAGTGAAAAAAAAAATATCTTATCAAAATCGAAATTCATTTGAATTCATATTTTGATAGATAAATTATGCTTTTAGACAACAGAAAAGTTAACCTCATTAAATATTATTTCATTTTTCAGAAAACTTTGATAAAAGTCTTAAAATATTTTTTTTCATACATACCATCTTCAGAAGTTCAAAAGAGATTCAAAAGAGTCATGGTCTGAGTATAAAATCTTAAGGGATTCCATCATAAGGGATGATATTCGTTTAAATTATATTATGATCAAGAACGTGATTGAATGTCCGTTTTTAGCTCAGTTCTATCATTTATATGCATGACTAATTAATTCCATACTCGCATTATTTTTCTGACATATTTTCAGTTTCTTTCATGAATTGTTTTCAATTTTGACCATGTTTCTAGTTGTGCTTTAAATAGATAAAACTTTCAAAATATGTAGATGTAATTTAGTTTTTCTTAGATCTGTAGATTTATCTATCGATATATATATATATATATATATATATATATATATATATATATATATATATATATATATATATATATATATATATATATATATATATATATATATATATATATATATATATATATAAATTGATGATACTTTGTAACAAAAACTAACTTTATTCCAAATAACTACTATCAAGAAAGTAAAACTTACGTTTTAATGAGCAGAATGTATCGCATTTAAATAGTATATTACAAATTTGTTTGCTGGTATTCATTAATCTAAGTCAAGTGTAAATATATTTAATCAAAAAAATCTGGATTTTAATGATTTGTTTCACTCAATGACATATTTAAAAACTTTAAATTTCCTGAAGTAGGCTTTAAAATTTTCTTAGCAAATAGTAACTTCTCGAGACAAAAAAAAAATAATTTTAATGAAAGCGAATTTTGTATATCCGGAATATGTTTCCAAAAGTGCATTAAATTTTGTCAATTGAAGTTTATCTACCTTAACGAAAAAATTACTTTAAGTCACTAAACTGGATATTTCAAGTCATTTTGCTATATAACTATATTAAGGAACATATTACTAACAGAATTTAAGGATATTCTGATCTAAGAATGTAAATGTGTGATATAATAATTCTACGGTGCATAACTAAATTATATGATTATTTATTGCAGAAAAAAACAATTTAAAAGAATTTTATTTCTAGAAAGGCAGACTTACACACACAATCAATAATTATTTAAACATTATAATGGAGTTCATTCAAAAATTTCAGAAAATAAGGTGAAAATTTAAGAATATTTAAAAATTTGCGTGATCTCAATTTTATAAATCCAATATTTCTTAGAAGTGTACAATTAGAATGTTGTGAGGAAGCAGAAATCTGAGACATGCTAACAAAAACTCTGATTAAAATTGCTTACTTAAATTCAATTGATTTATTTGTGAGGAAAAATAATACTAAGATATTATATTTGATAAAGTAAAATAAATATCTTCAGATTTCATATATGGTAAAAATCAACTGTGGAATTTACTAAAATTATTAATTCGATTGAACTAAATATAATAATACATAAACTAAAGTGATGTAGGGGAAGGAAAAACTTGCAGCTATAAGTACTTCCGGACAAGAGTAACCAAACAAAATCCATGAATGCAAAATATATATTGCAACAATAGACGTTTAAAAGAATACTTCATAAAATAGATATTTTGGAGAATAGAGAATATAAGATCTTAAGGGAAATTTTATGTTTGAATTTTCAGTGTTTGAAACCAAAAACATTTCTTGTCTTTTCAAGCATTTAAAACACTATCGAATTTATCTAAAATATCTTAAAAGTTATTCTATTTTTTCAGCAAATAAAAATTAAATTACGGCTTCTATAAACGTAAAATATTAATTATTTAAGACACCAGCTTCAATAATGTTTCAGTAAGAAAAGGTGTGAATGATGGTTTAATAATATTACAAGAAGCATTTTTACATTCACAGGAAAATTTGATTTTTATGAAATTATGAGAAAAAACGGGCCTTGATTGTTTCAATAAATGCGCGATATAGTATGATGTTACTTAGTTCGTTATTGAGAAACCTTGAATATACATTTTCAAAACAATGTCTAATGCTATGGCTCATATTCAATAAATTAATAAGTTCTAAAACATTATATTAATTTCTGAATTTGTTAAGTTCTAGTTGACCATTGCAAGTATGGAAGGATCTGGAAGGTGTGGGGAATGTACCTTTAACAAATAAATACTTAATTATCGTGTTGTGGTCAACTATGTTTCCGTTCCAGTAGTAAAGCCATACTAAAACAGAATGTGATTCCTGGATTCTTCCCTTGCAATACAAAAATACAACCCAGTATCTATAAAGGGATTTTGGGAAAGCTGTTAAAAGGGAACGACTAGGTATTTTACCATAGCCTACAGCAAATACACCACGGGTTGGCAAATTTATATATAAAATTCCATTCTTTTTTAGCGAGGAACATATACACATCATCATACATTTCAATGTTGAACAAGCGTTTAATGGTTTGAGAGGCAATTCCATTTATCTAAATTTGAAGAATCCTGACAACTTTAATTCAGCAATCCTGTGTATTTTAACAATAAACAAATTTTATAAATTGTATCATATGTAGCTAATTTAATTTTAGAAAATAAAATTATTTCCTCTTAAATAAAAAATGTTTAATAATTACATATCTATTTATGAAACTTTATTAATTACATTGCTTAAATATTTTATTTCTCAAATTAAATTAAACTTGAAATTATGTTTTTATATTCCTTATTACTTTTGCAATACTATTCTTCTTATGTATTATACACCAAAATAAAATAAGTAGTTTTGGTATATAGTATCAAAATAATATATTTTCATTTTTAATGTAGATTTGGTGACAAACGTATTTTCTTAAACTCCTAAATATTGTAATTATTAAACTATTAATTAAACTTCTGAATAGAAATACTTACGATATAGTTTACTTTTTAAAATTTTCCTCGAATAAATGTGAATCCAGCTGAATCGTTATCTTTCTTCTTCATAATGAATAATTCAATGTTTAGTGACAGTCTAATTCCTCAAGATGGTTGTTGAGGCAGGGCGTGATGAGCTTCCATCTTGTTAATTTTGCTGTTGTTGTTCCCTCGATCCTTTCTGCTTGGCGCATTTGACGCCAGCATGTGTCATAGCAAATAGCAAGATGCATTCTTGAGGGAACAACAAGTTTGCTGGCTGATTTCTATATTTATGACATTAGTTGTACTTAAAATATAATCTTGTAGATAAAGAAAATTAAAGGCATTGTAAAATTTATTGATTTAAAAAACGAATTATTTAAATAAATATATGAGTAAATGTTCAGCAATATATATATATGAATTAAATTGCAGATTATTTACTAAAAATGACAAAACATTTGAAGAAACTTATAAAAGAATATTAGAGTTACTATTGAAGTTACTGGTGAAAATTGTAAGAAATATTTTTATATGTTATATAACAATGAAATCTTTTTGTTGAAATTAAATAAATGAAAAATATGTATCCCTTTTAAAGATTAAATATAAAACGTGTGTGTAAATACATTATTATAATTAAAACTTCTTTTTTATGTATACTGAAATGAGCCATGTTACTGATGACATCTTCACTTAATTTTATTAATTATTAAACTGTTATTTGTTTGAAATAATATCTTTAAATGAAGAACATAGTTTGAATAGTAGTAATTTTAATTCTGAATTTTACATGAATTAAAATTTATTAATATGATTAATGAAGGGAATGGATGAAAAATGTAATTTCTTAAAACATTGTAGTCAAATTTTTAAAACATGTTTCCCTATTCCAGTATATTTTCAAATGTATGTGTTATTTACTAAGCAGTTTTAACAAATGTTTATTTAAAGTGATCCACCTCATGGTTAACTCGTAAAATCGCCAGTTCTTAATCCAATATGATTTTTTTTTTTAATTTCATGAAATTGCACAAGATCACAATTGACTTTATGGAAAATTAATTGAATTTATTTGTAAATTTCTTCAAAAATAAGGAGTAAATAGCATATATATGAAACTAAAAATATATTAAAGTTACATTTATTCAATAGTTTATGAATTAAAAGTGAGAAATACAGTATTACCCTTAATATAAAAAATTAATAAAAGTTAAAATATATGTTAGGTTTTATTCCTTAGAGACTTCGAAAAGTTTACTATATTGATATTAATTTAATTCAAATTGGAGACGAAACAATATAGATGTTAATTCAAATAAGTTCATATATAAATCATAATAAGGTCAATCATCATATATAAGGTCATATAATCGATTGAATATTGAATAGACTATTGTTTTAAAACCATAACAACGTATATTGTATTATCAATGCATCAGTGGTTAGAAAGATTTTCAAAGAAATTGTGAATATATTTATTTGGCTCAAAGAGGAAAATCAGGAAAATTTATCGATTCAAAATAAAAAGAATTGTGTCAAAATTACTAAAATTCACTGAAAGCGTTCTTATAGTAATTTAGTTTGATATTTTTATGACTAGATTACAAGTAATTTATTCTTAATTTCAATCCTACATATACTTCTTTTTGTTCGCAAAACATGATTAAACATGATTTAGAATGGGGTAATGGTTGCAATGATATTTTAACCTGGCTAAATAAATTTACGTGTCTCCAATTAGTGAAAATCAGTTGAGAAATTTAATGCTCAATACTTCCGTAATAAGATGTATTTTATGAATTAAATTTTCTCCGGTGGAAGACATGGAATTCAACGGATAATCAATGTGCTTATTAATATAAATTTCATTTTGTTCTTGATGGATAATCCTGTTCCTTATACATTCTTAGTACATAATTCCCAATCTTATACTGCAAAGGTCTGCAGTACTTTTCAAGTAAATTTTAAAAGATTTCTAGAACACTGCTAACCACCCAAATTGCAACAACAAGAGAGACAAGAGATATCGCAGCAAAATTTATTTTGTAGATAACATGTTGACCAAGTATAAAATGATTAAATTTATAGACTCCTTTGAAATGTGGTTCGTTCCAAAATAAGTAGCCAGAGTAGCCACTATTTTTGTTGATCACCGCAGTCACATACCTTGGCGTCGATTCAAAAAGACTTTGGATTCGTCCTTGGGGTACAGTAGACAAAGCAGCTTCAAACAAAGCGCACATGAGCCACATGTTTTCTATCTGCATAAGATCCGGAGAGTGATCGGGCCAGGGAAGTAATTTAATCCGGTGATTGACAAACTCTTGGACAACACATGACATGTGTGTTCGAGCATTATCCTGTTAAGCTAATGCTTGAACATTAGTAAGGATTACTGGCTCCAACATCTTGGAGATGTAGCACTGGCTATTTAGAGTGCCAGCAAGGCGTACTAGAAGAGTGCGAGAGTGATATCCAATACCGATCCATATCATAATAATCGGTGCAGGACCAGTGTAGTGGTGCATAACGCAACCGTTCAGCATCCTCTCTCCACAATGTCTCCAGACTCGAATGCAACGATCATGGTATTGCAGACAGAAGTGTAACTCGTAAGTAAAAACAAGTTCATTCCATTCTGCCTTCCAAATCCTTCTTTCATCGCACCATTGGCGATGAAACGTCTCTGGTTCTGCGTCAAGTGTAGCAATGGAGGTCTTGCGGGCAGATTACTCTGTGATAAACGGCGTCGAATGGCCCGCGCAGGCACTGGATGATGCTTTATAGACTGAATGTGCTGTACTTTTGTTCGAGATGTGGCTGAACGATCCATCACTTCCATGCGTACAATTTTCCTTTCATCACGTGAAGTGGTGCACTGAAGTGGATGTGATCGAACACAACGGTCCATCGTATCTTCCTGCATCCAACAATCACATATCCGCATTACACTGTTTTGGTTTCATCCAACACGCGACTACCAATTTCTGTGAAAAGTGATCCACAATCTTGGTAGTTCACTATCCTTCGTCTATCAAACTCGGATATTTAATCCAAAATGATTGCTGATTTCTATGAAGCATAATTGATCGTTTTTTTAAATCCACAAGAAAGACACAATTGCTTAACTTGAAGTCGTTGAAATCTTCAAGTGATAAATAGGGTTTGAAATCATTGAAATCTTCAAGCCATAAATAGGGCGTTGAAGTGGCACCACAGGTGCACATGATGCGTGTCTGCGCTGAAATTCTATTCATTTGCATATCTCCCCTCCTCTAATGTATGTTGTAATTTTCATATTATTTGCATGTTTTCTTCAGGATGTTGCATTTACGGTTTCCAGCAGTTTTGTTTTAAGGAGAAATATCAAAATTCTGTAATGCTTTTAATGTCTTGTATAACGTATTTAGTACTTTTTCTGTAATATTTAAAATTAATGTCATTATTATTAAAATGACAATTTAAAATTAAATTTATACTTCTTAGTAGTAACTCAATTTTTAAAAAATCTTCAAATTACAAATAATGAGGAATTTAACTTAGAAGTATTTAATTGAATTTTTAATGTACATTGAATTGAGAATTTAAATATTGTAAGGAATATGACCATGTTATTAAAGATTAATTAAGAAATTTATTACAAAGTAATTATTTTCTTTGTGGTTTTAGTTACAATTCATCCCCTTTTGCTTATTACCATAACAATTTTTCTTAATTATTTTGAAATTGTTATTTTACTAAATACTCGTAAATCATTATATCTACATTAATATTAGTCTTTTATTCATTAAACGAGTAACATTTGCATAGATAGTGATAATAAGCTTAAATAATGTGGAAGTTTTAAAAATCCAGTGAACTTGCACCATCATTATTGTATTTAAATCATAATGTTAATGAAGTGATGTACAAGTTTTGCTGTTATTAAAATAAACGAAAATAAAAAATTTAAAAATGAAAATAAGCGATGTTACTTACATAAATTATTGTAAAATTCACTGTATTAATTCCTAAAGTTAAAATTGAAGTTTAGGTGTGTTTTTTTACCCATAGTATACATAAATATCCGTTACTGTTTGCTTTTTTTAATTTCATGCAAGAGCCTAATAAATCTGAAAACAACGATTCATGTGTCTCAATGAAAACCTTTGATATTAGATTATGTTACCTTTTCGTGATATTGTAAATATCAGGAGCTTGAACTTTTAAAGATACCCTTGAACCTTAAACAGAATGCTAAAGCGTTAACCATTAAAATATCCACACTCCTTTTTAAGTATAAACTGTACTCGTAATAAGCTTTCTTTAATATATCAAATCAGTGTGATTATAAAGATTTCTAAATTTATAGAAAACAGCAGCATGTTTATTCGAAACTAAAACTAGTTAGAAAATTTAATTGAAATCTTTTGAATAGATTATTTTTGCTTAAGAACTTCCATAAATTTCATATTAATGAGTTTAAAGTGGCATTTACAGTGGCAAATATAATTAGTGTTATTTCTACATAATATTTTATACCGTTTATTTCTCTTAATATATCAGATTAAAAATAACTGGCTGGTTTTGAACAATGAATTTAGAATATCTAATAAATATTTAACAATCATAGGAGTAAAATTGTAGTTTATAACTTCATTATTAAATTTTGTATACTTAGAAAAAACAAAATTTAACATGCATAACATACTTGAAAAATGTTTTTTCGAACTAGCAAAAAAATAAATAAATAAATAAATAAAAAAATAAAAAAAAAAACATATATAAGCGTATGTTCAATATTTATTTAAATTTTTTATTGAGAATTTGTGATCACGAATTTAAATAGAAATAATTTCAAAATGTGAACTATTTATAAGTTATTCTTCATATATTTGTATATTGCCCCTGTTTAAAAAAATTCAAGTAAGCATTTTACTATTGGAGAATTAATTTAAGCTATTCCGCCTTCAACATTTTACTTAAATTTAATTATTTTTTATCTATTTTTATATAATGGTAATTTTTAAAATGTTACAGTTGAATTTATGAAATGATTTTATAGCCTCTCGATATTCTTAAAATTTTTGTGTGATAAATGTTTTTGAAAATCTTTATTTTCTACGAACAATTGATTGCATATAATGATTTAATGTTTTACCTCATATAAGATTTTTTCCCAATAATTTTAATTAACTGATGTACAAATTTTGTAATAATAATATAAACATTTATCAACTTACATAAAATATTGAAAAATATGAGCTTTTGTGGTAATAAATGTATAGATCGTTGAGACCATAAGCTTTGTATTAACAGATAAGATAATAATAATTTATTTTCTTAAAATTTACTCTCACTGGAGCTGCAAAAAGTTATTAAAAAGTACTTTAAGGATCGAAGCAAATCTCTCAGCCTCAGTGAAAGAAAGAAAAAAAAATCGACATCGATAATATTGGAAAGGTGAGGGACGTAAAAAAACCGTGAAATCAATGAAATAAATTCTCTCTCAATGGCATCCACCACGGGGCACTATCGGTTTTTCTCGCAAACTTTCAACTCTTCGGTGATGTATCAATAATGCAATCGTTTCATTTGACACCGCTATGGCCCTAAGTGAGGCTTTTGCAGGATGTGGTTATCTGGTTCGGATCTTCGTTGACCGGGCAACGGGGAGTTGATATCGAGTCCTGGCTCGATATCGAGTAGTTAAGATAGGAAGAGGAAATATTCTCTCATCCCCCAGGGGAGAGACGGTCGCAGTTACAGAGTGCACGGCTTTAAGGACAAATTCAGGGGTAGTTTTCTGTTTTCGATATAAAGGTTCTCAGGAAACGCATTAACTCTTACTGCTACTTCTAAAAAAATAATAATAATTATGAATTTCAATAATACTTATGTTTATTCTCAATTCTTATAAATATGTTAGAGAACCAAGAATGTACTATTAAAAGCAATATTAGAAATAACATCCAGTTGTTTCATACATTAGTTTCTCGTAATAAATTAATATTGGTATTATTTTACGTGGTTTCATAAATAACTATAGAGTATCGATTATAATTAGTTCTCAATAAATGAAACAAATAAATTCATTTATGATTTCTATAAGAGATTCGAATTTTTGTTAGAATTTCAGGTATAAATTTCAAAAATAGAAACTGTTTTCATGTAAAATTATTATCTCAAGGAAATATATCTTCTAGAGTAAAAATGCTGATTATAAATAAAAATCAATTTTATTGATAAAGTTGCTTATAAAATTATGATAATTTTTTGATTAACAAAAATATAAATTCATTAAAATTGTTTTAATATTATTCCAAATTTATTATTGATGTCTTTTTATAATTGGTGTTAATTAATTATCACGTTTACCTATTCTTTCTTAAAATCTAAAATATCTTTCTGTCAAAAAAAGTCAATTCAAGTTACTTCTAATTTTATTTTAATTTTAATTAAAATATAAATATTATATCATGCCAACTCAGAACACTAATAGTTCATTTCTATATTTTAATATAAACACAAATAAAGATGTATAATGATGACCATAAGTAACTAGCACATCAAAAATATGATAAAATACCAGATTTTAGTTTTAATTTTTTTTATTTATTTATTGGATATCTAGCAATTCTAAGCGAACTTTTATGATTTTTAAAAGTTAAGCTATTTGAATTTCATGAATTAAATTCTTTCGCTTATTTCTGTAATCCAATTTAATTGGATGAAATTAATGCCTGCATATTTACTACTTTTATTAGTTTATTTTTTAAGAATATTTTAAGAATTAAACATTTAATTTTCTAAATGTTTTCACAATTGCTAATTATCTGTTTTTCAGCAAAAAAAATTATATGAAAGTTTTCTGCTAATGTTCTAAGCGGGACGATTTAAATTTGATGTCCTCTCTTTTTAGCAACTTTTTCTTCTTTCGAAGTTTCATTATATGGATTAAATGATTCTTGATTCCCATTACAATGCGTGTATATTTCTATTTGTTTATTCTATTTTTCCGGTTAAGTTTATCTTAAGTTTTTTCTGGAAAAATCTTTTCTTTCATTCCTATTTTCACTTTTATTTTACTGTTTAATTGACGCTCTCTATAATTATTTACAATCTTATCTGCTCTTTTATTTTTTCAACTACATGTTAGCTTAAAAATCTTTTTAAACTAATGCAATTATTATTTTTTAATGTTAAATTTACATTCGATATTTCTAATCGAACTTGGGATTTTTTCACTAGCTTTCATTTAATTTGCTAATGTAGTATTTAAGTAGTCATCAATTTTATTGTAACTCAGTTTTCAGATTTTCCAATTTGACACTATTCTAACGCAGTTAAAAGATATTTACTATATTTCAATATAGATTTTCAAATATTCTTATAAATTAAATATGAGCTTTTAATTATTCCTTTATTGGTATAAAAAACAACTATTCTATATTTTTTGTGCAATAAATTTATATTTTATAATTATTTCATTTCTCATATTTGTTTATTTTCGTCAATATGTCTTGCTGCTTTATTAATTATTTTCTCTTGATTTCACTTTATTTATCATTCCGTACCATAAGAAATAATTCGCCATTTTTTTTATCAATTTTCTGAAATATATGATGCATTAAATCTGTAGCATGTTTTGCCTGCTAGAGATCATAATAAAGATTCAAAGTTTAGTATCATAAGTATCAAGTTTATTATCATTTGTTCAGAAGAAATGATTTCCACTAAATTTGTGTATGTATGCAGATTATGATTATTATTCCTTATTTGTTCTTTATTTTACTTAATGTTTTTCAATGATACTAACATTCGAACTTCAGTTCTTTATATCATTGACTACTGAATTTTCTGTATAAAAATTCGGAATTAATTGTATAATCCATAAATGAAATATTTTTTTCAGACACTGTATCAGCTGATCATAACAATTGGAACATTATCTAGTCTTGAAAATTCTATTACTTTATATTGAGACAGTTAAGCAACATAAGCAAATATGTCATTCTACTCTGTATTTAGAGAACAATTATTGCCCCTGTGGAAAATACCAAAAGATTGCATTTACAGCAAGACTATTTTCCCATCATTTATTTCATTTTCTATATAAATCTTCATTTGTTAACAAGATTACAATTCCACAGCCATTTAGTTAATTATTCTACTTTCTTTCATTTATACTGATTTATTAGGATTGCAATCTTTCAAAATATGTTTTCAATAATCCATTTTAACCATTCTAAATATTTTAGTGAATTTAATGTATTTAAATTTAATTTATATTTTTTCTTTTCAAATTAGGTGTTTGATAATAGCATTAATTAAGTTTATTTAAGTAGTAACTAATTTTTCCATGTGAAATCATTGAAATTAAAATAGTTTTTATCATTATTATTAATAAATACAAACATCATATATATATATATTTTTATTTTCTTTACGTTAATTTTTTTCTTACAATTCAAATGGAATATATGAATGATATTTTTATAAATTAAGTAAGATTTCTAGAAAATTTTCAAAATTTAAAAAGAAATCAAATCAAGTTTTCAAGATCTCTTTAATCAAGTTTTCAAATAATTAAATCAAGTGGAAATAATTTAGTCATATTCTGATTTATTATTTAAGGACCATTTTAACTTTTAGTCTCATTAAAATATTTTGCTATAAGCACATGACCGTAATACTTCATTAGTTACTTATAATTAGAATTAAATTTGAAGTTTCTACCATCTTTTACTATTTCAAATGATTCTTGAAGTAAAAGATCTTGCTTGCCTCAAATTTGGATTACTAAGTGTTCATGAAAGTTAATGACGGATATTCTGTACGTCTGTGTTTATTAGATCGAAAATTAACTCGAATTACAAAAGATGAAAAGAAAAGAGAATTCATTCGATAAAATAATAATAAGAAATATGAACAAAGACGTCACTCCTTGTATATGTATTACTAGTAAAGTTCGAGTCAAGTGTTTCTCAGTAATGATTTCATAATATATCTGAATACAACTGCAAAATATAATAGTCCCACATTTAGTGAATGGTATAACAGCGGTTCAAAACCACCACCTAGAAGGATTTTCAATATTTATTTCCAGCATTTAATAAAAACTGTCTTCTTGAATCATGAATATCATTATTGTTATGTTTACAGTAAAGATGAGAGGCATAAAGGCAGGGCTGGAAGTAAATTCAACCTACAGACTTCAAAGAAGACATGTTATGCAGTTTATGACATAAAATAGTTGGGTGTGGCCTCATTATCATATTAGGTCAATTTCTTCAGCTTTTATATGAAATATTTTGATAACTGAGAGTTATTTCACCGTGTTCTCACAATCAATAATACAATCATTTCTTTAAGTTAAGTTCTTTAATTGTTATAATAACAGAAAATGTTATATCGCTTTCTTCTTGATTTTTCAAAGCTTTATACTTAAAGCAGACAGTGTATTTTGTGTATGTATATATACTTTTTAATTTTTGACTTATTTAAGTGGATTACGTTCAGAACCCATCTACTGACAGTTTCATAGGAATTACAAATCATCAATCTTTAATTATTCCATGCTCTATTACATATTACTAAGATAAGCGATTATTATTTAATTTTAGAAAATGATTAAAATTTTCCGGAAGATATTTTAATATGGGAATACAAAATATAGAAGCACATGCATTTGCACTCATAATATTCATGTTCCTTATTATATAAAATGAGTCAGAATGTATTGACTCGCCTTTTCCAATATATGAATAATGCAACATGTCAGCTAATCAAAAAAATTTTAACATCTATTTAAAAAAATTTTTATGATGCTGAAATTGCAGTATCGAACTAACCATTTCTGAAATCGTAAGAGAGTGTGACTGCTGTTATTATATCAATTGTTGACTGAGATAAAGAACACATGATATTAAAAATTTTAAAGCTAAATAAAATTAAACTACAGAGAATAATTTAAAATGTTTTCAATAATACCTCTGCATCTCACTTAATAGAGACAACATTTAATTTTAATCTGTTAATGGCATTGAGAAATAACTTTCAAACATCATTTGCATTAATTTTTCTCTATGAGTCAGTTTAATCTTTATGGACTATCATGATAGCAGAGCAAGAAAAATACACTTCCAAGATTTGTTTCTTCTTGAGATCAACTTTATTGGTAGAATACATTCTTAGTAAATTATGAGATTTTTGTCGTTCCTCACGAATTATTGGTATAAATTAAATCTTTATGGAATTTACCTGAGTATTTTACTGCTAATCTACATTAAAATTAGTATGCATGTTGAAATCTGTATTAACAAATATAATTGCATTACTAATATTTAATTAAAAAGTAAACTACCATTGAAATATTTATAATTTTGCGTGTGATATGCAATTAGTAAAATCAAGCGCAAAATTTGTCAATTGGTAGAATATATACACGGACAGCAATTTCAAATTTTAAGCTCTGTTTGAATAATAACTAAGCTTCATATTCTTCTACATGCTGATCATTAAAAAAGCATCATTCTAAATAAAAGCTTACAAGTTTCAATTACAGTTTTGAATATGTATCATTCATCAACATTTCCAGTACTTATACATAGTGAGGGTTTTTCTTACTATTTCTACTAACTAAAACGTGATAGTTATCCTCAGATACATTTCTTTGTTTCTCCTGTTAACTTGAAATCAGTTTTCAAATAAACATTTTATTTAACTGAATTAAATTTTTGTGAATATTTATCTTAACATAATTAATGTATTACGCAAATAAGTGAAACAATGGTGTATATTATTTATATTACGCGAAACACTGATTATGTAATGACTACTTTTTATCTCAAAAACAAAATCCTAATGCTAAATTTTTTTATATATATTTATTTCTCTAGGTTATAAAATGACTCCACAAAAAGTTTCACTTCTTATCATCATTCTAACAAAAACGAACGAATTCCGCAGAATTTGCATTGGTGCGGCAGAACGGAAATCGTCGATCGAAAAACCTACATTTCACCCTTTTCCAAAAATATGACGTAAAAGATAAATGAGAAATGGAGTTTAAAAAAAAAACCACTGTCGGGTATCTATTTCGACGTCATGTTGTAGCCGATTTTTCTCAATCCCCCAGGGCCCGATGGGATTTTTTGCACCTCTTTTTCCCCTCTTTTATGTCTCGTGGCGTCTTTCCAGTTATTCCCGGAAACGAGAAGCAACAACGCATTCCTAGACTGTTCCGGAAATTACATTTCTCCTGGAATATTTCCTCAGCGTTAAAGACGGATCCAATTAGGAGAATGTTTTACGGCACATTCGGAAGACAAAGACATGTCACTCCCTGTTAGAAGGCTGATGACGCACCCCTGTCGGCATTATTTTCAACTTAATTTTATTTCGTATTCCTATCTTATTTATTTCAAAATGAAACAAAAATAAAACAATTATTTTATTTGCTTAAATGTAGTATTCATTTTCAGAAAGAGAATATTTCTAAAAATATTTACTGTGTAATTCAGCAAATTTTTACTGTTGAAAACATTTAGGAATAAATACAATTCAAATGGTATTATCCATTATTTAATATGCTATTATCAAAGTCCGTAAAATTATGCTAAACTATGCTGTGTTAACTATAATGTGTTATAATTATATTATTTTATTATACACTGTTGGACAATTGCTAAGGACGGATCACAAACTGCAATGTAGCATAACATTAAGCGAGACATGAGGCCTAGTAGGATAAAATATAGTTGCCACACTGTTCAGATATTAGAATAAAGAATATTTATTGTTCTGAAAAGTACAAAAGCTGTGAAACATTTGAAAGATAAAATGATCATTTGATGCTGCATACGGAAAAATGGAACAATGCATCTAAAAGTCAGCAGGCACCTTGAAGAAAGGTATCAGTACGGGATGTGTCCACCGTGGAGTGTGATGCAACATTCCACACGTCGTATCATACTTTGCACAACATTATCCAGCAGCTGTTGAGACAATTTATCCCATTCCTCTTTGAGTGCACGGATAGGGTGTTCTTGTTTGTCGGAGAGTAGTTTCGACCAGTAACTTTCCTCCCCAAAGCATCCCACACATTTTCAATGGGGTTCACATCTGAAGAACGTGATGACCATATGAGGCGTTGAATACACTCGCTGTCTAGAAAATAATGAACAGCGATTGTTCGATGACATGTTGCGTTGTCGTCCATAAAAACAAATTTATCACCGACATGAGGAAACATAACGGAAGAAAGACGGCCCACCCGAAGGTATTCGTCTATGAGATGACTAGTCGTCGGAAGCAATCCGCAAAGTACGAGGAGGTACAAGTGCTGCCGAGTAACCGGCACGCACAACCCCACCCCGTCACCACAACGTGGGCGAAAAGCCAGGTGCCAAAGCCATGACAACCCTGACACTGCCAGGCCTTGCACATAGCCCGGCAACCACCAGCCAGGGTCTATCGAGACTCCTCCCCCAGGAGGATTAACAACTTAAGGGCAACTTGCCTTTATTAACATAAACAAAATAAACAATATTACAATACTGACGATTGATTCTACAATAGTCAAATTAAGAGTAATAATAGTTAACATAATCAAGTTGGACTAATAATAACAAAAGTTTTAACAAATTAACAGATCAAAAATTTTTTAACAAATTGATTCTACAATTGTCAAATTAAAAGTAATTAATAGTTAACATGATCAAGTTAGGCTTATTTTAACGATAGCTTTAACAAATTCAATTAACATAATTTAATTTCTTAACAGTCCATCTGAGTCTGAAGCTTGATAGTGATAATTTCTTTAATGGCTGCATTAAAACCAGGGTCGGTTAGGAGTTGCTTTATTGTTAGGTTTTTGTATTTTATTGGATAACATTTTGTTCTAATTTCTTCAAATTCTGTGCAGTCAAAGACAGTGTGTTCGACTGTGTCTGATATCTGGTCTCTATGGCACAGGTCACTTTTGTTATGAAAACGATATTGGTAAGTACCGAATACTCCATGTCCAGTTCTAATTTGGTTAGTGTAAAAGTTAACTATAAGTCGATTTATTGAAACATCAGGGTATATATCGTGAAGTCTTCTGGTTTTGTCAGAATTAATCCATCTGTCTTGCCAAATTTTTATCGCGTTTTGGGTTAGGGTGGTCTTAACGGTTGTTTTGCTGTATAGAGTATTATGGGTAATGTCTGATTTCTGCGTTGCTGCTTTGGCTTCTTTATCGGCTAATTCGTTGAATTGTATACCACAGTGGGCCTTGACCCAATGAAATTTAAATATGCTGGAATTTTCTCTATAAATTGTGATTATGCTCCGTAGGGTATGATTAGTAATTTGATTATTGGCTAGAGCCTCTAAAACTGAACGGGAATCAGTATGAATATGAATGCAGCTTATCCTGTTATTTAAGGTATAATTCATTGTTTCTAAAATAGCCACTGCCTCCGCTTCATAAACAGAGGCCTCGTCATTTAGTTTCATGGTAAGAATATCTAAAGTACAGTCTCCGTAATTGATGATTGATGCTGCCCCCACTTTTCCGTCTAGTTTGGAGCCGTCTGTGTAGGCATTGTAATCTGTATCAATTATATTTATATTCCAATTTATGTTATTTTCTTCCCATGGTGGAAGCAAAATCCTATCTTTAGTCCATGCGTTTAATTTGCTTAAATGTAAATCGTCTATATTTATTTCTAACTTTTGGTCCCATAATAGATAACTCTGTTTAATACATTGTGCCTTTAGGTCTAATGGCAAGCATCCCGCCAATACTTGCATGGCTTCGGTAGAAACTGTTTTGTATGTCTTGGTCAACTTTAGTAATGGGAATCTCTGGATCTGTAAAAGTTTAGTTTAGAGCTTGACTGTATCTTTATACCATATTGGAACTTCATATAGCATTATCTTTTCCAATACAGTAAAATATATGATCTTTAAAATCTTTGGTTTAATTCCCCAGGTTTGTCTAACAATTCTTGAAATTTTATTGGTAATAGCCCCAGATCTTTTCTTGTATGTAATTTAAATGTGCTGTCCAGTTCAGTTTAGTATCAATAATGACACCTAGGTAAGTGATTTCTGATTTGTAAGTAATATTGTTAACCATTAGGGTTATTGTCGGTCTTCTAGTTATATCTCGTTTAATAACAAAGATGGTATAATGACTCTTGTGGACACTTAATGTCAAGCCGTACTTATTTGTCCAGTTTTCGATTAAACTTAGAGGCATAGTTGCAAGTTGGGTAAACTTATAATAAGCCCTAGCAGTTAATAAAATAACAATATCGTCGGCATAAGCCTGACAAAACGAATTGGGTCCAAAATCCTGCATTAATAAGTCGTTGACCACGACGTTCCACAGTATTGGGCCCAATGAAGAGCCCTGTGGTACCCCGATATTGTAGTTTTTTATCTCACCCTGGTGATTAATTCCTTTCCTGTAAGAAGGAAATTACTGAGTTATATAAATTGCTCCTAAGGTTGTATTTATTCAACTGATTCATAATATCTGTCCATCGTATTGTGTTGAAGGCATTTTTCATGTCTAAGGTTATTAAACAGGTGAATAATTTGTTATCCTTATTGTTTTGAATTTTAGTTATGATATTGTAAATTGCATCATTGGTAGATTTGCCCTTGGTAAATCCGAATTGGTTTGGGCTCATGTGATTGTTAGCTTCTAAGTGGTACGTCAAACGGTTCATAAGAATTTTATCAAAAAACTTTGCCCCAAGTGGACAACAAACATATAGGTCTATACGAGTCTTTTAAGTCCGGATCTTTGTCGGGTTTTGGAATCAGGACTACTTTAGCTCTCTTCCAGCACTTGGGGAAGACCCCATTCATGAAACAAAGATTCATAACTTTAGTGAACCATGATTTATTGCTCCTAAATAGTTCCTCGTAAACTTCAATTTCGATATTGTTATATCCCGGAGATTTTCCCTTCTGTATAGATTTGAAGACAGTTTCTATTATTCGACATGAGGAAGGAAGACCGACATGAAAAATGGAAAGGATGAACATGAGGAAGTAGAACTACATTAATGTATCGTTGGCCCGTCATAATCCCATTCGCAACTACATGTAGGGCCGTACGGCCATTGATCGTGATGCCGGCCCACACCATGATACTGCATGTTGGATATCGATCTCTTTCCTGGATATTTTCTGGACGATAAGCAGTGCCACTCTCGCACCATATCAGTTGGCGTCTACAATCCGATGAAAGACTGAACCTACTCTCATCTGAGAATAGTACACATGCCCAGTTTTGTTCAGTCTAATTGCGATGCTCCCGACACCATTGCAAACGGGAGCTACGGTGCTGTCTAGTCAATGGAAGACACATAACAGGTCTTCTGGCGTATAGTCCTCCTCCCCTCAAACGTCTCGTAATAGTTTTTTGGGAGATCTGCTTTCCTGAGGCAGCAAGTAACTGATTTGCCACCTGATGAGCTATGGTGCACCTGTTCCTTTTTGATGATAGGACGATATATCTGTCTTCTGCAGGCGTCGTACTTCTAACACGACCTTCCCCGTGCGGCCTACTACACATTCCAGTAGTTTTAAATGACTTCCACAGCCGTGAAACAATGCTGTGAGCAATGTCGAATTCCCTGGCAACATCTGTTATTTATCCCCCTTCTTCGATCTTTCCAATAATTCGGCCACGCATAAAATCATCGAAGTGATGTCGGGAAGACATGCCAAAAATTTCGAGTTCGTCTATTAAATCTTTCCTATAAGACTTTGACTTGAAACAACAACTGTCCACACGCATCAAAGCCTTTAAAGCTCTTATGAAAGCTATCACGTGATGAACAGACGTGAAAAAAATTTGTATACGCATACTTCTTCTTATATATCCCGCACTTATTCTAATTTTCCACATTTTGCTTCCTTTTTTTGTGGTTGCTATGGATGATAGTATTATCTGTCCTTAGCAATTGTCCAGCAGTGTGTTAAATATTACAGTTGACTGTGAAGTAAGTTATATATATATATACACACACACCTATATATATATATATATATATATATATATATATATATATATATATATAATTATTAATTATAAATTTCATTTCAACCTCGTTGATGTTTGTTTAGAATTTTAAATTTTTATTAATGTTAATCATTTTTTAGTTCTGAAAAAAAATCCCAAAATGTAAATTTCGCCATGTTTGATAAAAATTTAGATTAGATAAATAGCCATAAGAACATGATAATAAAGTATGAAAATTTGTGTTTAATAGGTGAAGACTATTTTTCATTATTTTACTCATTGAAATTAATAAAACAGTTTTGTATAAGTTAGAAATCTTAAGTCTCATTATTACATATGTACTTTTGAAGTTTTTCAAAAAATCCCGTTTCTATTTACATTTGATATTCAATATATGATCAATACTTGATAATTAAAAGAAATATACGCGAGGTAATAGAAGAATAAATTTTATGCGAGGTGTTAAAGACATGCTGCGAAACTTTTCTTAGTTAAAGTTTTATTCTAATTTATAAGGAAATTCTTCAATACGTTGGTATTCAACTTGCAATAGATAAAAAATTCTGGAGTAAATTCTTAATTTTTCAAGAAAGATAACTGTTGCTCTATTTAGGTGTCTGTTTGGACATGACTGTTTGCTCGACTATTTCAATAGAAGTGGAGTGATAGATTCTCTATATAGTAATTAAAATGAGTCTAATCCACCGATAAAGTTTGAACATTTAAATATCTTCATTGCACTTTCTTGTTATGAGAACATTTTAGAAAAGTATTGTAGAGATTGTAAACTAATGACTTAAGCACAAATGTTTGAAACTTGAAATTAAAAATAAATGAAATTTTATAAATTATAAATCATATGGTTCATATCAAAAATAAAACTAAATTTATTTTAAATAATTTAATGGAGGTTATCTAGTCAAAACATAAGATACTTGTGAAATAAGTTAGTTATTAACTTTTGTTTAAAAATTTTATACGCTCACTAGCAATTTGAAAATTATATTATACATTACACATTTAAACAAATGATTAATTATATAATGTAGGAAAAAATTAAGAATTTTTTTAAATTAAAACTTAGTTAAAGTATATATAAATAGTTCGAAATTTATTTTTTAATAAGAAAATATATCTTAAAAAGAATATTATTAAAAATTACAAATTTTTTCAAAATAAAAGTTTCTAATTTTGTAGCATTTTTTGAGCAACTAGAAATCTATATTTTTAATAAATCAAATTTTATTAATTAATTAATAGTCACATTTTATTGAATTTGCTCACCAAATTGCATGAATGTTTTCAATAAATTAAAAAAAAATCATAATATAATAATTTTCATATTATTTAATTATTTTAAAAATTAATTTGTGTGATGTTAATAATACGTTAAAAAAACTTTTAAAAATTATGCACAATATTTACTAAATAATGTTTGGTGTACGTCCAAAATGCGATCCATGTGATCGATTTTCAAATTTTAACTAATATTCAGTTTCATTAAATTGTTGGCAAGACTTAGCTTAGCTCAATTAAATGTAAATTCCAACACTAAGCATTATGTAGCCTGTTTGTAAAGGAAGTAAACTAGACCATAAATCATTTAGAATTATCGGAATCTGTACTCCTATGCGCACTTTATTAAGTTCCTAATGGTCTAAAGCGTCATCTAGACTTAATTAAACGTCGAAAAATATTAGTGATGAATAGGGTACCGCAATGGAACAACAATTTTTCCGCCTGAAATATATTATTACCATCAACATCCAGAAATGAAAGTTGTTAATAGTTCATATGTGGATGCATCAAATTTTGCAATTTGCTTAAATGTTTAGTGAGAATACTTTTCCGGGATTAACTATAAATAATTCTTTATTTCAATTCTTCTATCAGAATGGACATTTTTAAAATTTAAGGCTCGCATAAATTAATGTGAGAAATACTAATTTTAAATAAGGATTGCAATTTATTTATTTGAATTTGAGTATGAGTTATTCTTCATATTCTTAAATTATTAAAATTACTTCTAAAACAGTAATTTTGTATTTATTTTTTTAAATTTGGTCAAAATTGTCATTGGAAAAAATAAATAATTTCTTGATTTTTTTTAATTCTAAAAAATGAAAACTATATTAAAAATTAATTATAGAAGAAATTAATTCTAAATATCTATAAAAAATTATTTATTTTAAATGATTTTAATTAAGTTTTTCTTTCAGAAAAGATTATAGAAATAATTTTACAATTGGTTAATTTACTTTAAATATAATTCAAACATTTTATGCATGATAATTGATATTTATCTGTAAAAATTTACCAAAATATATTAAAGTATATCCAAATATATTAATTATTTCACAAATAAAATTAATAAATTTTTTAGTTTAAAATTAAAAATAATTTTGATCTATCTATTTAAAATTCTTGAAAATTTCCGAGATTGCTATATGCATAATGACAATTACTGTATTTTCTTATAAAATTTGTAGCCATATATTTTGGTTTTATTTCTGAAATCAAAAACATGTATGAATTAATTTATTCTATTCAAATTTATGCAGATAAAAGACAGAAAATATTTTTAAAAATATTTAGCAAAATATTTTTCTAATAACTATGATTAAATTTTGTAATAAAATTCAGTGAAACGTAATCCACGTATTTAAACTATTATTAAAAACAAATCAGAATATATTTAAATGTAAAGTTATACATAAATATCAAAATATACATAAACATCAAAATAATATTACATTAACAGATGAAGGCTATGTTTACACAAAATAATTATCTAGAAATAACTCTTACAATTTTTACCTCTTATATTTTATCATCCAATCATTTATTCATGCAATGATACATATTTTCACTTTTTATATTGTTATGTAAAATATTTGATCACGTTAACAAAACATTTCTTTTTTATTTTTTATTATGTGTAATAGTATTTATTACACATTTTTCTGAAATTTTTCCAATTTCTGAAAACTTTAATGTCAAAGTAACCGATTATTTATTTTGCATTATTAAAATGAAAGTAATGTTTGATGGGTACGAAATAAATTCTGATTTCTGGCATAAAAAGAAATAAATAGGAAAGCACACGCTGTCTCATGAAAGGAAGATTTATCTGATTTTCATTATTAGGAATTAAATGTGCATTTTTTATGACGTGGGTTCTACGTCGTTAAATAATAGCATAAGTTATATATAAGATTGCAGTTCATCACAAATAAAGTAAAATAAGAAAAAAGAATTGATTTTTTACTATTTAAAAAAGGGTTAATAATTTGACTGTGAAGACAGAGTTAATCATACTAAATTCTCAAAATCATCTATATGAAAGCTTTTCGTTGGAATCAGAAATTACAGTCTTTGTCTAGAAGAAATAACTGAGGTTCAGTAAGTTTTTCAAACGTGTGATCAGCATTGTTTTCAACGAATTGTACATTAGAAAGGGGACTCTCAGGGACTTTGAATATATATATATATATATATAATAATATATATATATATATATATATATATATATATATATATATATATATATATATATATATATATATAATAGATAGATTGATAGATATAGATATATATTTTTTAAACTTAAGTAAGTTGTGCCGCAAAACATTCTCCCATGTCTTGAATAAGGAACGTGTATTTACACCATGGAATTTTATAAATAAATAAAAAAAAAACATATGAGTAATTAACAATAAGTAATATGGGATTGATAGTATTTTTATAAAGAGCTAAGTGTTTTGCAAAACCATTAGATGAATTTTTGCTGCTACAAGAGTGAATCATCAAGATTGATGTTCGATTTTGAGCATAACATTATGTATACTTGATAAATGCAAATCAATATCACCAAAGTAGCGACGAAATTCAAAATTCCAATATTTCGTGAGTATATTATTAATATTATTATCCAGTAAATATTAGTTCTTTGGCAGCACTGAATACAGAAATTTACCTTAAAGAAACAGGACCATCGATGACTGATAACCTATTTTTAACAAAGCAAATATGCAATAAAAATTTATACTGATTTCAGTGTTGTAGCATTAATAAAGGTTAACTGACCAATGTTACTTACCCATTTATGATATGGACATTCAGATCAGAAGCCTATGGTTTTTTAATTGTAATATTAAAAGCGAAAGCCTCTTATGGTGATAAGATACTATAATCTGGCTTTCGTTGATAAGAAGCATATTACCTGATCTGAGGATTTACAGATAAAACGCATGAGGATATGGGATTGGTATGGAGTCCGTCTGGAAAAATTAATAAAAAATCTTTTACATCTAAAAACAATTCACATTGGTGAGATATACTTATTTTCTTTATATACACTTGTCCTCGTGAGTGTTTATTGGACTATACGATGGAACTATGTATTTCCAGCCAGGGAATTCAATGTCCTCCATGTCAAAACTTGTTTTTGAAAATGTCCAGGATCATTTTTTCTAATTTCAGAAACTCTTAATAGCTACTTAAAATCTCAAGCATAGAACAAGGAGTCCTCGCAACTTGCTTTCCAGAAGAGATTTGCCAAACCTCTATCTGTTTGAATTTGTGTCTTCTTTTTAAAAGAGTGAACTGCATCTTTAATGCTTTTAGATTTTAATTGATATCATATTACGTCTTATAAGGTGTTTTAACACGCTTGCAGGGTGTTGCATAATATAGGTAAATGCATTAATTTTTAACATGAATATTTATAAGGCATTTTATGTAGTAATACAAAAGTTCCTAAAAATATTGAGTACTTACAAAGAATAAATCTATCGACAGATAAAAACATGGAAAAAATATACATTTATTTAAATGCTGTCCTTTATTTAAAAGATATTGTATCACTAAAAATTTATTAATGAATGGTGAAAAGTGTTTTATACTTAAAGTTCATTTCGAATCCGTCACTATAAGAAGGACATTCTTTTCAAAATTTATAGCTAAATATAAGTTCTACTATACATCACAAAAGGGGAATGGAGAAAATATAAAAATCGTATTTTTCCTGCTAACAGTTTGCTTTTTGATTTGAAACTCGTTTCAATTTTACAGTTTTAAGAATTTATATTCATATGAAAGGAGTGGTTTTTCCCTTTTCTGAGTATGAATATATTTCGCATGTAAAAAATTTTTGTTGTTATGTTTAGTCTCCTAATTATCTGAATAATATCATATTTCCAAAAAACAACTTATCTAAAAGGTATATGTATTTAATATGAATGAACTTTTATAGAGTAAAGGAAATGTCGTGCAGTCGAAAACTTTGTTACTCCATAAGATACGTCTAATAATGTATTTTATAAAATTTGCTTTAAAACATTTAAAATTTTTGAAAGTGTTGAGTTCAAATTTATTAAATACACTTACATTAACTCTTATTTACTGAGATGTACTACCTAAGTAATGGAAAAGTGCCTAAACTGACCAAATTTTGTTCTTTTTCTAAAAAATAAAGTTCATAATTTGGCACTGTGTATTAATTTTTAACATAATTGGTGAATTATAATAAAATTACTAAGCAATGCACTAAAAACCAAATGAAGAGAATATATAAAAAAGTGGAGCAGTTTGATATTTAAAGAAACATGATCTTCACAACCCATTAAACAATAATTATATTTTAATTTGTCTCCAATCAACTAACATCATTTTCTCAACTGAAATATTATGATAGATATTAAATTAATTTATTGTATGAATCATAATAATACAATGAGTTAGGGTATTAAATTGGTTACAATTGTGCTTAAAGCAATATCTGGACTTAATTCATGGAAAATGAATATTATTTATGTATAAACATTAGTAACGCATTTCATATGGATATTGATTATTAATTTATAACGTTGAGGGCTAATTTGTTGAGTCATTTTATATTCCAAGAAACTATAATTCATAGAGAAGCATTTTCCTTTTAAAGTATTAATTCTATATTTTTTATAATATTAATTATAAAATGTAATAGATTTTAATTCTTTATTGTAACTAAATAACTATATATATATAACAGAGACGGCTTTTAAAATGATATTTTGAATTTCTTAAGAATATATATATATTTGCACAACTTATATATATCATTATATCACTAATCTTATAATGGAATTTAAACCATTTATTTCACTAATATAATTCCTGTTGAAGATTTGTCTTTATACAGTTTCTATTGAAATTGGCGAGTAGAAAACTAATTTTCCTCCATTATATTGACATCAGGGAAGTTTTTTTATTCAACGAAATACTAACTCAAATTTAAGAGTTACTCAGTAGAAATTGAAAAACTTACTTGATCAAAATGATTAGATGCCCTCATAAATATGCAATATTCATTGCGAATACGCAAAACTATTTTGAGTATAAACTTTAAAATCTTAGATATTTCCAAATTCAGTGTGAAAACTTTTTTCAGCGAGTGGTGCCAGAACTTTACTAAATTTTATTATTAAAAGCTTCATTTTGATTCTGCTCAGTGACATAAATCCATGAGATAAAGTAGAACATCTCCCATTTGCTCTTTATTGAAATAAAATGGTGTGGTCACAGAACTGTATTTGCTCCTTATAAAACATTTTTATAGACGGTGATAATTTGCTAACGTTATCTTGCTTGCATGATCGAATGTTCATTATTTTAAATCCTACAAATTATTTGAAAAGAATTCAAATAAATTATAAACATTCCTTTGTAGATCCTTAAAATATTAGTATGAAATATCACTTAATTCAATTACGTAGCAACATATTTTTCAGTTTATTTTATAAAATTTCTGATTTTTACAAATGGTTTTAACGAAAGCAAATTTAAACAAAAAACAAACATTTTCATTCAGTAAAATAATTTTGAAAAATATTTTAAAGACTCAATCTTTTAAGTCTTTCTAAAATTCATTCTTTCCGAAATCTAGTCAGCACATGAATAGATAATATATTGCAATATTAACTAATAATTAAAGAGTTAGGTTAAATTAATGAATTAAAACTTTTTATCAATTTAGCCCCATTCTATACTGCAACAAAGTAAAATAAAAAATACCAATAAATAAAACTATTCTTTACAATACCGATTTGTAAAAAATAGTTTTATTTCAGAAACATTTCCAAAATAATAACACTCAATAAATTTCTTTATAATCAATTATTTATTGGCTAAATATTTCATCGGTTTTCAAATTGTTAATTAGCATTATGAAATAAAAATATTTCCTGAATATAAGAAAATTTATATATTATTTTTACTATAGTAAACTTTATGCTAAAGTACTGCCATTTGATGTGTACACCTAATATTCAATATTCAATGAAAATTTCTGTAGAATACAAAAATAATGCTTTCTTCAAAAACTTCAAAAAGCAAATTTTTATCAAATTAATATATAAAATACGTCATTATCAAACATGAGCTATTTTTTTGTTTTTAAATTAAAATTAATTAATTTAAAAAGATTAAAAATGAAAATGAATTTTAATATTCTTAATGTAATTACTTATTAAATTTGAAAATTCATAACGCTAAATATTAAAAAAATCATCATTCAAACATTTTCCTTGCTGAAAACTTCTCTAATATATCAATGGCAAATAACATACAAAATTATTGCTTATATTATCAGTTAAAACACAAAATATCAAAGAGCAAGAATTGGAAAATTTTAATCATTTAAATAACAATAACTATAATTTAGTTAAATTTTTAAGCCAATATACATTTTTTATGTAATACATCCCGTTAACCAATACATGTAAACTGATATTTACTGCATATATTATCATTCAAAATTAAATTTTGGTATTCAGGAATGTGTACAAGAAAGAAAATTCGTAATAATATTTACCTGTCGATTTTCTCTTAACAAACACTAAGATTTAATATCGTTTGAAATCTTGCCTCACACAAAAGCACAATGTTCTAGGGATATCAAAATAATTCAAGGAACTAAATCTCTAACCTTTTATATCTGTGCAAAATTCTGACAGCAGTTCTTCTCAGCATAGAATTTGGATTCGAAAGTAAAATCACTAGATTAATTCAGATTCTAATATCCTTTCCTGCATATAACATTACAAATGCTTAATGATAGCATGATGCAATGAAATACTCAAATGCAAATTACTCAGTTAAATTCTGATATTTTACTGATATCGATATGTAATATATAGTGTAGTCAGTTATTATATCATTTTAGTATTACCAAAAAAAATTACCTTTTTAATTACCTGTACCAAATGCTCTCAAATCGTCATTAATAAATGATTCTAAACTGCATAGTATCTAAGTGAGATTTTTTTGATTTTCTTAATTGATATTACCATTAGTATGTGCCTAAGAACATTCTCTTCTGTTAACGAATTCTAGAACAGTGAAAGCTTTATATTCTTTTTCCAAAGTCTAACTACGCAATTTCTTTCAAAATTAAGAAATAATTTGTATCATTCTTATCATAAGTAATAGTTTTCAGTAATGCAGCTTATATGCAGTTTTCAAGTAACTTACATAGCAACATTATTTGCATAGGTTGCGCTAAAACAATCTTTTTCAAAACTTAACGTGATCTTGCAAAAATTATTTCTAACTATGTTATCGTCATATTTGAAATGTTTAGATCTTTACATCATATATGTGTGCCTCTTGCAAATTTGTTTATTTATATCCCTTTGATACATGATATAACTTGCTTATTTATTTCATGAAAAACGTTTTTTTTTTTACATTTTTTCCCTTAGAATGTAGGTTTTATGATTATCATTACAAAACCAACCATCTAAATTTTAGCAATTGCACCAATAAATAATGATAATATGAAAATAATGTTATTTTAAAAATACCGTTTTTATGCGTTATTTCATGACTTAAACATTTGATAGTTTTCAAAAAGTTTTTCTATACACTTAGAAATGAAACTCTGGAAATTGTTACACTTAGTAGAATTAGATCCAAATGATAGAAAGAAATTCTGCTAACTAAAAGCACTGTTGTAATAAAATAACATGCAATTTTTTTTCCCAGATTTTTAGTGTTAAGTACCAATTCTCATTTTTTGCTACTGTTGACATAAATCATTTATCTGTTCTTTTTTCTAGCTTCCATAATTTAGTTCTATAGTCTTGGAATGATATTCTGAGAAACTATAAATGTTTTCAATTTAAAATGGATTGTATTCACTTTCCCAGTGCATGATTTTTAGACTCAGTTAAGCCAAGTTTTTAGGATATTGCATAAAATGTTACAAATCATTCAATGTACAACAGTTATTCTCAAGATTTTTTCGTATTTAAAACACGTATTTTTCTTTGTAATAGACCATATTTGAATATTTTTTAAATTTGTGAACATTGTATTTAGTATTTTGTTTTTTCTCAGTTTTTTTGTCAGTTTTTAAAATTGTCTAGTATATGGATGTTTGATATAGAACTCATAATAGCCCATAATTATGTTAAATTGTTTGCCTGTTTGCAAAGCTCTCTTTTGTATTAAGATTGAAAATAATTTTTCCCTGTAAGTATAATTTCATGAATTTAAGATATTATATGAATGATATATTTAGAAAATTTTGATGTTAAGCAAAATAAAAATTTAATCTCTTATTCATTTCAGAGCATCATACTTCAGTAACTTTGTAAGTAGAATTTCCTTGTAAATATATTGACAAGCATTTGATTTTAAAAACTTTATATTAAACATTTCAGTTTTTATATTTGTTAGAACAGTGCAATAAATAATTATTGCCATGTAATCACTGCAACTAGATGAAATACTAAAAATCTAGTTTAATGAAATACTAAAATTGCAAGTAATTTATTTTTAAGTAACAAAAACCGCCGATTCCATTACCATTCATTCTGTAAAGACTATTTTAAAATGTCTCAAAATTTTGTTTCTCATAGCATTCATAACGTTTAAATCATAATTAACATTAAAAATCATGTTCATAATTTTGTACGATTCATATTTACTATAGAAATTGAATCTTTTTAAATCTTGTTACAAGTATTAAAAATAACAATAAATCTTAAACTATTTGGCGAATATATTTAAATTCCTGGTATATAGATCATCCATGAGCAGTTTAAGTACAAAAAATATTCTATATATCATTAAAAGTTAGCCAATAATTTTATAACTATTCATAAAAAATAATATGACAATATATTTATTGCGAAATATCATTTATGAATATTTTATATAAAATCAAATTAAAGGAAAAAATTATTCACTAACCATTATTATTTACTTATTTAACATCAACAATAATCGCTCTTGTTCCAAGCAACAACTTTTAATATAAGTGGTAAAATTTTTTCTGATGCTAGGATTCTGATATTATTATACGAATATGGGTATGTATTAGGAATCATTAGCAATTATTATAAATGGAAAAAAATATATCTGTATCTATACGAAAGTTTTCATAATAATATAATACTCTGCAATTTATTTCCATTTGTGCTAAAGTGAACTATCACAAAAACAAGTCATTAAAAACTTTTATACAAAATAAAACAATAAAAGTTTTAGATGAAAGAAAAAGTCTTATTATTAAAATGAAATAGAACTCCAAATATACTTAGAACTACGATGCTTGTTTATGTATGAATTAATTTATTATATATTTGAACAACAAAAATACTAACTATATCATTCTTGATTTATATCTAAATAATATTACTCGAATACTTCAATATAAATTAAAACTTTATAATTTAAGAAATGGGAATTCTGAATACAAACAAAAAATGTTTTATTGTTTACTACTAAAACTTGAAGCTAAATATGCAATATTTTTAATTTCATGTGCTTGCAGTTTTTGCTAAATATGAAAACATAAGTTACACTTGGCATGTTATTATTTTTTCAGAATGAATCGGATTTTATCTCACCAATATTCTTGGCCATTATGTTATTAGTTAGTCGTATTTATAATTTGTAATATGTATCATCACAAAAAATATCAATTGCGAAATAATTATTTCTTAAAATTACCTATACAAGGTTTTGATATTTATCCAACTTTTTAATTTCTTAAGGTTATCAAATGAGTAACTTTTGAATAACGAATAAATAATAGTTTACACATAATAATATACGTTCCTTTAATTGGCTCAGTTGAGCACAAAATGAGAGTTTCATCTGCTGTAATAATTGTGATTATTTGAATGCTTATTACATTTGCAAATTCCACACGTTTATGTGATTTGGCTGCAAAATGGCGTATCAGAAATTTCCTTGCTGGGTCACGATCGCTATTGATGGCTCTTGAAACTCGTCTTCTTCTTCGGAAGCCATCCGCTGATCGTTAACAGCCTACAATTCGAATTACTTCTATTTTAGAGAAATATTTCTAGCTTTATCAGATTACTTTTCGTACCTTTGGATTTTATTTGTTTTACAATTTATGATAAGATTTAAACTTTATTTTATTATAAAGGAAAATAAGAAAAACCCTCATAAAAATATTTCTAAAAGTTCTTTTTATTTAAATAAAAATAACGAATTACATTATAAGCAAATCACAGCAGAATGCTTAAAATTTCATTTTAGAAATATAGACTGATTTATAGTTAAGTTTTTTTTTTTTTTTTTTGATTACAGTTTTTAAAAGAGATTTAATGTAGAACATTTTTTTTTTTACTCTAAAGTAAAAATAAAAATTAGGAAATGCATGCTTACTCACGCGTGATAATAATGTCAAAAATTCTCTTTTAATTTAGTTTAATTTAAATTTAATAATCTTAAATACAAAAATTCAAACTAAAAATTTTGGAAACTGAGGCTTAATTTTCTAACATTTTTAAAATAATATTTACATTAAACTCACTTATATTAGATAAATAAACATGTTCCGATATTTACATTATCTTAATAAGCATTACTTAATAGCAATATATGTATTTAAATTAATTATTAAGATATTCCTATCATATTTTTTAAAACTCGATTTATTAAGAAACAAATACTAAAAAACTACACTGGTATGAAACTAATACACCAAAAATGTAAGAATGTTACACATAGTGCACGTGAAATTTAAGTGATAAGAAGATGCCATTTTATGTAAGCTTTTTAGCTTTTCATCACAGACATATGAAATAAATGCTAGAAATAATACCAAAAATATGTAAAAGAAATGAGTTTTTCTCAAGGAAAATATATTTGTAAAAGTTTATTGAATCAAAATTTGTTGTAATGAATAGTGTAAGAAGTAAAAATGATAAACTCACTTTGGTAAATGCTACATTTCAATCTTACGGGTTTGAAGTTTTTCGTATCGCAAAATTACTTAATAGTAACATATGTAATATATGTCGTCTCTGTCAAAATGCTACGTGTGTGACTAAAGAATATGACGAAATGTATCCACTCAGTGCTTCTGTGATTTGCTGTATCAAACAGCTTAAAATATAGACAATTTACCAGCATATTCTTAAATAATCATATCATATATTATGAGTACAGAATAAAGAAATGAATGATATGGGTGTTTAAAAGCAATTATAGGTGAAAAATCAAACCTTTCGCTCAAATTTAAAAGACTTCTATACATTTCAATGATAAGACCAAGTATAACATATGCATCCCCAGTATGGAACTTTAACAATAAAATTAACAAAAGGAAAATTAATAGTTTTCAGTACAAGATATTAAGAAAAATTACAAACGCCCCATACTTTATCAGAAATAAAAATATAGCTAAAGATTTAGAAACAGACGATCTAGCCGAACATATAAGAAAATTAAATAAATTTATGAAAAAGATAAGAACTGCGAAGCAGCAAACTTCAACGAAATTTTTAAATATCAATATCTTGAAGAAGACTGCAAATATAGACCAACAGCGAGATATTTTCTTAAGGAAAGAGATAAATGTAAATAGTGTATATATAAGTATATATTTTCATCTACTTGTATTATTAACCGGAATTATTTATCTCAGATTTTCTCATTTCTAACTCTAAATATTATCATGCAAACTTGTATCTATGTTCTTTTTCTACATTGAAAAATTCTCTTTTCTGGTAACCACGCCCAGTTATGAAACACTCATAGCTGATTGGCTATTACACGCAGTCAGGCTAGAGCTCTCCGTGAGTAAAGACAGGTTTTTTCTCCTCTTGAAGCTACCACAGATGAAAAAGTAAAGTGCCTGCTACGCAGGCCGACACTTCGTAAAACATATTAGATCCAAGATCCAAGAAATGAATAAGTTTGCTAGACAACAAATGTCTCCACAAACAGTTCTACATTATTACAAGAATATGGATTGTTGGTTCTTCAATTACAATTTACCTACTCTTGATGCTACATCAAAGGCAGGAGAGTTTATAATAATATGGTATGATACACGGTGAACTCGGTGATAAACTGATGTAACGCTGCGTATTTGGGTATATCGTGGTTTCAGTTACATCCTCAAGATGGTCGCATTCTTGTTTGACAACATCACGGAGAATGTACATTGACACATTCCAGTCGATATCGTCATACATGTCCATCACTTGAAATAATGATATTGTTTACCATTGGATGCATGGTTTGATCACTTCTTGTTGGCATTTAATGGCCTATTATTAATGGTTGTTATATTTCTACTTTGTAAAATCTCGTGGATCTAATATTTATTCGAGAACAATGAAATATTACTTTTCGTCTGGATAATGCATGTTTACATGGTGCTACTATCGAAAGAAAATATTTTGCCACTGTCCAGTCAAAACTTTTCTCTAAATATCTCATAAATATAAAATACCTGATTGATTTTTATCAAATAACAGGACCATCACCCTGTTATTTTCTCTAGTACTCATTGAGCTCCAGTGGCTCTGTAGCTTCACTCCGTTTCCCTTTAAGATCAGCAAAGTGAAGCATCATTCGCCGTGGGCAGTCATTGGGAGGGTGAAAACGTACTTTTAACGAGACGTGTCCACGTTAATATGTGACGTCCAAAGTCCTTTCACTGGTGCAGTGTGGATGTGGAGAGGCGGGTACCAGCTCAGCTATGACCTTGTCATCTGACTGTGTCTCAAAATTATGAGACGCATGGTGATGAGCGATAATTAGAAATCTGTTAATCTAAAGGTACTGTCTAAGGTTAGCCTGCACCGATATGTGTGTATGTATTCAATCCATATCGTCGTTGAATATGTATGAGCATCTGTACATGTACAAGTCATTCAACTTCTGTTTGAAACAATGTAAAGTATGCAAGTTTTATTATTGCAGTTAGAGATTATTGTGTTCGATATACTTATTTCTCAGATTCATTTATATGAAATGCTTTGAAATTTTAATTATATGTTTATTCTAATTTAATTTGTTTCTGCCAAAACTATCATTTTCCTATTTACATATATCACAAGAGTAAAAATTATAATGCCCAGTAGTATAATCCAGTAAAATGTTCAAAAGATCATTTTCACAGTATAATCATATGGAGTTTTGCTAAAAACTGAAGTACTGCTTAAAAAGACAACAATCTTTCAACTAAAAATATGAATTTTCATTATGAAAATCTGCGAAAAATATGCCTTTTATTTTAAATAAGCTGCAATTATATGTATATAACCTATGATGTACATCTTACAAGGTAAAATGCTTTTCTTACAATCTTCTTCCATAAAGATTTAAAACCAATGATTACAAGATAATCTTAAAAAGATAGAAAATAAATCAAGTGATTTACAAAGTTTCAGTTAAATTATCAAAAAAATTGAAATGTATATATGTGGAGGTAGGGGGAGAAAATTATAGCTAATATATATTTTTAACTTGTAAAACATTACGTAGCATTTGAACATTTGACTTTACATTTGAACTTTTTAAATATTTAAGCTTGCTTCAATAACATTAGAATTAGCAGAAACAGGAAAATGGATGCACAGAACAATAATATTTCACTCATAGCAATAATATCATTAATAAATTATTTTAAATGAAAGAAAATATATTTTATAGAATTAGAAATTTAAATCTGATTAAGGATGAAGAATGACAAGCAAGGAAAACCATAAATTTAAAGACCAATATTATGCTTTTGGAAAAAAAAAACTTAATTCATTAGCGCTAATGTTTAGCCTTGAATATCTTCTTGTTTATATATAAAAAATATTTTTCATAAGCACTGAACAAAATACAAATATATATATATATATATATATATATATATATATATATATATATATATATATATATATATATATATATATATATATATATATATATATATATATATATATATATATATATATATATATATATATATATATATATATATATATATATATATATATATATATATTCTTTAATTAGCAATACAGGCTTTTCGCTTATTTATCAAGATCTATATATTTTGAAGTAAAATATAAACTCAATTTAAATAGCATATCGTATCTTCACACCATTGGTATACAGAAACATCACTTGGCACACTGCTGAATATGAAAAGCGACCATATTTCTCACAGACTTCTCTGGCGTAGGTAGAAAAGTGGACATTTTAAATGCATCTCCTTTGATAGTGGCAAGAAAGTCAACTCCGACTGCAAAAAATGTGTCCTTGCATCTTGACACATTTCTTACAAGTGTTACAGTGAATTCTCAACATCCATTTGTGATCATCCAACTATACCGATATATATTCTGGGATACACCGGACTTTCTAAGAGGGACATAATATTGATTTTTTGGTGGTCAACACCATGCTGGATCTGATCTTACATACGTTAGATATGTAGAATATTGGCAATAACAACGCATAATAAAGTTATGCCATAATAACATATTCCTCCCAAAGATTTGAGATGCATTTAATTCTAGGACCACATATCATATCAAATATGAAATTAAATTACTTACGTATTAGCACCACACCTAAATTTGTTCCAAAACTTAAGTAGAATTAGTGCGTAATTTATAATTTGAACATTTTTTCTGCTTTTGAAAAATTGACTTATAATTCTTAAAAGAAATTTTCTAATTATAGGGAAAAAAATTTATTTTCGTTCATTTTAAAAAGCCGCGGTGACGCTAATACGTAAGTACCGAATTTAATTGTTTTATAACTTAAAATATTAACTAAATAACTTACTGCGAGCAGAAATAATAATACAAAATATCCTTGAAATACATATTTGAAATAAATATATTTTCATTATAGTTTTCGCTTTCCATTACTTGTTGGCAAAAATTATTTAAATTGCTGTCATGACTAGCGTATTTGTAAAAATGAATCATAATTTCTAATAATGTATGACAAAATCGAAGATAAATTACCGCAAATTCCTTTCCTAATACAAACAAGCAATTGAAGTAGGCAAAGTAAATAAAAAATTGACAATTTGTTTGAAGAATATAATGACACAAACACCAACCAAAGCAATGCATTGCATCACCTTAGAATTCACATGTAATAATCAAAGGATCACATTAATTATTATCTTAATTTTATCTGATTATCATTCCTAAATCAAAATTTTAAATGCGTTGTTAGGACACCACTTTTTTTAATTTTTGTTAAAATTTAATTCAGTGTTTGTGCTTTAATTTTGAAATAAAATAATAGAAATTGTGGAAAATCTAAAATGGTTTTCCAGAAAAAATATTATTTCTTTTAGCAGAGTTAAGTATTATAGAAGATTACTGTAATTTAAAACAAATACATCTTTTAAAGATATGCTTGTTGAAAATTTGAAGTTCCTGCTCTCTGAATCTTATGAGTTGGAAAATCAGAAGCGTCTTATAAGAACCCGGCTCCAATCTATTTACTATGTACATTATAGGATATATTTTATAAGATATATCTTTTGTTTTTAATTTTATTTTAATACATAATTATTTATAAATTAAAAAAATTATAAGTGAAAGGATGATTGTTAAAGTGAGGTGACTTTTATAAAGCATAACTTATATTAGCACTAAAGAAAGATAATAAAGTAAGATTTATTATAAAATTTAATGAAATAAAAATCACTGATAGCTCAAAGAACAAAAATTGAGAGAGTAGAGAAAAACATATATATGATATTTAGCAAATCACATTGAAGTATTTGATATCTAAAGATATTGAGGATAAAAAACTTAACTATGAAATATTAGAAATGAAGATGAAATTTGAAATATTTACTCATATATATCACTGTTTCTGAAATACTGAGAGAAGATTAAATTCCATCAGAAAAACCCTTATGTATAACATTAAACTATAATGTTCTGAACTGCCTTGTTTGATAATGAGAGTATTGATTCTTTAATTTTGCCACCTGTTGGTTTGGCATCTAGAATGTTTAGTCAAAGATGACCAATCTAAACAGGTAGCATGTAAGGACCAATATTTAAGGATAAGTGGTGAAAAAGTTAACTTACTACTCACTCTCAGCTCAAATTTATTATCTCTAGGTAATTTTTGTATTGTAATTTAAGGTTATAAAATCTTGCTATATAAAGATTATATAGCTTTCAATATCAGAAATGAGATAGATTTTATTTATAGTGTTAATTCGCAAGGCATCCAGAAACATGAGTTTCATCATTTTGTATCATTTGAAGATATATTATACAAGTGTAAAATTCTACACGTGTTCTCTACTAATATTAATATAATAAATAAATATTTTCTTTATAGATGAATCCTATTTTATATTTATTTAGACTTAGAATTATATAGAATTTAATATAATGCAATTTTATTTTAATAGAACATATTATCCTCAACTGAACATGTGCGAAAGAAATACGTACAGAGTTTTTGTGTCTAAAGAAGATTTCTGGATTCGGATGCGCTGAGGATACCTAAAGTAGAAAATCTAGTTCCATGTCTTTAAAAATATTATTGAGATTTCTCATATTTATTATAATGGTATTTTCGGTGATGTTACTGATGTAATGGCTTGTAAATTGACTACATTTAATATTGTAAGCGTTTTACTTGTCCTGTGGTG
The DNA here is from genome assembly GCA_037975125.1 of Latrodectus hesperus. Taxonomy (NCBI): domain Eukaryota; kingdom Metazoa; phylum Arthropoda; class Arachnida; order Araneae; family Theridiidae; genus Latrodectus; species Latrodectus hesperus. Next base: position 75,453,067 of record CM075853.1, on the reverse strand, counting down.
TCATAATTATGACATAAATTAAAAGCCTCTTAATTATCTTACAATCCAGTTTTCAATTATTTTATAACCTTACAATATTATTTTTATTAAATATACCTCATAATATTTTAAGTAATCATTATTTTTGTTATTTTTCCTTAAATTATAGAAGCTATATTTTTTTTCCAAATTTGATATTGCAGATATTTTCTCCAAAAAGAAATCAACATTTACGTCTTAAAATAATATTTTATTTAAAAAAAATAGACAGCGTTAAAATTATATTCAAAATTTCTAATAATTGTATATAAAGTAATAAGAATTCTTTTTTTTTTCTTGAAGCATGCTCCCACTAATATCACACACAAAGTTTCCCTTTTTTCAAAAAGAGAACATGAAAGTAGGAAAAGTTTCCAAGAGACTGGCGGTTTGGCGAAAGTCACTTGGCGAGAAGACGCATTTCCGCCACAGCCGGAAAATTAACTCGTAGAAGTCCGCTCAAAGTGAGCGGTGTTCCACTAGAGGCTACAGCTTGTCACGCAATGAAGCCGCTGTTATAGCGCCGCTGCTATCACTGTACAAACTTCTTCAAGAGATTTTTTGCCGAACAAAACAGGTGACGTTGACAAATGGAGAAGCGACGTAGACAAAAAATGATTTATTTAGTGTGAAGCCGTTTCACATTATACTTGTTTCTTTTATAGTTCGATAGAGTAAAATTTCCAACCAGAATAAAGGAACATTTACCATTAAAAACATATTTTAATTAAAAGTCTGATATTTATTTAGTAAACAAAGTGTGTGAATATTCGTGGAATAATTCTGAAAATCTTAAGAGATTTTTTGCACTCAAAGTAATTACTAAAGAAAATCTTTTAAATAAAATATTTCGATTGAAATATTTTGAATTTTTTTAAATACGACATAAATACTCGTAAAAACATTTGTTTTCTCAAACTATATAAAATAAAAAAGCAGCGTGACTTTTAATGGATTTTCCTTCTTGAAAATTTCCTAAAATTTCCCATGTCAAGAAGGATTATGACTTACCACACGTGCAAGCACATTTCTTTAGTTGGTGTTTTAATTTGGATGATATCAATAATAGGTGAGTAAAACAAATCTACTATTATTAATACTAATCGATTTTTTTCAATAATCGGGAAATATTATGTGAAGATAAAAGAAACTGTCAAAATTTTAATTAAAATTAATTCAAATAACGTTGACCAGAGTATGTAAATTAAGGATTCACTTCATAAAAAGTAAACATTTTATGCCAAGATTATAAAAATTTAAGACATTTTCATTGTTTAAATAAAGTACAAAAGCTATATATATATTTGTTTCAAACATTTCCTTGTTTTTTATAATTTTAACTAATTTAAATAACTTTAAGAATGGTTTAAAATGAAATTGCGGAATATTATGCCACAAAATATTTAAAAATATGTGTATTCTAAGTTGATATATGTATATGTATAAATAGGTAGATTATCTTTATTTTGTATCATATTTCTTTTTAATGCAAATTTTGAAACTTACTGGGAAAATTCAATTTTATTTGAAAAAACAAAATATAATATGTCAGGGATTCGGACATCATTTGATAAAAATACGTCATTAATTCGGCCGAATATAGCTGGCGCATAAAATTTAAAATATTTTCAAAATTAAATTTAACTTAAAAGACGTTTCAAGATAAAATCAACTCTATGTCTTAAAATTAATTTGTAAAATAAAATATTTGTGTATTTTAGTATTTTATTTTATTGATATTTACATTATGAAATTTTTCTGATAACATTAAGTAAGACATAATTTTTAAGAATAAAATGTGTTTTAATTCATAGTTTTTGTATCTGTGGAGAGCTCTACAGGTCTGTGAAGAACTTTTCATTTTAAATATGTTAAAGATTCATATGAAGTAATAGAGACATACATTTGCAGAGCAAGAACTAATAGTTTTATTTTCGCGATGAATTGTTTCGCAAAGTTATATTATATATTGATCATATTTCTTTGTGTAATTATTTTAAGACTTCTGAATTTTACTAATATGTAAGTAAAATATATGAAGGGAATTAAATATTCAATTTTACTCTTTCGTAATGTCATCCATAAAATTTGTTTTTCTTCTAATTTTCTATAGTTCACATCTTTCAAAAATATTTTAAATTTTAAAATATACCATTTTAAGGAGAAACTTACTTGTAAAATGTTATGGGTGTTATATAGTGTGCTATTTAAAATGATTCTTAAATATATCAATTTTACAGACAGTTATGATATAATCATATTGTGCTGTGGTAATTAAGACCTCTATAAAATTTATCATAAATAAAAACTGTCATTAAAAGTATATTAAATATAATTATAGTATTTTTTAGAAGCTATACATTTTTTCACTTTTTATCTAATAAGTAAAATAATTTATTTAAACTTCATTTTATAAGCCGGAAAAATTTGAAAGTTCTCATCTACTCTCATATAAATGTATTTCTTGTTCTTTTAGCTCTAATAGTGAACCAACAATAAATTACTTCATCATATTTCGCATAAGATTAAAAATTATTTCTATTTCCTAATTATATTTGATTGTACAGTTCATCATTCTTTATCAAAGTTTTATCGACCCCAGAACTCCTAAGTTTTTTGACTGATTCAGGTCGACAAATGCATACTTAGTTGTAAAGACATCATTTCAACAATTCGTAAACTGGAACTATATTTGCTCAAGAGTTACTAAATTGTCTTAGAAAATCAAACTTGCTAACAAAATTTCAAAGAAATTCTCCAATTCTACTCAAATTTATAAAACATTTTGAACAAAAATATGAATGCTTTTCCATTTCTTAAAAAAAAAAATTCATTATTTAAATTGAACAATGTACTTAATCTCGAAGAATACATATCCTTTTAAAATATTATCAATCAAAAAATATTATTTAATAATTGAATGTAAATTTGAAAATATTGTTAAAAGCATTTTTAATAATTAACTTTAGATATGTTTCAAACTCAAAAATTGGGTGGATTTTAATTGAGGTGGTAATTTAGAGAACTTACAGTTTACAATTAATTCATAATTTTTCTTATAACAATAGCTTGAATTTCAAAAAGTACTGCTTAAAAAGAAGCAATCTGGGAGCTTTCTACTTCGTATACATATTAAATAAATTTCTCAAAATATTTATCCAAATAACCCTCCAGTAAATGTATTCTTCATGAAAATACACTGCTTACATAATCAATGAATGGACTGTTTAATCTTAAAATATTCACATTTCAGCAAAGTTTTAATTTATGACTAAGCACATGAGTACTTTTAATAATTACAGAAATAATTTTCATCAATTAAATTTTATAACTTTATACAAAATTTTGAACAAAATACAAAAGTTGAAATTATACAGGATGTTTTTATCAGTTTATTTGAACATATATATTTTAATTTTGCTTTTAAAATATGTATTTATTTCTATGAAAAGATTGTAAAACATTTACTTAAAACACTTCACTCCTTTCTAGAAATGAAACACACAGAAGTCCACAAAATGGATAGCAATTATTTTTAAAAACATTTTGTAAATTGAATTTGTGTTTTAATCTGTGACTTTCCCAATTATTTAAAACTTTACTTCTGTTTTGGAATTTTACAACAACTAAAATTAACTCTCGATTTTTGTTAGCTGCATTTTACAATTTAATGTGTAAAATTCTACAAAAACTGTTGCAGCAATTGATTGAATATTTAATCACTACTTTACAACAAATATAATTTTTAAGGAATGTCTAGAAAGGAAAGGAAATTTTAGTCATACATAATGTACTGTACGTGACTTTGTTGTGAATTATATAAGAACCCAATTTTTTTAAAAGAAAATTAATTAGTCAAATGTAATTCTTAAAATTGTATACAAAATTATTTTGAAACAAATGAGTTTTATTTCAAGAAACTTATATTTGCCGTTAGTTTTTATTATCTATATGTTTGTTATTTTAACATAGTAATTTGTCTTTAAATTATACATCCTAAATGAATGAATTCAATTTTTATTTATTCATTAGTTTGTTGGAATATAACGTTTGGACTAATAACATCAAATATAATCGCATTTAAAAATCGTTTAAAATTGAAAAAGCTGTTAAAATAGTACAGGCTTAAAAACGCAATTTCTATAAATTTCAAATGGAAATTTTTTAAGCAATTATAAATATAATTTTAAATTGCATGCATTTTATACGAAGAGTTAAGAATTCAAATTTCATTATTTGAGAATTTCTTAATAAGCTGTTATAGCAGTAAACAATTCATCATCAACGACTGACTAGCTGTTTTGCAAGACTTCTTGATAAGATAGTTATCAATTCTTTAAGAATGTTTTAAGAATTTTAAATGCATATGAGTTGCTTTCAATTTTTTTAAAATATATGAAGAAAAATTTTAAGACATATTAAAAAGTATATTAATTAAAAATAATTTAAGAATGTTTAAGCAATTTAGAAAGCTATGATCAGCTTACAATTTCCATCCAATATATGAAGAAAAATTTTAACTCACGTGCTGTCAAATTTATAAGAATATTAATTAAAAATAAACACATACATGTGATTTTCAAATGGTTGACAATAAATATAACTTTTGAAAAGAAACATATCTAAGTTTTGAATTGATTTCCATCACCTTATTTCTTATGAATATTTAATATTTATAAAAGTAATTGGTTAAAAATAATTTTTTTTAATTAATCACAAACCCCTAGCGTAAATATTTTTAGAAATGATGAGTGAAACATAGAGATTTTTCATTCAAGCACAATTGAATCCTAAATTAATGACACTCCTAATATAAAGTAAGCAATAATGTTCTCTTTTTCTATTTAATAAGAGTAATAACTTTTTGACAAAACCCTGTCCTGTTTGCTTTGAGGATTTTAAGAACTAAGCCACACAGGGAAAACATAATGTGCGTGAAGATTCCATATATGTAAAGTTTGTAAGTAATAATGAATACATTCTACCCAGAATTATTAATGTCGCGATATATATATATATATATATATATATATATATATATATATATATATATATATATATATATATATATATATATATATATATATATATATATATATATATATATATATATATATATAATTGTTAAACCAATTATTTATATAATACTAATGCTTAAAATGTTAAGAGTTATTTTTATATATAAATGAATAACATATATTTCTTACATTTACACTAATAAATTATCATTTTTTATTTTATAATTTTTGGTACCTTATTATATTTTAAGAAAATATAAACAAAAAAATATTTTCATTAATAATTATTGTATTTTTTAAAATATTTATTTATTCTAATGAATTTTATATTTGTAAATAAACTTAAAAAACCAGTAAAATATAAATATTTTTAAGTATTAAACATTATAATACTGATGATTTGCGATGTAATCATATATGATTGATAGAATATCGTATAGAATAAAATTTTGTTTTATAATAATTGTTTCAATGAAATGTAGAATGAAATCTCGTATTAGAACGTACTTAAAAATACTGTTCTAAAAAAGAAATATTTATTCATCCAAATCTGAGTCTATGTGACTACCTATTATAATGTTTAAAATTATGGCACTGATTCTATTTGTACCACTTTAAATTGAGAGAAATATTTTAAAAAGTAAACTTTGTTATATTTGTGAAATAGTCAAAATATTAAGAGAATACTTTGAATTTTGATAGTTATCAAATGTTATTTTAAATTTTATTGATATAGAACTATCAGTAAGTAATAAAAAGTGATTAAATTATATTGATTAACAAATATTAGTTGAGTGAGATCCATAATTAGCAGTCTTCAATTTGATGTATCGCAAAAGCAATGTTTTACAGATTTGAATGGAAAACATTAGTTTAAAAAGAAATCAATGTATTAAGAGAAATTACACTAAAGTTATATATGATGAGATATACCAAAAAATAATTGTACAAATTAATATTTTAATGTAATCAAAGAAGTATATTCCTTTCCTTTTTCAAAAAGAAAATAAATAGAAGAAATTGCAACTTAATTTAAATAGTATACAATTTTTTTTAATAAAGTATTCTTGATAAGACTGAAATATTAAAAGCCGTAATCCTCATAATGATTTTTGTAGTTGTTAGAGATGTTCTTTAAGAGTAATATAAATATTTATACATACATCATCAACATTTATCCTGCTCATTCGTAAGTGGAATTGCTTTTTTTCTATTATAAAAATATGTCTTACTGTTTGAAATTAGATCAATGGCAGTTAGAAGTTATCAAACCTGCAGAAGTATTTTTAATTAAAAACTTTTACAATAAATGCCACGTAAAAATATTCTATCCTTAAGATAGCTTTATACGTAATGTATATTTGAAAAGGCTTTTTCATTAACATCATGTGTTTTATAAATTTCTTAAAATTTGTAACAATTCATGTTTTAAGCACTCAAAAAATATTTAGCTAATCAATATTGCACTAAAAATTTTTTGTAATTTTTTTCTTTTAATTTTTTGTATAAATACTATTTCAAATGTAAAGTTTCTGCATTTAGCATGAATGCTCTAATTGAAAGTTGATCTTCTATGTATTAATTTCCGTATGAAGCATACACATTACACCGCATTTATATTAACTGATGTTTTTCAGTGGTTGAAAGCAATATTTAACTATAAGAATATTTTGGAGTGAGAATATCCATATTTATATAACATGTTTTGCACAATACAAACATTTTTTAGAAAAACATGCAGCTATAAGCACTTATATATTTTGTCAAAACTTAGTTGCAATAACCTAAATATTAGCCTTAAAGAACATCTCTGACAACTACAAAAATCATTATGATGATTACGGCTTTTAATTTTTCAGTCTTATCTCAAGAACAATTTATTAAAAAAAACCGTATACTATTGAAATTAACTTGCAATTTCTTTCATTTATTTTCTTTTTGAAAAAGGAAAAGAATGTACGTCTCTGATAAAAATCTTAATTTGTACTATTATTTTTTGGTCTATCTGATCATATATAACTTTAGTATGATTTCTTTTAAATACATTGATTTCTATTGAAAATAATGTTTTCCATTCAAATCTGTAAAATATTGTTTTTGCAATACATCAGATCGAAGACTGCTAATTATGGATCTCATTCAACTAATATTTGTTAATCAATATCAAGTAATCAATTTTTATTACTTACCGATAATTCTACATTAATAAAATTTAAAATAACATTTGATAACTATGATAATTCAAAATAACCTCTTAATATTTTGAATATTTCACAAATATAACATAGTTAACTTTTTCAAATATTTCTCTCAATTTAAATTGGTACAAATAGAATCAGTACCGTAATTTTAAACATTATAATAGGTAGTCACATAGACTCAGATTTGAATAAATAAATATTTCTTTTTTAAAACAGTATTTTTAAATACATTATAATATGAGATAATGGGATATCTTTCTAAATTTCAATAAAACAAATATTATAAAGCAAAATTTATTGTATACATTATACCTTCAATCATATATGATGACGTCGCAAATCATCAGTGTTATAATGTTTAATACTAAAAAATATTTATATTTTACAGGTTTTTTAAGTTTATTTACAAATTTAAAATTCAATAAAATAAAGAAATGCTTTAAAAATACAATAATTATTGATGAAAATACTTTTTTGTTTATATTTTCTTAAAACATAATAATAAGATACCATAAATTATAAAATAAAAAAATGATAATTTATTAGTGTAAATGTAAGAAATATATGTTATATTCATTTACATATAAAAATAACTCTTAACATTTAAAGCATTAGTATTATAATTAATTGGTTTAAGGATTATATATATATATATATATATATATATATATATATATATATATATATATATATATATATATATATATATATATTAATAATCCAGGGTACGATGTATTCATTATTACCTAGAAATTTTACAGGTATGGAATCTTCACCCACAGTGTGCTTTCCCTGTGTGGCTTAGTTCTTAAAATCCTCATAGCAAACAGGACGGGCTTTTGTCAAAAGAGTTATTACTCTTACTAAATAGAAAAAAAGAACATTATTGCTTACCTTATATTAGAAGTGTCATTAAATTAGGATTCAATTGTGTTTGAGTGCAAAATCTCCATGTTTCACACATCATTTCTAAAAATATTTAGATTATGGGTTTTTGACTAATTTAAAAAAAATTATTTTTAAGCAATTACTTTTATAAATATTCATAAGACATTAGTTGATGGAAATCAATTCAATATTTAGATAGGTTTCTTTTCGAAAAATATATTTATTTTCAACCATTTGAAAATCACATGTATGTGTTTATTTTTAATTAATATTCTTATAAACTTGATAGGACGTGAGTTAAAATTTTTCTTATATATTGGATGGAAATTGTAAGTTGATCATATGCTTTCAAAATTGCTTACACATTCTTAAATTATTTTTAATTAATAAATTTTTTAATATGTCTTAAAATTTTTCTTCATATATTTTATAAAAATTGTAAGGAACTCATATGCATTCAAAATTGTTAAAATATTCTTAAAGGATTTATAACTATCTTATCAAGATGTCATGTCAAAGAGCAAGTCAGTCGTTGATGAGGAATTGTTTACTACTATAACAGCTGATTAATAAATTCTCAAATACTGAAATTTGAATATTTGAATTACTTAAATTCGCAACTCTTCATATTAAATGCATGCAATTTAAAATTATATTCCTAATTGCTTAAAAATTTCCATTTGAAATTTATAGAAATTGCGTTTTTAAGCCTGTATTATTTTAACAGCTTTATGAATTTTAAACGCTTTTTAAAAGCGATTATGTTTAATATTATTATTCCAAACGTTTTATTCAAACAAACTGATGAATAAATAAAGATTTTAAAAAATTTTTCTGTCAGGTGTTATAACTTCTAACTGCTAGTGATCAAATTTCAAACCATAAAACATGTTTTTATAATAGGAAAAAAGCAATTCCACTTACGAATGAGCAGGATAAATGTTTATATATGTATGTAAATATATATATGCAAATATAATAGTAGATCTAAATTATAGATTAAAATAGTAATTTTTCGTACTAGGCTTTAGATTTTAGCCTGAAGTAACTTGTGTGAAGGATGTATCTTGCCTTCTTTATAATGATAGTTGTTGTTGGCTTTTCCTTTTTAAAGATCTGATATTTGTCAGATCAACTGCAATAAATTGTTGATAGTTAGAAAGTCAATGACTAGCAGGGGATCTGGCGATAAATCCTCCGGGGAAAATCCCATGCTTTGTTGACAATAGTTGTTGTAATGGAAATGAGCATTAAAACTACAGTTTTAATTTTAGCCTGTCAGCCGACCGATGACGGAGAGGTTAGCGTCCCTAACTTTGAAACAGTAGGCCCCGGGTTCGTTCAGGCATGGATGTTCCGTTCTCTCTGTAGGTTTGTCTTTCTTTATCATTTCACTTGTAGGTGAAAATGGCACACCCACTGGGTATCCCACTATATGAGATGTCATAACTTCACCCATTATAGAGCTGAATAGGGTAAAGGCCTAAGGGCAGCAGGGCATTAGAAAAAAAGTTTAATCAGTAAAAAACTTGACATTTTTGTTGTAGTTCTCTCTTCTTCTAATGACGCTCTTAGGATCTTTTACAATGAAATGAAAATATTTTGTCTGCACTTTTAAATCATGCATTATTATTCAGATGGTCCGATGAACAAATTTAATTTTTAAAAATATAATAGAGTAATAGATTTATTTCTTTATTATTTTCATTTTGAGTAACTGATCTTGATACATCCTTATGAATAAATATCTGTGCAATTTAAACTTTATTAATGTATCATGACAAATTAACTGATAGAGATGATGAAGCATATAATAAGATCATTTAAATGATAAGAATGTTAACATATCTAGAGGTTAATTAGAACAACTTAATCTTTTGAGTTGAGTCAAGACATTGGTTCCATAATTTTACCTTTTATAGACTAGGTTTCAGTTAACATTGCTGACATAAATTTCAATGTAACAATAGAACTTCATATATAATTTTTAAACTTAAAAATGATTTGTTTATCTAACAAATCATTCAGCATGCCCGTTTATCTTCAATAGCTATTAGGATGTGAATTGTAAATAATATACAAACCAGTCCATCATTAATATCGTAAAGCGCTACATTTTAGTCTCATAATTTTAATAAGATACAATTAATTCCCCTTCTCATCATTAATTTTTAAAACTTCAAAAATTTCTAACTGTCTACTATCCAAAATGTATTTAGATATCTTAGTAGGAATCATATAAAAAAATACAGTAGTTATTTTAAGGAAAAAATTCGAACAATTTTTTGTATTACTCGTAACTAATTTATTTTTAAAAAAAGATGGCATATAAAATTAATATGAATTGAGATATTAAATAGTAAATTAAAATAAAGAAAGCGTATTACACAACATAAAATTTTTTATAAAGATTTACGAGCAATCTCATTCCAGAATATACAAAACGTGCCATATCATTAAAATTGTACAGAACAAACTGCATAGCAACATATTCACCTCTATTGGCCTCATTTCTTTTCGTCTTAGCATTTTGATGATAATTCCTCACACTAGTGATAATCCGCATATAACAGAGGGTAATATATTATTTCACTGATGTATTTCGGTACATGTTGGCATTCGTTGATGAATGTCAACATTCTCCAATATCAATCTTTTTTAATAACACGTGAGTGCAAATATGGGGTTGATGCGTGTAAAAATATTATGAATTCACTTTACATGAATGAGTATTAAAGAGATTAAACTTAATCAAATGAACTTCACATTATAAATTATCTGTTAATTTGTTACTCTATTTAAGTGTGTATAAAACTACATAACTTTCGGATACACAATACAATATGAAAAATATGTTTTAAATCTCACAAAATGCAGTCACCTATAATATAACACATAATTCAGCTTGCATAACTAGAATTATAATCAAAATGATGATGAAACCATAAAAATATATTATACTACCAAAAGTGTAAATTATAGGTTAATCATGTTTTTAAAATTATTAGAGTTTAAAAATATTACATGTTAATTTTGTTTTGCATAACATTATATTTAATTAATTTAAACTATTTATTCAAGAAAAAGAATAAATGATAAAAGAACAAAATAACTTGTTTCTATTATTTCCGGATTCATTAGCACATTTTTAAACAGTATCCACATTTATTAACAGTAAACTGAAAATATTTGTTTCCATTATTTTCTGTGTATTATTATTTTAATTTAAGTAAAGAAAATATCCTTTATTAAATTTAATTTTTCTAATAGAAAATTTAAATAATTTAGCTTGTATGAAAAGGTAAATCATAAGGTTGGTCTTCAGTGTTATTTGTTACAGAGATCCTTCATGCAATAATAAAATATGATAATTAAGTATACAAATTTTCTAATACTAAGACAAATTTTCATTAATAATAAAAGCTCAATGTGAATAAAAAAGCTTATATTAAAATTCATCAGTTGATAAAACTATGATTTTAAAGCCCAGAACATTAAATCGATTGCTGAAGTAGTCCCATATGTCTTTGTAAATAAATCTTCTCGAATTACATATTTTGATTCTAATGCATAATGCATTTCCATCTGTAGATATACATTTGCGAAGGAGATTATTAATAGATATTTTTCATCTAGACCCTAATTACAAATTAAATTCAAAGTAATTCGACTTAAACTCGATAACATTAGTTAGCATACATATTATATATATATATATATATATATATATATATATATATATATATATATATATATATATATATATATATATATATATATATATATATATATATATATATATATATATATATATACTATATATATATATATATATATATATATATATATATATATATATATATATATATATATATATATATATATATATAGTATATATATATATATATAACCTTTGCAAGAAATTTTACATCTCTTGCATAAAAGGAATTTAATTTATTGTTTTGTAAATTGTTATGTTTGGAATCGTTACAAAATATAGTTTCGTTTCATTAAAGTGACGAATGTGTCATTTAACACTCTTTATAATAAAACTTTTAAAAGAATAAAGAAATAACACTTAATTTGTAATAATTTACTTAAAGTTATTTTGACTTTCATAAACTAAATTTAATAAATTTTAATTTTTTTTAATTTCCTAGATTATATTTATAAAAACAAATTACCATGTACACACGTTTGAATTTTATTTCTACTTTCAAGATTTCCATTTAGCAAAAATAGATGAAACTTAATTCACATGGTCTTATATACATTTGACTAATATTACATCGATATAGAAACTATATTTTTTCATTGTTGTTTTAAATCCAAATATTCCTATCTGTAACATCGTTTCATAAATGACGAAGATGCTTCTTGCAGTAATCATAACAGCTTAACTGAATCATTAATTATCAAGAAATTTAAATGAAATTAAAGGTACAAATGCTTTAAATAAATATAATAATTCAAAACATATAATGCCATTGTAATAATTTACTATTTATTACTTTCATACAATAATTGTTATTCAAAGATTTAAGGTTATTAACTATTTCACAACATATTTAGAAACAGCTTATAAATTAATAAATTAATATGATTAATTTTTATTTAAAAATTGAAACAAATGGCATTCAATAAGAAACAAGTCCAAATGGCTCTAATTTTATTTTCATAAAATAGCATTTTATATTTCTAAAAGTACTCAGATGAAATTGGATAAAATTATATAGATATACATGTTTTCATTGTTTACTTTTAAAAATATGATATTTTAATATGCTAATAATATAGGGAGTATTCATCAAATGCTTCCTCTTGAACCATTTTGAATTAATTAATTTAAGAGTTAATATAATATAATCCAGATATAATAACTAGTTACGATAATTAAAATTATCGTAACTAGTTATTATATCGAAATGAATAGTATTCAGTTCATCTTTATCAATTATTTTTAATATAAAATTAGAAAATTATCAACCTTTTCCTCAAAGTACTTAGATAATATTTCATATTTATACAACTTTTTAATGCAATGATCCTCAATATCCTTTAATTGTTCATGTATTAATCTTCTGCTATGCATGTGTGTTGTTCTAAATAAGTTGACATAAATATACTGCATATTAGTAAAATCATATTATTATTTATTTTTGTAGCAACTAAGCGTAAATATGATTCTCAATCAAATTTCACGTGCGAATACAAATGTTTCAGTAATTAATTGGCATCATAATGATTTTAACGTAGAGAAAAATAAAACGCTTAGCAATTTTTAATGTAAATATTTCCAGACATTTTCTGTAATAAGCTAAAAATATTTAAAAAGATTGTGAATCGTTTTTTCTTAGAATTTCATATATGAGAACTAACAAAATCTGCGCTATTATTTTAATAAAATAAATTGACTATAATAAAGTATTTTATAATAATAAATATTTTCTTTTTTTGTAATTTTATAGCAAAATAGTTTTCTTAATACCAAATTACATTCTAGCATATTAATGCTACTTATTAACTTTTATTCAAAATTAAAAAAATTTAAAATTTATGTTTAACTGCAAATGTATAATTCAGTGAAATTGTGACTTTAATTTACTAATTTTCTATAATTTTCATTTATACCGTTTTGTATGTTTCATGATTATTTTAAAGAGCATATCGTTATGCATTGGCGTTGAAAATTTCATTTCTATAATTTTAATTTTTTCAACCTTCCAGCAAAATGTAAGCTTTGAGGATTAAGGTTAGGTAAATAATTTTCATTTCTGTAAACTTTAAAAGTGACACTGTGGGATTAAAGTAGGCACTGAAAGTCAAGAATTTCTTTCTCTTTTCAGACCCTTGAGCAAAATTGGATTTCTTTACAACAAGCTTTTCCCATTTTCATGCAAAGAGAAAATGAATAATACACTGTTTCAAAAGCTTTGTTTTGTATGATGAGGTTTTGTCGGATGCGACAGCAGAAAGCGCTATTTTTTCTTTAATCCCTAAGCTGTATGGGAGAATAATACTTTTGGCATGATAAAATAACCTCGATACATTCTTGAATGTATGAAGTAAACCAAATAAAGAAATTTTGCTTGATAAATAAATATGAGATTGGATTTTTGAGAATATATTATCGGTAAAATTGACATTTTATTCATAAAATATGTATCATATAAATTTTATTCAAATGGGTGTGGTACAGAAATAGTATTTTATTGAAATAACTAAAATGTACTTTTATAGATTCAATTTTCTTTTAAGTGCAGCTATACTATATATTTAATAAAAAATGCTAGCATTTTTGATTTTCAAAAAATGTTTTAGTCTTCAAGTAAAATTGTTTTCATTTTATAAATAAACATTGATATCACTTACAATTGATACTGTGAAATATGAGTCCTGATTATTAAAACATTTTTCCTTTGAATTTATTGCCAAAAATTACTAATGTTTTTTTTTTTTTTTAATAAATTTTTACATTAAATTTAATATAATGTAAATAAAATAACTTTTTTTTGTCTGATCATTAACGTGTAAATTGAAGCGTAATATAATGAATTGTAGATTATGCTGATTTAATTTTAAAAGTTACCTCTGAAGATAAAGCTAAATTATTTTCTAGTTGCAATTTTTTACAAAATATCTCACTGTATATGATAAAATCGACTTCTCTTTCTTAATGAACTAAAATAAGATTGTACTTAACAACTGGGTCTAAGCAATGCTATAAAAGAATAGTTAGTATTAGCTGTTTGCTATCTTTATTTCTGTTCTCTTTCATTCCATTAAGTATTATTACATAGCCCATTATGTAACAGATGAGAAAATTCTATTGCTTAAATTAAAAAAAGGAAGGAATTGTAAAAATAAGGAAGTGTATTTGACAGTACAACTAAGAAAATGTAACCTAATATCAGAAATGAATAGTATCAGAGCTTTAATTTAATTGAATGAATTACTTGGGAAAAGTTGTTCCGTTGATTAAAGCTGGGTTTCAAGGGTGTTGTGAAAACTGATGAATGGTGATGGTGCAATTACTTTAGCTATGTATATGACTTCTGCAACTACATTTCATTAGTTTCTCAATTAAATAAATCAAAGTTATCTAAGGTTAACCATCAATGGTGAATAGGTATGTTATCCATCTTCTATTGTACACTTCAATAAATTGCATTTCCTGAATTTCTGAACGCATTAAAAGCCATGAGGAATATTCTTTAATCAGTGCTGATTACAACAGCAAGCATTTCAGTAAATAAATGTTAGTTTGAAAACTTTTACATTGCATTTATTATATCATATATTTTAAAACTTATTTAGTATTTGTTTAATTCAAACAAATAAATGTTTACAAGAAGTTTGTGAATTTTATTTATTTGGCATTTGATGCAGCAAATAATCACCTGATAAAAACACAAATAATTAACATATAAAAATCAATCGTGTCTAAGTAAAACACTGCAATAATTTATTTAACTGCTATCAATAACCATTTCATAAAATAGTCCCTGTAACTTGAAAGTAATAGCTAAGGCCATTGTTGAAGAAAATAATTTTAAACGGAGTTTTGCTGCAGTTTAAAAGTTTTTATTAGATAATTATTTTATAAACTACTTTAAGAAATGAAGTTCATTACCTAAACTCATCTATCATCATGATATTGTTTGTATTCTACCTTTACAAAACAATGAATGTTTTTCTATATTTCTAGAAATTAAGCATTTAACGAAATAAGGGGAGGAATTAATTGTGAAGTTTAATTTGTGTTATTTGGAATTCTGAATTAAATCCAGATATCCGAATTTTTATTAATAAAAAATTCTTTATTTTTATACACATTATGGTTATTTTCTTTGTTCTATATGCTTATTTGGAAATAAAGATATACATGTGTTCAAATACTCGAGTATTTAAAACTATAAGTCATGCATTATTAATCAATCATTTTTAAATCATTAATAAATGTAATGAAACCTACTTTCTAAATAATATGAGTGCTAATTAATTTTTCACTGTTTAGATAAATATGATTCACTCTATCTGTTTGATATATCAATAAGCTTTGTTTTGTTTTTACGAAAGTGTTTCATTTATGAAAAGATTTAATAAACCAGAAACGAAAAACTTTTAATTTCATACTAAATCATACGAAAAATAAATAAAGAAAATTTTGCTTTCTTTATTAAAGCAACATCTTAACTACAGCACTTTTAACATTACATTAGGCATTTTTGTTGATCACCAGATATTAAAAACAATATCTAATTTTTAGGGTCTTAAATTTTTTTTAATAATGATCTTATTTGTTAAATATAATTCATAATTCAATGACAATATGAAGAGTTATGACAGCATTCAGAAGTTATATGAGGAAACCAAAGTGCTCAGTGTATAAAACATTCTACGCATGCTGAATAGAATACAACATTTTAGTTCATTTCTATATGTGCTGCATAAACTGTAAAGATGACATTGTAAAGAATAAAAATTTTAATTTTAGGATAAATCTTATTCGTAAAAAAACTAAAAAATTACTATGTTAAATTTGTAATTTTTAGTTTGTAAATTTGTAATTTTTTAAAACTTTATAATTATTTTAAATATACATTTTAGAATTTAAATTCTTTCGTTGCCCCTAAGTTAATATTTTTAACATAAACAAGAAATCTGAGATAATTTTAATATGATTTAAAATTTAAAAAAAGATAAATAAATTCCTTACAAAGTAATTTGAACGACTGATAGGAAATACATTTCTAAATTAAATTCCAACATTTTATTTTAATTTAGCTTTTCATAATTTGTGTTTAGTTTAAATTAAAGAAAATGAATTTGTTATTTGATGATTTCATTTTAATAAATCTTGATTAATCATACAGTTTTGAAGTAAAATTTATTTTTATTTAAAAAATGAAATACATTTTAAGTAACTTAATCATGGTGAAATTCAATCTTTACGTACAAAATTTTGCATGCATATTTATTTCCTAGCATTTAATTTTAAAGAAAGTCGAAAGCACTTTGGTTAAATTATATTTATTTCACAAAGTGGTAAAGGAAAATCTTTATTAGCAAATAATAAATCCATAATTAACATAATATTTTCTTTAAATACAATCATAAAAATTTGGATATCAGATCAACTCAGATCAGAGTATTATGATAAAAAAAAAAACTAAATTTACTTAAATAAATTTATTTCTCTACAATTTCGAAAACACAAAATATAATTTTGAGCAAAGTTTTTAATGATATATGACAATAGTTTCCATAATAAATTAAAAATATTTAAAAATTTTTATAAGCATACTTTTTCTGAATAAATACATTCTTTCTTTTTTACTTCATCCATATTTCTTATTTTAGAAAAATCTAAATTTATTTCGTTTAGGAATATAGCTTGAATTTAAGGCATCATTGAGAAATTACGAAATTAAAAATAATATTTGTATCTTAAAAGGGAAACATGTTTAAAATGAGTTTCAAATGCAATATAATGCATATTATTTACTTTAAAATGCCTAAAATTAAAAAAAAATTTATTTTTAAAAATTATCAATTTTCTAGTTTTTTTATTATAAATTGAAGATTCTCCTTTTTGTTTATTTTTACAGAAATATTTATTGTAAGTTTAAAGAGTTCATGTTATAAAGTTACATCACGAATGGTTACAGTGTCGCTGTAACCATTATGACAACGAATGATTTCATGATGAAGCTCAACATGCTTCATGTAAAGCGGAAGTAATAAAGAAAATATTTTATAAAATAATGATAAGGAGTAAAAAAATTCATATAAACTTGAGCTAAAGATGTTTTAGCTAAAAGCAGTTCAAACTAATAAAATTTTGAAAAATATGTATCAGTGTATATGGTCTATTGATGGATCTATCTATGTATATCAAAAAGGCTAAAAACTTCCATACATGTTATGGTATCACTTAATGTCTTGTCATTTTTCAGAATAAAAATGTAAGTATGAGTTATGGAAAAAAAGAAAAGAATTTTGCATTATATCTTTTTTCAAAAGGAATCTTTATTCTAAAACTATAGGAAAATATAATATATAAATTTTCTGTCTAATACCATTTTATCAGAATCATTTGTTTAATACTATACCAATCTAAATTTCATATTTATGTGAAATGGAAACAAAAACTATACAAAAGATTTTTCCCATATTTTGCAAATAAATAAAAACCAGAATATTCATAATTAATTTTTTAAACACACTTAGAAATAAATAATTTGAGAATTCAAATAAATTTCAAAGGAAATAATTTTAATTCTAATAATGATAGATCGATAAAATGTATTTTCTGACAACCTATTCAATTTCTTAAATTGCAACAATTTTAATAACTAAAATATATTCTCTGTAAAATGCAAGGTAATTTAATTTATTTATGAATTTTAAGTTTGTATAATTTCTTTTATTATTATTATATTTTTATATCAAATGATTTGTATCCTTAACATTAATGAATTACTGCACCGGATAGTTTACCCGCTAAAATGTTAAAAATTTTGTAAAATCATCAAAATGTAGATATTTTCTTTTTTTGTAAAAGAAAATTTCATAAAGAAAATTTCAATAAAGAGAATTTTAAACAGATATTTCATATTTAAAAAATGTGTTTTGTTATTTTTCCCTTTTCAACTAAGTTTATACACGACTACAAATATTTTTTTAACTATGTTGTTTTATATGATATTCCTTTTGTAATTTTAAGAATAGATTATACCGTTGCATTTTCCTAAATTTAGTTTTCAGTATAGCTTTAAATACAGTTGTCTCATCCTTTATAGAATACAATATACAATCATATTAAAAATTTTCCACATCAAGCAAAATATAAAGAAACTGCGTTGAAATATAAAGTTTTAAATGGGAAATAGAATTAAAATCAGGAAATTCAGGTTGAAAAGTTTCCTTTAATTGAAATAATACTTGAATTCAAAAATACAGATATAACAAAAACATTTTGATAAAAACGATTATAATTTTTTATATTTCAGCTCTCTACCTTATTAATATTAACTCAGTTCATTAAACACAAAAATGTTTGATTTTAAAATAAATATATTATAAATTTTCAATACATTATGCAATTTTAGATCATTTTAAAATTAGTTTCTTTTAAATTCCATAGTAAAAAAATCTGTTAACATAAATAAAAATTAATGATTGCTAATTAAATTCTATGCTAGACAATTAAATTCTATTCCAAAATGTGAAAGAGATCGCCAAACATATTTGCCAAATCTTTCACAGCTATCGTAATAACAAAACATTATTCAGGACTGATTATGAACTTCATAAAATTTCATTTAAATCGAATTTCACTTAAGTTTTTTCAAATTTCCCTTAAACATAGTTTAATATTGAAATTGCTATAATGACGCAAAGGGCAAATATTTTTTCATACATATGTAATAAACACACGCGCATATATATATATATATATATATATATATATATATATATATATATATATATATATATATATATATATATATATATATATATATATATATATATATATATATATATATACATCACAAAACTATACATCACAAAACTCATATAAACAATTACCTGTAATGAGCCATAAAAATAATATTTTTGTTTAAGAAAAATATTATTCTAATATGAAGAGATGGATTCAAATCAATTAAATATCTTTTTCTGGGTAAATTATATCAATAAGTATTATCATTTAAGTGAAAATTCATAAAGTATTATCAGTGAAGCAAAATTTCTTAATTAGTATGATATCCACACGAGTCACATAAAATGTAAAGGGAAAAAAGGAAGTTCGATTTCATCTGATGAACTTTCATACTTTCTTATGCGTAAGACGCTTTGCCATCAGTACTATTTTTTTTCCAAATGCACTCGCAAGCAGTTATAGGAAATCTTTCAATCGTAAGTTACACCAATTATGTAGTCGCATTCCCTTTTAATCCATCCGGACTTCTGAGTAAGCTCGTTGAGAAAAGGTGCACTTTAAAGAAATCCTTCATTAGCGGAAGGGAAATTATTGGAAGGCCGAAGAGGAGTCTGCATGTGGAACTCGTCCGCTCCCATCATTTAATTATAAGCCTTGCCATTAAGGCTAATGAGGGGCGTGAGGGTGTGGGGGGTGGGAAGGCATTCCGGAACTCTGGCAAAAAGGGAACCCGATGTGAAATTCGGGACCGATGATTGGAGAGTGCAAAACAATGAAGATGGAAGAGCCACACTCTTCTAATCAGAGATAATCACAAGAGCCCTTCAGAACCGTTCAGGAATGAATGGATCCGACTTTTCATGTTATTAAACACTGGAATAAAAGTGAATCGGTAATGTTAAATAATTTCTGTGAATCTGTTAGCATTAAGAAATCTCTCATAAAACCAGTTTGTTGTTTCAAGTGCTGCAATTGCATTGAGAGCTGCAGCATTCTTTTAATAATTAGAGGTATTAAAGAAGTACTAAACGATATTAAAGAAGCACTAAAAAAAGTATTTAAAGAAGTTCTACGAAGTAATTCTTCATGAATTATATGTTACTTATCTCAAAATACAAAGGCTTTTAAACTTATTTGTTAGTTACAATTGGATTTTTTGTTCTATTTCCCTTATTTTTAATTTAAATACTACAGCAACTTGTAAAAAGATATGTAAGAGTTTAACTTTTGCAGAATTTCAGTATGCAGTATATCTAATTGCACAAAAACAATTTTTTCGTAAAATTTAAATTTCTTAATCTAACTATAATATTATTTCACACATTGTCGAAAGTTTATCACCATTACTAAGTATTTAATTACAGGAAAAGATTTAAATAATACAACTAACGCTCTTTTTTCCTATGCATATTAGGATTTTTACTTTCTTATGTAAGTTTCTAGAAATTTATATTTTTGTAGTAATTCAGTTATATGAAACCTAAAAGTAAATCTTTTCACAGGATTGAATTATTTATTTTTCTAACCTAAAATATATTTATTTTAGTATGATTTCTGTCCTCCTTATTTAATATAAGTTTCAAAAATACAACAAGTGCTAATTAACCTTTATTGGTAATACTTATTCATATTTTGTAAACATTTTTATGTTAAAAAAGGTCAACAATTTTAACAATAATGCACTAGTTTCCATAATCCAATGGATAATGGAAATATACCCAATAGGACAATTAATAATCTAAAGGGCTTTTCAGACTTCATGTATATCGAACGAGGACTTAAATTTTTGATTACAGAAATATTTTATTTCCAGTTAATTTGTCTTATAAATATGATTGTTAGGAATCTTCAACTATTCTAAACAATATATATATATTTAAAGATGTTTTTTTTATTATTTTCTAAAGTCATTCAATTTTTACGTCCAATAGAAAAATCAAAGAATTGTTATGACTCAGTATATACGTAA
The DNA here is from genome assembly GCA_037975125.1 of Latrodectus hesperus. NCBI lineage: Eukaryota > Metazoa > Arthropoda > Arachnida > Araneae > Theridiidae > Latrodectus > Latrodectus hesperus. The sequence goes on along the minus strand of CM075853.1, from coordinate 75,431,524 downwards.
TCGATGTATCAAAAATATCAGATCCAGTCTTTTTAATATTTACTGTGCAACTGTGACAATAAAAAATCCTAAATATTTCTATAAAAATTTATTCATAATAGATATCCCTTATTTTAATTATCAATTTTTACGATTCTTATAAAGCATTTGCAAACAGTCTGAGTAATACTGACATTTGATGTTTGAAAATAATTTAATTTTTATTAAAATAAAGAATTTTCATTCCGTTGATTTTAAGAAATTAAGAGATACATTGTTTAAAAAGTATAATTAGTTTCATGTTCACAATGAAACTTCTCGCTACTATAATATACCTCAAATGCTACAATAAGATTTTAAAAACAACTATTATTAAATAAAATAAGCATTTATTTTATAGATGGTAAATGTTAGAAGAGAAGTTGTTGTTGTTACTTTTGACACCTGGACAAGCCAAGCTCACTCTGCCAACGATTATGCGAATTTAAGTCAATAGGGTGCGTCTTTCGTTAAACCAGAGCACTACAATGGTGGAAGTGGGACTTTTCTCTTAGACATCTCCGATTGTTGGACGTCACCAGAGGATCCACTCCTTCATTTTTGACATTGATCTGGAGGGGGTAGAAAATTTTGTCCAGACCATTACATCCATGATATCTGCTCAACGAGAGACCACAGAACTTGATTCCACAGGTTTAACAAACACGTATATTGCACGTACTCAGTGGGTCTTTGGCGGCATTGGGAATTGAACTGGACAGAAGTCCAAAGCTCTAACCATTAGGCTATCACGGCCCTTCGAAGAGTGGTAATAGAGAATACGTTAACACTGATAGTCATACTATTAAACTATCGATTTTAATTAATAACCAAGATATAGATCAAATTAGAAAATTGATGATGTTGGGTCATCGCTTAACAATAAAAGATATCATTTAACAAATCCTTATACAATTTGGGTCCTGTGAAATTATTTTAAAGCAAGATTTTGCTGTTACAACCCCTCACAACCTGAATTGTTACAAGAACTTACCAATTGTTCCAAACACAACGTATTCAAAATGGCTGGGACATACTGTCACAAATCAGTCCCTTTTAAAATGAATGTGAACCAATTATTAAATTTTAGTCAATATTTTTAATATAAGAAATATTAAACAATAAAATGGATGAGGTTTAAAAAATAAAGAAAGAGAAAAGTCCAAGTCAAAGCTGCACATGCATTAGAGAAATGTTTGATTTCTTTCTGGTCATTCTAGAGTCCTTCTGATTAGTCAGTCATTAAAGATTATAATTATTTAATCGTTTTAAGACGTTTGAATGAAACAATTAATCGAAAATAATCCGAATTTTGGCGGAAAGGCTCTTGAATTTCACATAACGAAAATGCAATTCTCATATTATACTTATTATTTGTCATATTTTGGCAAAACTTTAAACAAATAAAGCTCCATAATCACAACATTTTTCTGATAAATAATTATGCAACATTTTCTTATTCCTGATGTTATAATTGTCTCTTCGTGGTCATCGTTTGGAATCCATTAATATGTCAAAAAAAATTCGTTGTGAATTCAGTAAAGCATTCTCAAAAAGGATCTTAAGTTATTTTGATGATAAGAGAGAAAGTTAGAAGAAGTCAATTAGTGTTGAAGGAAAGTATTTTGAAGAGGATGAAACAAATTTTGATGGATAAATTTGAGTGTGCAACTACTTTGAATATTTTTAATATAATGACATAAGTCTGATACATTCCTATAAATTAAAATTTTTTGATAAAAAAATCTTCTTTTTATATCTTAAGACACTAACCAGAAGTGGAAAAGCTTAAAAGCTATTTAGATTATTTCATGTTTACTAATAAGGCATTTTATGTTTACTGATGAATCCCCAGAATTTTATTAATGCTTATCACAGTTTCTTATGATGGAGTATTCTGTAATAAATTTTATGATAAACCTTTGAAATTATAGGTTGTAAAATACATTGAAAATACTAGTATTTTAAATAATACAGAACCGGTAATACTATGAACGTATGCTATTTATACCGCTAGTTAATGTCAAATGAAATATTATATTTACTACCATCTATCTTCATTTGAAAATGTTAAAATCTTACTTATTGAAAAACGTTTGCCATTTATTAATTTAAATTTATTTTATATTTTTTTATTGTTTGGTATGAATAAAAGTATATCCTTTATATCAATAATTACCCTAGACAATTGAAATCATGATATAATTAAAATATATGTTTTGCTACTGATAAAAACTTAATGACGAAGTATAAAAAACTACCTATTTTATTCATCATTCAGAAACGAAAGTTATTTAACCTTATAAAAAATATTTCTCTTTTTTAGTGGAAGATTAACGATTTTACCCTATCTATGTTCTGCATGAAATGTATCCATAAAAACTATTCTATCCTTAAATCATGTTACCCGAACTAATATGTATTTATGCATGAAAATTCTCATTTCATCTATAAGAATATTAAATCGATATCAGCTTTCTTATCACAATATTTGTAAATCATTAAATAATACGACACTGTCGAAAGAAAAATAAAGTTTTCGATCTGCAATAATGAGGAAAGACATTGAGTTTATTCAAAGTGCAGGAGAAAAACATTCTGTGGATCGAATTCTCATTCACTTGAATATGGTGCAGAGTTCTACGAAAAGAGAAAATTAAGATGAATGAACGTCGGATGTTTTCGATAATGAATAATGAGTCAAATAATGCCGCGTTACTTTGCCTCGGTATTTTATAAGAATTTTCCGAACGGAAATAATGTGAGATATCCATTAGTTCAACGCAGCTTTAAAAATGCTTTAATGTGCTACCATTAAAATAACGTAGATTTACCTCTGGTGACTGACTTAAGTTAAATTTATTCGTTCATAAAATATTTATTTTTCTATTTTAATTAAAGTCATATATCGATATTTCTGCATTAGCTAAATAAACAAGATGACAAAATTTCAATGCTTGAAACTTTATAAAAAATACTTATTTTTTCTATGTTGATAAACATATCAAATTCCTTCTTAATATGTTCTATATTCAAGTTAACTATACAATATTAACGATGTAACACAAGTCAAATGAATTTATGATTAATTTATTTTGAATCAGTTCGATAATACATCCCAAAATGAAATTCTGTTAGTAATTTATTCATAAAATATATTCTAATAGAATACATCCTAATTAATACAGCAATATTTGTTTGTGATTCATGATATTTTTTATATCAAAAAATCTTAAAAATTAAGATAATAAACATTTATAATGTATACATTCAATAATTAAGTTTTGATTTATTTTGTAAAATTCATTTTAAAAAGTTATTTTTTGTAATTTTAAATTCAGTTCATATTTTAAAATATTTGTAGATCATATGATCATGTAGAGCATTTTTTTCAATTATTTAAGTGTAGATGAATAGAAATAAGATTCCTTTTTATGATCTTTATTTTGACAAAAAATAAATAAATAAACGAATACTTTAAAATAATTTTCTAATTATGTTAAAATGATATAATGAATATTTTTTAAATTTAATTGAAATATTTAAAACACAATTTAATGTTACAAAATATTTTTAGAAATAAAATTTCCTAACAATAAATATATACTTCAATAACAAAAATTTCTTTTAAATAAATATAATTTTTGAACAATATAATTATAATATCGATTTTATTAGATATAAATTTTAAAATCAAATTTTGTAAGACAATATTCTAATTTTTTATATTTATGTAAATTGTTAAAATCCAATGTTAAAATTGTAAATCTATTTAAGTTCAAGCTTTTAATCAAATAAATATCATCCTTTAAATTTAATGAAATAAATATGCGAATCAAACAAGTTAAAATATTGATTAGTTCATTAGCTTTAAATTAAATAATTAAAATAAAATTATTTATTTAACTTTTATTTAAAACTAAGGTTATTATTATGGTTTTGTTCTTATTCCTTATTGCACCATCACTTGTGTAGACCAATAATCTTGAGATTTTATTCGGACATTTTACAACATATATTTAACTTTATAAACTGAATGTCTACTTCCCATATTTAAACTATACTTATAATTCATTTCCATTTAATAAGAAATGAGTAAAGAGTTGATATTTTGGAGATCTAAGAAAAGAAAAGGAGCCATAATAGATTTAACTTGGTTTCAAGAAAGAGGTTTAATAATTAATTTCAATTCTTTCCAATGAATTCAATTGTTTTAAATATCCTGAAATTATAATATCTTGTTGTAAATTTTGGAATAATATGTTTTCTTAATTTATTCCTACGGAAAAGAAAGTCACTTTTTTAAAGATCGTAATGAATCTAATTCTAATGAGCAGTTGTTTTATAATAAAAATATCTGTTCGCGTAATTTATATTCTCTTATTGCAATTATTTACAAATTGTTAAAAAATTTTCACAGTGCAACTTTTATGCTTTGTATAGTATTTTTAATCTTTTTCCCTTTACATGTTTCCTTATTTAGGGTAAAATGCATTTTAATCGATAATGCTATGTAAAAAAAGCCAATTTTTTTATATCTAAAAAACAACGTGTTACATAAAGCATAAAAAATTCTCCGTATTTTCAAAAACAGATAAGATGTAACAGGACATGTGCATGGGAGAGAGATTTGAATTTTTTCACCGTTTCTTCTCATAGCTGTGCTATTTTATCGCTCTTTCATAGCTAAAAATGTGCCTATAAAACCGATCCCTTATTTAATAGCTAAATATCCCAAAATATTTCAATATTACATTAGAAAAATGACCTTTTTTACAAAAAAGAAAATTCTAAAAACTTCTACCAGGTTTGCATTTGTATAGTTAAAACTAATCTTCGATATTTATTTTATCACAAAATCTAATAATTTTGCTAAAAATTTAACATTATAAATGTTTACTTCCTGTCATCCTTTTACTAAGTCTAATGCATCAGACTTGAATATATGTGTTTTGTTTCATGTAGCGTATGCAAAATGTGCATTGAACAAATAATGATTTATTCAATTTATAATTTTATACTTAATGAGTATATGATTGTTATATAATTGTTATAGGTTTCACCTATATATTTATAATTATTACTCATTTAGGTAGATTATGATATATTTAAACTAAACTAATAAATAAATATGGGAATGTAAGAGTATATCAAATATTTATGGTTTGAAGAAAAAAAATTTTATTGAAAATTCCTTTCTCATCTAAGCAAACTTAAAGTAATGAATTTTATTTTCAATTATAGAATGTTGTTTGTAAATTGTTAGACTGTTGTTAATATTATGAAGAAACTTCATTTTCAGGTGGTATTTCCCTTGACTTATTTATAGTTAAAGTATTATTGTATTCAATTTTTAAATTTAAATTGATAATACTCAAAATGAAACATACATCTTGAAATTTAAAATCTCATGGAGATCGAATAAGAAACTCAATGAAATATTTGTTCAGTGAAAAATATTGTGTTCGGATCTTCATAAAGTAAACAATATAATTTAATGCTCATGTAATTACGAGAGTATATAACATAAATTAGAAAGTAAATTTAATAAATTAAGCAGTAGCATTAGTTAAATAAATAAAATAAATTTTAATATTTCAATATTTGACTTGCAATAAATTTTTTTTCATTTTTATGAAAGTGCAATTTATATCAAAATATTTTATTCAAACTAAAATTTAGATATATTACGATAAGAAAACATATTTATCTATGCAATTGGTGAATTTGTAACTGGAAATATTATTTACACATCACACTGATTTCTTTTTCTTTATCAGAACACTTGGTGACTATCTTGTAAAATTTTGATTGAATAATTCGCTGCTATTATTCTTACTATCCACTTTTTTACATTTTTTAATTTCGAGCTCAAGTTTATACTCTAAACAGTAAAAATGATTCTGATATTATATTGTTTGCTGCGTTAGAATAAAAGATTCACCACATTAGAGAAAATATTTTTCAGAGATGTAGAATCCATATATAAATGCTTCTTACCTGAATAGATAAGCAATAACATGCAACATGTAGTCAATGATTACAACCGATTGTTAAGGTTATTATAATTTATGTATATTGGTTCTCCTTACTCAAGGAAATTATTAATGTCATTAAAGTTATCATGTCATTAAAGTTATCAATATTATTAAGGTAATGCGAAATTGTAAAGAAATTCGCTTATATAAATTTATATTATTAGCTATGATTTTCAAAAATATCAGAAAACCAGAAAAAAATTGTTGCTGTGGTGCTAAGAATTCCAGTTTTTTTATTGGTAGGATAAAATTGACTTTATTCATCTAAGTATTATAACTTTACATGAAACAATCTTCTCCTAGCGTGAAGCAAACTGGTGTATACTTTTAAAATAATATTCCTGGTCTTCAGAAGCAAAATAATGGGATATTTTGGTTTTGATCTCTTCAGCAACACTAAATCGTCTCAATTGCATGGGATTGTCCAGAGTACGAAGCAAGTAATAATGACTTGATGAAATGTCTGGAGAATAGAGACGATGAGAAAGAAGTTATCATTCTGAGGAAGTAATCGCATCTCAGCTGCTTCTGACGCAAAACTCTTGCAGATGTTATATGTAAAAAAAAGCCTTAATGGTCTGGTCACATGTAAAAAACTGGTGTTGGTCAACGCAAGCCAATGTCAGTCATATACACATTAACAGCTTCTAGGAAGGGATTTGAGACTTGCATTCCTAGGAGTTGAATCTGTATTTGGAAACTAATAGTATAAATGCTTCTGAATCTACTAATAGTGGATTCATTTTTCATCACTCGTTAGTAGGTATTCTAGAAGCGGTATGTTTTTCTGACTAGGAAGAAGTGATGATCAGATGGATAACCTATAAAATTTATTGGGTTCAGTAATTTTGTAAATGAACCATTTGGTTAGTATCCAAACTTTTTTCCCTGTTGTGTAAGTGAGCACGAGTGGTATCATCAGATACGTGGGGCTAAATTACAAGTTTCTGACACGTTGTATAAGTATTCTTTTCCATATTACTTTTAAAGTCATCACCATAAGACTACTGATAAACCAATCATAGTACAGTTTCAAACGATTCATCATTTGCAATTGATCTTATCAAAAAGCAGCAGAGTTTTTCTTGTTACCTTGTAGCTAATAATATTAAATTATAAATGAATAATATTTTCCTTTATTTATTTTGATACTTCAATTTCTTTCTTTATGAAATAAATTATTTTCAAGAATTTTTTCTGAGCCTTTAGAAAATATTAAACTTAAAAATTATTTAATATTTTAAAGAAAACATTAGAGTGCCTTGCTTGTATTTCTTCATTGTAAGCAAAACAATACTTAAATATCATATTTACTTTTAATTATTAAAATACCTTAAACAGCAATTTTAATTACTTTCTTTTTATAATATTACAAAAATACAAAAAATAAATTATTAATCTCATTAAAATAAATTAAAGAATAAATACATAGTGTTGGTTATCAAAATAAATGTAAGCATCTGTGAATAAAAATGATATTTTAAAATAAGCTTAAATGAAAGAATTTTAAAAATATTAACTCAGTGTTTTTTATATATACAGATGTATGAATTTTGGTACTATATGTTTTAGATTTATTGAAGTTTTGTAAATTTTGGATTTTTTCAAATATTGGACCTGTCAAATTTTAAAAAAGAAGTTGCATAACACGTCTTGTTGGAGTAAATGTGACCGAAGCTTCAAACTTTTTGGCATTTTTGGAGGTAATAGTGTCTAAAACTGTGACAACATACACAGAGTGGAGCAATCAAGCTGGGAAAAACAAAATAGTGGATGGGAAATGAAGATCAGTAAAAGAGATTTATGGGTATTGAATTGGATTGCAATGTCTAAAAAGCAAGTGGAAAAAAATAATATGTTCTGACGTCTTTTACACTTTTCTGTACAAAAGGACGAATTCATATGTGGAAGATACCTACAGAAGCTTATGATCGTGGTTGGCTTTTTCCAACTATCAAATATGGATGTGTACCTGATATGAAACGTCGTGGTTTTCTGCTGGGTCAATCCTAAGATTCAAAATCAAGATCACTGGAGAGAAGCACAGAGATATTATAGTTGAAAAAACCATTCTGATGCAAATTTTGTTTCTTATAAGTGAGGAAATTTTCCAGGATGATTATGCACCGATTCACATCAGAGCTCGTTGCATTTGATGAACATGAATATGAAATTAAACACGTTTTTTGCCCCGCGCCTTAATATAATTATTGCGTTATGGTCTATTCTATGACTTCCAGTATTTAATAACTATCCCCCACCATACTTTCTAACGGATTTTTCACAGTATATCAATAAAGAATGGGACATTATTCCTCAAACATTATTTATCATTAACATGAATTGTCTCCTTTATTAATCCAAGCTTAAGATGACACTCAAGATCAAGATGCTTTAAGGCAGTGTTTCTCAACCTTGTAGAATTCATGGCCCAATTTTCAATCATAATTTTCATCGTCCCCCTCGCCACTGTATACAATAAAATGTATACAATAATAATGCATTTTGAGTATTTTGGCGCTAAACCTACACTACAACCTTAATTTTAATATTTACAAATTTCCAAGAATACGGAAATTTATTGACATTTTACAACACCGATCCTCAGCATTGAAAAAACAAGAATACTATGCCTTTTTATTGCTCTTGCGTCCAGCCAATTCGAAAATTCTTATGGTTTCGTGAGAAGTTTCAATTTTTCTGGAATTTGTCTGGTCAGCTTAAAAGTTAAGTTAGGAGCGTGCGCAGATGTGAACAAATGTTTTCTCATAGGGAGAAGGAGAAAGTTCTAGGATGTCAATTTCAATTCCAGACAATCTCATTCGAGTCGATCCTTCTATCGCTATGGAATCTATTCTGAATGTGTATGTTATATATATTTTCATGTAATTGCAATTCCCCGTATAAAATATTCACGGCAGCAGATTTATGCAGAATTATGGATATATTTTTAAGGGGGCGTACGCAAGCATTAGACGATAGACAAGCATCAACAAGTACACAGACTAGCGTGGTTTCGATTATAAAATCAAAAAATATTCTCAAGAATACTTAAATTTTGGGTTCACTAGTACTGAAATAAATGAAGAAGAAAGATCCCTGTGTATCATTTGCTCAAAAATGATGGCGGCAGACAGCATGAAACCTAATAAACTTAAACGACGTTTGGAAATGCTTCATGTTTCATTGTAAGCAGTAAAAGAATTACTTTTATGTAAGCCAATAGAATCAAAGCAACAGCATTTGCATTATTTGCTATCTTAAATAAGTGAGTACGTAAACAAACCCAGAGAATTCTTCGAATTAAAATTAAAATCATGTGAAAAGCAAAAATCTTTGTTTAAAAAACTGTCTGTGAATGAAAAAGCTTTAATTTTCTCTTATAAAGTTTCATATAAAATAGCCAGATGTAAAAAGCCTCACACCATTGGTGAAGAGCTTATTTGCCAGACGCAATTGAGATTGCTGAAATTATGTTTAAAGATAATTTTAAAAAACAATTGCAGTCTATACCTCTTTCAAATGATACTGTTGTCCATTTGCAATTCACCGTATAATCACCGTAAAAATCGACGAATTGCTGATATAGCTGAAGATGTAGATTGTCAGCTGTTGTCGAAGTTGCGTGAAAAATTGTTTTCAATACAACTCGATGAGGCAACAGATAGTAATAAAGATGCTCATTTTATTGCTTATGTTAGATTTTGTGATGATTTGTCAGCAAATGCGTTATCTTAAAAGAATTACTTTTATGTAAGCCAATAGAATCAAAGCAACAGCATTTGCATTATTTGCTATCTTAAATGATTTTATGAACGAGGCAAACATATAATGGAATAATTGCGTCGGAATATGCACCGATGGTGCTCGTTCTATGTCTGGAAGATTTCACAGTATTCAAGCATTTGTGAAACAAAAATCGCCACAGTGCGTCTGGACACATTCCATGTTCCACAGAAAAGCTTTGCCTTCCTAAGAAATGAGTCCTGGTTTGAATATTGTGTTAACTACGGAAGTAACCGTAGTAAATTATATAAAAATATGACCCTAAAATTAAGAATCTTTTCCGCACATTGTAAAGACATGGGTACAATATATTCAGCGTTATTATTTTATTGCGAGGCAAGATGGTTATCACGAGCGAAATATTTGCAACGTGTTTATGAATTAAGAGAAGAAATCGTCATTTTCCTAGAAGAGGAAAACAGACCGGAAGCTAATAATTCTTGCAATAGTTTATTTGTGAGGAAATTGAGATACATAGTCGACATATTCGAGAAATTAAATAACTTGAATCTTTGACTGTAAGGAGCAAATACACATATATTGGATACGAGTGATAAAGTTAATGCTTTTTGTAGGAAATTGGAATTGTGGAGCAAAAATTTAAAGCAAGAAAACTTAATAATATTTGCAAATTTGAATGATTGTATTAAAACTTACAAGACTGAAGAACAACATGTAAAAGTTGCTTTCGTAACCATTGAAAATAATTTAGCAAAGAAATTAAAGTGGGTGAGGGATCCATTTCAAAATACTCCCGAAAAACTCTCAATTGAAGAGGAAGAAACCTTCATAGACTTCACGGCAAGCGGCGAAACCAAAAGACAATTGAGTAAGAAATCACTCTTTTGAATTTTGGGCAGGAGTGAATGATGAGTTTTCTGCACTAAAAACAAGGGCATTTCGCATTCTTCTATCATTTTCAACATCTTGCCTTTGTGAAACTGGATTTTCTGCGGTGGCTTCTTTGAAGACAAAATATAGATCTCAGCAAATATAGAAAACGAACTGAGAGTGTCTATTTCTAATATTAAACCCTCCTTCGAAAAGCTTTGCTCTGCCCAAAGAAGTCACTTATAATTATTAAATTTATTTTTAATTTAATAGTTTTAATTTAATAAGTTAATTATTAAATATGTCGAAATGTATTTTTTTTGTATGTGTTTGTGTGTTCTTTCCTTTCAGTCGCATAATCAATTTTTTTAAATAACATTTACTCTTGGATATGCTCGCGCCCCCTAGAGGGGCGTGCCCCACAGGTTGAGAATCAATGATTTAAGGGTCTTAGAGGAATGATGCTCCGAAAATCAAATGACAGTTAATTTTGATAAATCAGTTTGCCAATTTTTCACTTTTTCCACTAAGGAGCACCGGATTTCTGTGAATTTTAATCGGCAAATCTTATATCGAGTGGATTCCTACCGTTTACTTGGGCTTATTTTAGACAATAAGCTTTCATGAAGAAAACAAGCTGAAGGGATGACGAGAAAAGGCACCGACAGACTAAGGCTTTTGAGGAGACTTTCTGGTATACCTGGGTTTCCTCTTCTGATACACTTTCTACCACTTATAAAATGTATGTTCGACCTGTTTTTGAATATGGGGGAGAGCTCATTGCCACTGCGTCAGAAAGTTGCTCTAAAATAGTGGACGTAACTCAAAATAAGGCTCTTAGGCTCATAACCGGTGGAGCTGGCTCCACCACAATCAGTGCAATGGAAATCCAGGCCAACATTGAGCCATTGGAATTAAGAAGAGAGAAACAATTTTTAAAGCTTTATGAAAAATGCAGGGGACTTGACTTACACCATTGGAGGGATTATATCCCCTCTACATTAAGACTAAAAACTCATGCAAATTTTTTGTCTAAGGCTGAGAGTCTCAAAAGGGATTACGCCATGAAATTCAAACCTTGCCATCCTGTCAAATTTGAGCCTCCCCCTGATCGTAAAATCCCAACCTTTTGCCTCACAATCGGCACTTTAGAAAAGAAGTGCAATGCTAACCCAAAAATTCTCAGAATCCATTCCCTAGAAACTATCGCTACAAAATACCCAAGTGATGAATGGCTCTACATTTACACAGATGGTTCGACAACAGGAGACTAAACTGGAGCTGGTGTGTACTGCAGGGGATTTTTTGAGGAATCTTTATCTGTGTGATCTGGGGCAACAAACTTTGATGCTGAAATTGAGGCCATATAGTGTGCCACTGTGAATCTTCTTGGACTGAGCACTCTACTAAAGAAAGCTGTCTTTTTTATTGACTCCCAGTCTGCTATACTGGCCATCACTTCATACTCAATAAGCGATTCATTTCACATGGAAGAAGTAAAATCACTCTTCAGTCATGTCATTTCCATCTGGTGGGAGATTGTTCTTCAGTGTATACCTAGCCATTGTTATATCTATGGGAACGAAAAAGCAGATGACTTTGCAATGAATGGATATAAACGAAATTACTAAAGACAAGGCTTGGAGTTCCCTGTTGAACTATCCACTCCCCATGTGTCTTCTACGCTCCATTTTCGCAGCCAATTTCAAAATTTTGATTGAATATGACTATCTCCAGGGACACTTAAGCCGTATCGGCGTGGTCAACACGTGCTACTGTACCCTGTGTCCTTCAGGAGCTTTTATGGACTTTATTCATTTGACAAGCTGTCCTTCGCTTTCACTTTTGAACTGTTTACCCGGCAACTTCCACAATAAGGCTAATTTTTATTGGGCTTCCAGAGGATTCATAACCGATAACGATGCTGTCCCGACGTAAGATAAAAAAATATTAATCCAAGCTGTGCTACAAGTTATGTTCAATCCTACACTTTAATGATAATGAATTCTTTATAAAGATTAGTCATTATTTTGACAACCACATAAACTTCAATAATACTAATGTAAATTAATTGGAGTTTCTTCAGAATTCAGCAACTAAGAAATGTGTCACAAATAATATTTTTATATTCTATATCTATAGTTTCTATTTTTTGTGGCTTTAAAAAAATTATATGAAAGAATATAATCTAACATTTAAAATAATTATATGCATTATAACATTTTATTATGTTTGTCATTTAGTATTAATTTATTGTTCAGTACATTTTATAGTTTCATGCTATGTAACTTCTTTATATTAAATGAAGTAGTAATTTTTATTGACTCATTAAATTTAATAGTATATGAGGAATATATTTCAGTCCAAATGGGAATATTTACTTAATTATATATTCATGGTTTTAATTTAATACCACTCAAGCAAATTAGACGTAATAAGTGTCTGCAGAAATTCAGTTTAGAATATTACTGATTTCCGTAAAAATTATATCAAACTAAACAGAAAGAAACGTTGAAAACATTTATAATTTATCCTTAGAGATAGCACTTACTTTATTTTATAAAACATCTTAAGTATTAGGAATGAAGTAATTTTCTGACAGGTGAACCACTTTAAATTAAAAAAAGTAAAAGAAATAAAATAAAGTGATTTTTAATAAAATTAATGAAGTATTTCCTCTTAATAAATTGCATAAATATGTATATTTACAATGTTTCTATTAGAAGAATAGCGAAAAACCAATTATAAATTGCATATTTCCTTACACATATAAAAATTTTTAAAATATTCAAATAAGTGAAATTAATTAACTATAAAAAATTGGCAATGTATTTCTACCAAATAACATTGCAATTATTCTGTATATTATCTTTCCATTATTATAACTTGAATGAAATTTAGCAAGTACAGTGTCTGATGACTTTTTAATATCACTTGTAAGCAAATTGATAAAACCATTATTATCAGTCATTAGATTTACCACTTAAGATTAGTTTTAATGTAAATATTTCAGATATCAAATAAAAAAATAAAATAACCTTAATTTTGAAAGTAATAGAAAAGAACTTAAAAACAGTTAAAGATGCATTTATTTGCTTACTATCCCTTTACTTGTGCGTTTTGGTATCAATATTATATTTTGAAATATTTTCAAAGAGGCAATTTTTTGAACGAATGATTAAGTTAACTTATGAAACTACATTATTATTTGGAACAACTCTTATGTATATATTACATGAATGTTATATTACATTGTATGATTATGTATATGCATATATTGATGCATGAGAATTTCCTTTAATTTCATAATTTGAATTAAAGTAATTGAATTAACAGTTATTTTACAGTAATGAATTAACAGTAATTAAAGTATAATTTGAATTAACATAATTGAAATTCCTATTTTCATAATTTGAAAAATAGCTAAAAAATAAAGTTAACTTCAAGAGAATTTGTAAGCATATATCAGCAATTCAGAGATAAAAACTATGCTATAAACTAACAACACACTTAACTCATTTTTCAAATGAAATTTTTTAAGCAATCATAATTAGACCCATAAAAAAAGAATTAATTAATTTTCCCGATAAAATCCACGTGCAAGAGATCTTTTAGCCAAATAATATTCCTCTTTGCTTGGAAAATAATTTCTTATGAAAATGTAATAAGAAATACGATGGTAAAGTAGAGAAATATTGGAAAAGTATGAAACGATTTTTTCAGTGATTATATTAACACTAAGAAACAAAATAGAAATTTTGAGTTAAATGTACAGTATTAATTATAATAAGTTTGTTTGAAAAATAAATCTCAACAGATGCAATTGCAAACTATATGAATAAAAATAAAACTCTAAGAATTATGATCAACAATTAAAGCTAAAATATAAGAAATAATGTATTCAAAGATTTGAATGTATGTAAATGTAAGACAAGTGCAGTACTCTGAAAATTTGCTCAATAATTTATTTATCACATTAAAGAGTTAACTCACAATTACTCTAATCTGAAATTAGAAACAAATTAAAGAAAAAGTGACACTTAATTGTGAATATCTTGCATTACTTAATATTATATAATATCTTTAAAGAAAAGATAAAACTGTTCCGGTATATTTTATTTATTAAAAGCAAAATAAATTGAATAATGATATATGCTATATGAAAAAAATAAATGTTTTTATTTCTATAACTATGCATCTAGAGTTTCATGCTATATTTGCATAGTTTTAAAGCTCTTTTCGTTTTATTTAATGGAAATAAATTATATTTTATCCTTTTTTGACAAGACTAGAGCTGAAACTTAGTTAATTTATATAAATGGGAGAATATCTCAACTCCAGAAGACCGTTAAAAAGTTTATTCCGCCTCTACAGTTGAAGCTTTTGTAAACCGGCTGAAAACTAATGACACACTTTGTCAAACACGCATCTTTTCAAATCCTTTCCTCTAACATCCTTGATTTTCATTCGCGAATACAATTTTTATTCGTTTGTTGAAAATGAGCAAGGGGATTTTTGTAACAGCATCAGCTTGTCAGTGGTTGTCCTCTTATTATTATTAAAATAATTCACTGCAGCCTTTAACAATCTTTACCGCAAGGGGGAGAATTACGGATTGGAGTGCTCGGATATGAAGCGACCTCATTAACGTGCCCCTTAATGTAGAGGGGATTGCACACGGGAGTAAGTAAATACGAACTATTCCTGGAATACTGCTTTGCTGGAGATAATTAAAGGGTGAGCTCTTTCTCTGAAAAGCCTTGTAAGAGTTGAGCGGTATTTATTTTAAAAGCAGAAACAATGACTTTTCACGGTTGAAAGTATGTTTGAAAGAGACGCTGTCAATAATCAAGTGGATATTGGAAATTTTTGCTTGTAGGGGGGAGAAAGAATTATTCGATAATTCTTTTAATTCTATGCTTATTTCGATCTGAAATTCTCAGGAAAACGACTTTTTCGCTTTTTACAATTGCCTAATAGTTTTTTCTATTACTTAATAAAAAAATTGCTGTAACCAGTTTTTTTTATCACGTCATCGAGAATTTCAATTATGTTTGTACATTTTTGGATGGTAATAATTTAATTATTTTCTTATTAAGCTTACGTTTTAAACGAACTGTTTTTTAGACATCACGAATTATTTTTTTAATTTCTATATTAGTATTTCTCCAAATTTGCTCATTGAAATTACTTCTGGTTGAGATTGGTTATTGTGTACACACACTGTCAAGTACAGAATCAGTGCTAAGGTGGGAATAAATTCAATGTATTATATCCTAATAAACCAACAATAACCACTATTAAGGGATTTAACATTACTCATACAATATTTTGATTACTATTTCACATTCTTTTCATGAGTGTTCAAAATATTATTTTCCTGTCTCTTCGAAATCGATACTGTCTTTCTTTCTATCGTTTTTAACATCTGTTTCTGAAAAATTTCTTAACAATATTAGTAAGAAAACATAGCTTACTGTGATATCATTGTAATAAAAATAAGAATTCGAAAACAGAGAATAACTTTTTACCCATTGTTCAGGCTGAATATAGAAAATGAAAGCTTTTTTATTTGTTTTCATGCTGTTAAAAATTTACAATATAGTTGAAAATATATAAGTTTGATTAAAAACTGTTATTTTCAAAATTTTTAATGCAGCTATTTTTTTCTTAAATTTATGTTTCTCTTTTCATTGAAATTATAAAATGGCAGGAAGAAATAAAACTTAAGTAATGAGGAAAGACAACGCATCTATTTAAAAGATTCAATAGTAATCAAAATTTGAAAGAAATGTTTTATCCCATATTATTTTTCATACTGTGTGTAATATAAATGCATTTCAATATGCCCGCAGTGATTTTACCGAATAAATTGCCAGCGAATTTTAAAACGTCGTTGAAATCGTTGCCAAAAAACGGCAAAAATTCATTTATTGCTCTTTTGGTAGCAAAATGGGTGGCAAAAGTCCGGCAGGGCTTTTACGACAGCCATTCTTGGAGATGCTGCTCTCAGATGAATGAAGATTGAATGATTACTCCGGCACTTTTTTACGACTTTCAAAACGATCTCCTTTCCTGCCTACTGCAAGGGCCGCCTGCCCACTTAGCATGGAGATGCTTGCCAACGAGGATCAGTGCCGGCCCTTTTATGTGTTTCGGGAACAGCCGTAACGACCACCTGGTTTGGGAGCCATAAAAATAGTGAGTGCTCCACTGTACCTTAGAGTGAACTTAAACCGGCCACAATTTTTGAAGTGGAGGATGCCGAAATTTTTTCCTCGCTTCTTTTTGTTTTCAGACCCATTTTTATATCTGTTGCAAGCTTCGTCGTCATCCCTCTGCATGAAAATTCAGTACCCGACATTTTGGGAAATAAAGCTTCAACTTTCAGGTCATGTAAATTAATAATGAGCGCATTGTATCTCATGGTGTTGGTTGTAGTAGGATATAAAAATAGAATTTTCCGACAAAAAATTTTATTTTTATGGCTTTCTTAGTATATACTTTCAAGAAAGGACCTTAGTTTAAATAAAAATAGAAATAATAAAAAAATATTAATTAAAAATAATTTTAATTGATTTTAATAATTTACACTGGTATTCCTTTAATACATGATTTTGAAAGCCTTTTTCATGCTTGGTTAATTTTTTGAACAAATGATGATATAATAGAAAAATTGTTGAAATTAAATAATATGCACATATTTGCTGAATATTTTTTCTCTAAACTGTGCATTATTTATATAAATCAAATTTTACAGATATTTGCATGTAACAGATGTTAAATAGATATTTTTATGTAAATTTACATTAGAATATGAAATTAAGAAGAAATAAATTGCTAATAGTACATTTAATTGTATAAAATTGAATGTAACAGTCAGTAAAAAATAATATTTCTTAAATCTAGATAAGTAACGAGTAAAAAGCAGAACTTCAAATATATGAGTATATGAGAATTGTTAATAGGTGGGCTTACAATCAACACTTTTTATAGGGTCTTCTGGAGACAGTTACATAAAACTTCTTGCTAGATTGCTTTGGAAATAAAAGTTTTATTCCTTTATGAAACTAGTAGTTTAATAAGGGAAGAAATTCAGAATATATATATTTCAAAACACATGCCGTCGCTAGATGAGCATAAAAAAAGCAAAAATTCAATATCCATTTCCCGCTATTAAAAAATGTTTATTTTTCAGAACTTTTGATTCAGAAGATCCAAAATTCTATCATTACGTTTTAACAACACTCTATTAATATTTATATATATATTAATACTTATATATATGGTTATTAAAAATGGAGATAAATAGGATACTTTTGTAATTTTTTATGCAGTATCATTTTGATGTTAGACATCAGATATTTATCACATACTCCCTTTTTTATTTGTCAAATATATTAAATCATTTTTTTTCATAATGATATCAAAAATAATTTGTACTATGTTAACTTTATGTCAATATCCATTGTATTTATAATCAAAAATATACATTTGGAACAAAATTTGCAGTAGTTTGGCATATAATACTGAGACATTATGTTTTTGTCATTAAAGTTATTGTAATTTGCAAAAGTTTCATTGTAGCCATAATTTTTCTTTCATTCTAATAAAGTAGAAAGCTATATTTATAGTCTAATGAAAATCTTATATCTTGATGTATAAATGTAGGAATGTTAGACATGTCCAGGAAGCTGATGTATCAGGTATTGAAATGACCGGCTCCTAATAAGGTTTTTAAAAATTCTTTACTGGAAGATGTAAAAGCAGTTACTAGTAACTAATGTTTATACATTTTCCAGAATTTTTTTATCAGCTTATTAATAAATTTTTTTATTATTCGATAATTGTATAAGTTTTACCATAATTGAAGGAAAGATTGACATAATAACGCTAACATATGTAATATATAATAAAAAATATATTGAATCACTAACTATTACAGCATGCTATTTTTCCAATAAGAGAATAATATGATGAAATAATCGAATAAAATTACACAATAATTCAGGTTAAATATAAGATTGGTATAGTTAATGAAGAGAGAGAGAGATAAAATTATATTGAATATATATGTTGAATATATACACCAAAAGTATCTGTAAAGCCAAATAAGTCATGAACAATGAATTATGCGTGTCTGTTTATTTATTTAATTTCAACTGTGGCTTATTTAATTCAAGAATTATAATTTTCCAGATTTAATTTTGTTAAAGATACTTTTTAATTTGGTTAAAGATACTTCTTAAGAATATATGTATAGCTTGTATACAATATTTACCTTTGTTTTGATACTATATCTAATTTTTCCTATTTTATTCTGAATTTATGTGAACAGTTATTAATGGCTTTATTCAAATTAATTTTATAAAAATGTCAAATATTTTGCATATTGATCGTGAAATATGAGACAAGATAAATTAAACGATATATTAAAAACTATGTTTAGAAATTTAGAGTAAATTTACTAAAATAGTTTATTGATAGTTGAAAAGTTATAATTATTTTAACCATTTAATATAGTTATTATTTACTGAAAATATGACGATTTACTTATGGCTTAAATATAAATTGGGAAATGCAATCATACATTTGTATCAAATTTTTTTATTTATGCTCGTAAATATATAGCATAACAATACTTTTCAGAAATATTTATCAATTTTAAAGAATTATTTTAGGGAGTAATTATTAATTTTTAATTCATTAATAAATTATGAATATAAATTTAAATTATCTGGATGATTATTTGAAATAATTTTACTTACACTTGACATTTATAATATACTATTTTAGTGATATATAAAAAAAACATTTATTTTAGGGAACTAAATTCTAAAAATGTTCAGATCTTGAAAGAAAAGAGGATATTAAAATAGGAAATGATGGGAAAAACAGGGACAAGAAAAAATATTATATTATTATAAAAAGTAATATCACAAAAAAAATTACTTATCTAAGGAGTACAATCCTTTCATACTGAAAAATAAAAATGTTTTAAATTATTATATATTTGCATTTGTATATGAATATATGTATATTTGCAAATGTATATGTATGTGTATGTAGATATTTTGTGTATTATGTATTTGCATGCATAATCTTAAAACTTAGAATCGAAATGATGACTAGTAATTTCTATAATATCATTTCTATGCAATTTAAAGGGATACCTTTATAAATAAAAATTTTTCATCAAATGAAAATATATAAAATACAAAAAATTATTCTTTACTATAGTACTATACTATAGTACTAAGTACTATATTAAATGTATATGGTTATTGAATTATTATTTTGATAAAAAGAAAATTGAGAAATTAATTATCATGTCTATTATTAGTATTTGGAATTTGTATAATTTTTATGATGAAGGTTGTATTTTTGTACTGAGAATTCACTCTTTTGTGTACTAATCATGATTTGATCGTATCATATTAGTTAGTTTAATAAATTCATCTGTAAGGTTGACAGATTATTTTTCCCCAAAAATGCTTAATATATACTAACTTCTGTTTAAGAGAGTACAATTTGATTGTGATAAACATGAAAACGATTATAATATGAATATTTTTCAGATTATATATTTTTAAATGTGAAAACAATTTTACATAATGATTAATCATTAGGAAAATTTATGCTCTGATATTTAGATTGTTGAAGCTATCAATGCCCTTTATTTTGTAATGGTGAATAAATGTCTAACTTTTTAAAAAAATTATTATACATTCTTATAAGTAAGTAATGAATCATTGGGTTATTAACTAAATTACAATGCGACAATGAATGACACCATCTAGTGTCAAATACAAACTACAGACTGCCTACAAGCATGATGTATGATTTCTTACAGCTATAAAACAATGGAAGTAAATTCAATGGAAACTTTTATTAGTTAAGCACTTCTAATTAAAATTATATTATCTTTTTTCTCTTAAAGTTTTTCAAGGATAACTTGAGGTAACATAATATAAATTGTTGATATGTAATTAAACCCTTAATACATTAGCTCGAAAATGACGCGGGTGAAAGTTAACGGCAAATCTGCACATGCACATGTCTGCCACGGTCGCTCGTACATATTGAGTTATTTTATTTCTAAAGCCCTTATGAGAACCATTCCAGTAAAAATAAATAAGCTAGACTATAGTTAAACTTTTTTAATATTGATGTCAAACTTGATCATTTTTTAACTGTTTTTCGGAAAAAAACTAGGGCTTTAAAGGTTAACAGAAGTTTTTTACAAACATATTTAAAAAAAGGCTTCTTATCAATGCTATCTCAAAAATCTTACATGACTATAATTCTCTTTAAAATGAAACACGAAAACATTTTGCAGAAAAAATAACAATGAAATGTTAACAATGAATATTGTAAAATAAATTCCAATTATTTGAAACATCATTATGAAAAGTTACTAAAATGATATCCATTAAATTTAATGTGAAATTTTCTTCTAGTATTAACCAAATTTTGATAAATTGATAAACCTGGAAATTTTCAGTACTTTCGTATATATTTTCAAGAAAAATTTTCAAATGCTGTGTTTAATATTTGTGGAAATTTCTGAAATACTGCTTCACATGTTACAAATACTAATTTAAATAATTCTTCCTGTTAAATGGTTTTCCATCAATGTCAAATCATTTTACAATTTAATCCGAAAAAGCCAAATAAAAAATTTGCTTAATTACAGTCACAGTGGTAGCATATTATGTTAATATTAAGAGAAAAATTTATAAAAATCCCTGCATTGTCCTCAAACAATATTAAAAAAAAAATTTATGTCCCATAAAAAGTAGTTAATAAGTTAGAATTTATGATAGTTATAACAAAAGAATATTTCCCAAGCAAATGCAAGAACTAGAGAAAAGAAAACAGTGAGTAAACTTAACAAATCTGAATATTTATGTGTGATTCCTATGTTATTGCGACTTATTCCTGCTCTTGTTATTTATATTTTTTATATTGGACTTTAATTAAGAATATTAGACTCCACTATAAAAAAAACAATAAACATTTTCGTCGATTACAGCTTAAGAAAATTCCAAAAATTTCGTTTCAACATAAAGTAGAAAGAAAAGAATAATTTAAATACATACCTCGAATTCTTATGGAATTTGTTTTAAAATGGAAAATCAGATTACCATATAAACCTCAGTATATTTAATTTCCAATTTGAAACCATATTAATTAAAATTGTAGTAGGTTGCCATTATAAATTTTCATGAGAAGCAATGAAAACATAATTTTTTAAATCCAGGATTTCTTACTAAATTTTTATATATATCTATATATATAAATATTTCGTGTCACGATGTATGTTCCCGATAAACTCCGAAACTACTGAACGGATTTTGATAAAATTTTGTAACCATTTATAATATGGTCCAACTTAAAAGATAGAATAGTTTTTATCTCTTAATTATTGATCTCAATATTTATTATACGACATTAGTGTTTATTTATTGGTTAGTTCTGTAAGTTCCTAATAGATGGCGGTTTAGCATCAAAGTTGCACAGGTATTCAGCAGATGGCGACGTGTTTATTTTTCTAGATTATACCATCTTCGAGAAAATTAACGTGCGCGCACAAACGCGTGGTTAAATATAGAATTTACATATATTTTCATGATGTATAATCATGCTATAACAATTTTTCGTGAATCATTTTCATAATTATACTTTGTATTGTGTTATTATTGTGCAGTATTCAGTTTGAATATTTTTAATAATATAAATAGTAAAATAAAATTTTATTTATTACTGTTTTTCTCTACTAATTTTCCTACCACCTCGAAAATATGTAAGTATTTCTTGATAGCCTTTTATCATTTTTTATTTTTATTTTAAAAATTGATAATTATTAATTTATTCGGCAGTACATTTTGATCTAATTTATTTATTCAAATGATAAATTCTTTTAATTTTTTTTATTTCAGTATAATGCCGCGGAAAAATTTTTTAGTTTTAATATAATTTAAAATTGAAATAATAAGAGTTCGATGTCAATGTTATCTACCTCATTTATAACAATTTATTTTTAGATGTCTTTAATTTATATAGTATATTTTATAAGTAAGTCACTGATTACAAACTATAATTTAATATAAGATGAATAAAATGTAAATTCAGAAAGTATATGTTGATTTGTGCTTAATTTCAAAATTTCGATACTTTTCCTATTACTATTAAATTTTGGTGAAACGTTTTATTTTTAATCTCATATGAATGAACCTATTTTAAATTTTTTTAGAAAATATTTATTTGATTGTACCAAGGAGTTAGTAAAAAATTGATTCAATGTATTATAATTACTCAGCCACTGCAACGCGTGGCTGGGTCAGCAATTCTATATATATAAAAATTTCGTGTGTCACGATGTATGTTCCCGATAAACTCCGAAACTATACTGAACCGATTTTGATAAAATTTTGTAACCATTTATAATATGGTCCAACTTAAAAGATAGAATAGTTTTTATCTCTTAATTATTGATCTCAAAATTTATTATACGATATTAGTGTTTATTTATCAATTAGTTCTGTAAATTCCAAATAGTTGGTGATTTAGCATCTATGTTGCACAGGTATTCGGCAGATGGCGACGTGTTTATTTTTCTAGATTATACTATCTTCCAGAGAAAATTAACGTGCCCGCGCAAGCGCGTGGTTAAATATAGAATTTACATATAATTTCATGATGTATAATCATACTGTAACAATTTTTCATGAATCATTTTTATAATTATACTTTGTATTGTGTTATTATTGTTCAGTGTTCAATTTGAATATTTTTAATATTATAAATAGTAAAATAAAATTTTATTTATTGCTGTTTTTCTCTACTAATTTTCATACCACCTCGAAAACATGTAAGTATTTCTTGATAGCCTTTTTTTTTATTTTATAATTTCATAATTGGCTCTGGAATCGTGCTATTTTGGCAGCAAGAAATGTTGATGTGAACGAAATTAACTTCCAAATGCAACAGATGCTGCCCGGTGATTTAATGTCTTTTAAATCAATCGACACAGTTATGGATGAAAACGAAGCCGTAAACTTTCCAACTGAATTTTTGAATTATCTGGATATGCCAGAAATGCCATCACACAATCTTCAATTGAAAATTGGTTCACCAATTATTCTTCTACGTAAGTTAAACCCACCTCATTTATGTAACGGTACACGCTTAGTCATAAAAAATGACCGAAAATATTCTCGAAGCAACAATTTTGACGAGAAAATTTAAAGGAGATATCGTCCTGTTGCCACGTATTCCACTGATAGCGGTCAGAATCTCCAATACCGTTTAAAAGGCTCCAATTTCCAATTTGTTTAGCTTTTGCGATGACCATAGATAAATCTATAGGCAAAACAATGTCTATTTGCGGTTTGGATTTGAAAAACACATGTTTCTCACATGGACAGCTATATGTTGCCTGCTCACGTGTAGGAAAACCATCAAATCTCTTCGTGTTAGCGAAAGACGGGTTAACCAGGAATGTTGTACACAAAGTAGTACTTAGATAATTTCTAGTTTTAATAATTTAAAATTGAAAAAATAATAATTCGATGTCAATGTTATCTACCTCATTTATAACAATTTATTTTTAGATGTTTTTAATTTATATAGAATATTTTGTAACTAAGTCACTGATTACAAACTTTCATTTAAGATAAGATGAATAAAATGTAAATTCAGAAAGTTTATGTTGGTTTGTGCTTAATTTCAAAATTTTGATACTTTACCTATTACTTTTAAATTTTTACGAAATGTTTTATTTTTAATCTCATATGAATGAACCTATTTTAAATTTTTTTAGAAAATATTAATTTGATTGAACCCAAGAATTAGTAAAAAATTTATTCAATATATTTTAAAAACTCAGCCACTGCAACGCGTGGCTGGGTCAGCTTGAATATATATATATATATATATATATATATATATATATATATATATATATATATATATATATATATATATATATATATATATATATATATATATATATATATATATATATATATATATATATATATATATATATATATATATATATATATATATATATATATATATATATATATATATATGAGAGAGAGAGAGAGAGAGAGAGAGAAAGATAGATAGATTTTGGATTGATAAAAATTTTATAAAACATTTTTCACACTTTAACGTAATATTTAAATATTTCATGCAAAAATCTGAAAAGTATAACTGAAATCTGACATGTATTTTTTATGTAAAAAGAATCGACTTTTTAGAACTTAAAACCTCTGCATCAAATTATCTCTAGGGCATCTAGAGACAGTGTGTTGAACACTTTGCAAATTAAGCTATTAACATAGGTGATTGATCAGCATGATCTTTACACTCGAAAATAATTCATCACATCTGAAGGTTCGTTGAAGAATAAATTAAACTTGAATGCTTGGTTAGAGTTTATTCATATAAGACCAGCATTTATGTGCCTGCAAATTAGTAATTTTATATACATGACTTAGATTAAATTCTTAGCTTTTGTGTTTCTTTGATGGGCACAAAAATATTTTATGTTCCCATTGAAAACATATGAACAATTATATTGATTAAAAATATTCTTTAAATTAATGTAACATACATAAAAATTCACTTTTCTTACACTACAGAATGCATTTCATTATCCGTAATAATGATATTAGTGTTATTTCTTGTTTTCAACAAAGAGTTTTTTAATACGTTATCTGAAAGCATGTAGATGCTCATAATAATAGGGAGTCAAATTTCAGCTAGATGCTTAGGTTTCTTACCCTTCGACTTAACAGTTACTGGCTTTAAAATTCAAATTGGGCTTTAGGATTCGTAATGGTTCAGAATTCACTATAAAACTAGTTTCTAGTTCTCATTAAAAAGTAATTGTAAAGAGTTAACTGAACTAATTTGATCATGAATATTTTTGTAAACTATTTAACAAGTCGTATTAGATTCGAATTTCAGATGTAAAACCTGTGAGTTTTATTTCAGATGTCTTCGTATGAATTACATTTTAAAACAGTAATGTTCATATGAATAAATAAAAACAAAAATGAAAGATAATTTTCTAAATTACTTTTGGGATTATTAGACTAAGCATTTTTGTTTATTTAATAATCCGTATATTTGTTAAATAAGATATAATTAACTGAAATAAAACGAAATAATTTAGTGAATTTCATATTTTGTAATCTAAAATTTTCATAGATCAAGAGTTATATAGGTTAAAGTAAATAATAGTTCAAATATTTTCTCTTGCAAATATTTTGCAAATGCAATTTTTCTCATTTAAAATATTTTCTTCTTTAGTAAAAAATCATAGGGATACATTAAAAGTAATCAAAAAAACTGTTAAACATTTATTTACAATAAATTCAGATAAACTAATTTGTATGTATAAAATATGCATTAAGGGATAAAATAAAAATTGCTTTTATTGTAAACAGTAGCAAAATAAAATATGGAACATGTGTTTTCTAATAAAATAAAATATTAGCTTAATCGATGGAAATGTGAAAAATTCAAAGAAAATAGCAAGCTTATTTAAAAAATTTATTTTTGATATAAATAAATGTCGATTTAAATGCAACGTATAAATATATACATTGAACTATCTTTGTTTTAATTTTATATAATTTTTTCATGAGACACATTAATTTTTTCAATGTTTGTAAAAATATTATTATAGGAATTATAATCTTTATGTTTTCATCTGTTACAATGTGTCAGGTTTTAAAATTATAAAGAATATTCGATAAATTGAAAAAAGACATTAGCTATCTTTTTCAAGAGTTCTAAAAATATATGTCGAACAGTTAAAAAGCTTAACATATAAGTACGTTAAAAGTTTATAAAATTATTCCAGTTCTCCTTTTACATAGAGACGAAATTTACAAAGTGGGATACAAATTCTTAAAATTATGGGAAGAATTATATAGTTTCAGAATATATAAAGGTAAACTACAATAGTTTTCATTATTTTGTGAAAAATTGTGAACATTATTAGAAACAATTATTGCGAAATCCCATATTTCTTTATAAATATCAAGCACTTTTTATTGAACGTAATTTTTTAGAACCTATTTATAATATGTAATGTAATATATACAACTCTAAAATTGGGAATTGTGTTTCATATAGAAATACAGAGCTATCATTGCATGTAACGATAATAATTTCCTACTATTTTAATACAAATTAGTATGAATTTTAACGATTGTTTCGTATTTGCTTACATATGTTTCATGTATGTATTATACGATGCAAAACTCTCTACAAACAACTTCAAACAATGCATTTTCCATTCAAAGCCCTTTTCTGTCAAAAGACTCTTTCGAACACGAACATTTTATCAAATACTAAACCGTCAGCTGTAATGGAATTGTTCTTCCAATTTTCCTACCCAATAGAAAATTCATCCCCTTTCAGCTCGAAAATGTTTCGACGAACAAAAAAAGAACAAATGTCAAAACGAGCGGCAATATTTCTTCATTATCATTTCTTCGCGAGTTCCATTCTGCCTCTTTTGAATCTCGGCACTCGCAGACAATGGCGAGAAGGAGAGGGCAAAAGGACTTCATAAATATTAATTAAAATAGTTGTTACCCCATTTTTCTCATTTATCGCACGTTGCAATGTGTATCGGTCTCTGGAAATATTTTGTGATCCCCCTTGCCGATGGCATTCGAAACAACAAGTCAGCACCATCTCAGAATGTATTTTCCTCCAAATGGAGAAGCTCTTAAATATTTAACACTGCCTATAAATTAAACGAAATATGTGAAATATTTCCTAGGAAATGGCAACTTAAAAAACTATTTTAAGCAGCTTTGTCTGTGAAAACTCATGTAATTAGTTCGTATTATCTCATACAAAATAAATGTCTGCGCATTCGCAAAGATATAAACTGAAACTTTTTTACTTTCAAACATTCTGTGCATAAAAGAATATATTCAAAATGTAACCTGATTTATTATCGCAGTTTAACACGTTACTGAAATGCTTAAAAATGTTAAGAAATTCTTCGGAGTTTCCGAAAATATATCTGAACTAATGAAGTATAATCTTGATCTTTAAATCAAAAATAAAGTGTTAGCGAAATTGTTCACAATGAAATTCTTTTTCATTATTCTGAAACACATGTAGTTTAATCTAATTTTTTAAATTATGTTTATTTACTTCTAGTCTTATAACCGTTTCCTTAAAAATGTTTATCTTGTGTTTAAACAAACGAATTCAAATATGTGAAGAAACTTATGAACCCTGTTTAAAAATATTAAAGGAGTCGATGACTTAAAAAAAGAAAATGAAAAATACCTATATGCCAAATAACTTTCACACATCAAAAACCTAATAAGATCATAAAATCAGATATAGCTACGCATACAATTTTAGGGAAAAAAATCCTTTCAGTTGTGAAATTCAATTAATTGGTGCATGTTTTGAAAAAGAGACAAAAATGTTACAGCAATGTAATTTACTGTAATCAGTAACTTGTCATATTATTGAAATTTTAAATCTAGATAAATGAAAAGATATACAGTGGATGCTACAAAAATGACAGGATTGTGTAGTTTCAAAGTTGTGGAATCAACCTTGAATGTCAACTGGGAAAATGCAGTCCATATACAAGAGAATAATTTATAATAGCCAATGCATATTGTTAGTAGCCCTCCTATATGAATCATCCAACATTGTTCAACTTCAAAGAATATTTTCTTTTAGGAGCAGGAAAGAGAATCTCCATTTAATTTAAGTGTTATCTACTTATGTAGACATATGATTATTTTTTCGTTCTCAAAACAAGATATAAATCGAAGATAGAGGAATTACTAAACTTTGAGGTTGGAATCCAATATTATTGCAGGGACCTAATTTAATTTGAAACTTGAAATTAAATGTGTTTTAATGTATAAAGAAAATGCCATGAATATAACTCCACAATTTTTAGGAAAGGTCACATATTAGACAAAACATGTTTTGAAAACTGATGATATGCTTTGAAATTAAAATAAAGGGTAACATGGATTGCAATTTTTCAAGAATGGAATATAGTGTTTATAAGTAATTATTAGCCTACTCGTACAATTGTACACTAGTGTTACCTATTCTATAGAATTATACGCCATGCTAATCATCTCCAATCATGCTAATTTCTCATGTATTTCTAATCTATGACCAGCCAACAACTGATTTTGTCCCTATTTTTTTCTTACATTCTCATTATTCTCAATATTTTTAGCAGCATATGAATTATGTTCGTTTTTCTTGTAAACGAAATATTTTTATGCTTTATTGTAAAAAATAAATAAAGATTTCATTGTATGTCATAGGTACAACGTGCAAGAATGTTGTACAGAAATAAGAATTATAAGATAATGTGTATTGAGAATAAATTTAAAATTTTCTATTGATCAAATTTAAAAAAAAATTTTTTGAAAAATAGATATTTTGGCAACGAGTAACAATGTTATATAATTGTATTTATATTCATATTTGAAGAAGTGTAGAATAAGATAGTTTATACGACATTTTATTAAATAATTTTATTAAATGCTTAAAGATACCTAGGTAACATTAAACCCACAGGCAATGTCAGATATATAGGAAAATTTCATATTTCTATAATCTTTTTTATTTCTCATTGTACCATATAAAAATATTCAAATGTAGAAAATTTCATGAGTCATGGTTATAATGAGCAAATAGAAAGAAGAATCTTAACTCAGTGTTTAATTTACACTGACAAATTAGTTTCTGAAGCAATCGATATAGTTAGGTTAACATCTAAAACTTTCATGAGTAATATGAAAGATGTTATGCAATACGAAGCC
The DNA here is from genome assembly GCA_037975125.1 of Latrodectus hesperus. Classification (NCBI taxonomy): domain Eukaryota; kingdom Metazoa; phylum Arthropoda; class Arachnida; order Araneae; family Theridiidae; genus Latrodectus; species Latrodectus hesperus. The sequence goes on along the minus strand of CM075853.1, from coordinate 75,402,000 downwards.
AACAAACAAATGTCTGCATTAATTAATATATAAGAGAGGAGTGATGTTGAGGTGTGAGCAGCTTGTTACCTTTAAAAATCTGATGCACTTTTCCTGAGAGTTGAAAATGATAAAAGTACAAAAAAATGAGAACAAAATACACATGCATTGCTTAAAGAGTCATTTGAATTACTTATAAATTTTGAAAATTATCAGATGTATGCACATTATCTTTCGAAAATTAATGTTTGAACAAACATTTACGTCTGAGACAGGATAATGTTATAGGATAGATAGTTTTCTATTTTTAAAATTTATTGTATTTTAGTATATTATCAGATATTGTAAAAAATAAAAATTAATTTTATTTTAATGGGTTGATTCTGCTTTTAAATTTGCTTTTGTTTTTTAACTGAAATAACTCAGAAAGTGTAAATTCACTCGTCTCTATAAACTGTGCAGTTTTAATATAAGTTCCAAAATACGTATGTTTTTCTTTAAAAAGTATCCAAAAACGATATTAAGTCTGGGCTAAAGCTGGCCTTAGATTAAATATTTCTATTTATTAAGAAATTATCAAGTTTTCTCGTAACTGATTTTGAGCATTGGTCAATAATTGTTGCTTTTCTATTTTTTATATGCGTATTTGAGAATAAATAGTGTAATGCATGCTTCATATATGAAATATTACCGGAATTTCTTCCTTTCTGAAAATGGGAACCACGATCCACTTCAAGAGAGTGAGTCAAACATAGAAGTAATCTCAAAAGGCGAATAAGCTGGGATTTCATATTATTTATCATATAGTAAAAACACTTTAATTCATTTTACATTTGTTAGATTTACTGTATCAATAAAGTGGACTGGTATAAAAATATTACTTATTCAGAATGAATATTTTAAATGGAATAGACAAGCCAAATGTTACTTAACTTAATAGTTATACATTGATGAAGATCATTATATTCTGGTATATTCTTTAGCAAATGGATCATAGTTTGAAAATAGAGCATGGAGAATAAAAATAGTTTTAAATGGTTTTTTCAGAGTACAAATGAGCTGAATTCAAAGAATGAAACATTCATTTTCAAAACTAATATGGCAGCAATAAAATATACGAATGAATTTTGAGTATTTTAAAATATATATTTAATTATAGTATATACTTTAATGTTAAAAATATGATTTGATTTCACAGTGTATAACACCATATATATATATATATATATATATATATATATATATATATATATATATATATATATATATATATATATATATATATATATATATATATATATATATATTAAAAATTGTTATAATATTTAAATAATTAAAGTGTCGATAAACATATTTACTTGCTATTTTTATAATTATTAAATTAATTATTGATTAACAAAGGTTCTTAATTTCTGTCCTACAGGCAAGCATTTACTAAATATGGTATAGAAACTTTTAAGGTGGCTTTATTAGTCTAAAATCATATTCGTTTGATAAGAGTCATATACTGTTAAAAATATGTCGTTGGATAACACATGAAATTCCCTTCCTTTCTTAATAATAATAAATGTTATATTTTGAAGTTACATAACTATAACTAACATCATAATTATGTAAAACATAATTATGATGTAAAACATAAAAATATAACATAATTTGTTTTATGAGAAGTAAATTTTATTGCTTAATCTTGAAACTTCCAACAAAAATTCTGAACTTTGTATTTTATCGTGATTGTGATATATTTTACGTAAAAATAATTACAATTACATTTTTCATATAATTAGCGAATCAATGCATAATTAACTTGTGGTTCTTATATAAGTGTATATAATGGACAATCTGTGCAAAACACAAATTTTTTAGTTTATCTAAATGATTTGCAGTTATCATTTTTATAAGTTTAAATGAAAAGAATACCTTCGTTTACCCATTTTAATACATTTTAACGAAATTCATATGATTATTTTTACCAGAAAAGCTTTATTTGTTGTTCTTTGTATTTCTTATGACTTTTGCTATACGAATACCATTTTCTGAACATTTACATTCCAAAATCACGTAATCATGAAATCTTTAATGTAATGGCATTAAAAAGAAAGATAAAATACATGATTAGTTAACACTTTTTAAATTATTATGCTTTTTTATTGATAATAAAGAAAATTGAATGTTATTAAAAAAATTTCTTTGGAATTATTCTTCAAGTTCATCATAAAAGTGTAAAACATATTATTAAAAATTCATTTAAATATTTATACGTATGCAAATATTTATGCGTGCAATTATTATTTTAGATAAGTTAATGTGTTGTTATCTGTGTTCAAAACGATAACCTCTTTGAATATTTATATTAATAAAAATGCATTGCAAGTAATGAATTATTAAGTATTTCATAAATGTATTTACCAGAGCCAATATTTCTTTAAAAATTTATTATGGCTGAATTTATAACAAAAATTAAATAAATTGGCATATGTTATGGTTTTAAAAAATGTATGAATTTTCTTTTATAATTTAAAATTATTTCACAATATACTTAGCATACTAACATAAGCTCAAGAAAGTTCAAATAGGTAAAAATGGATTATTGAAACTAAATTTAGAAAAAGTTTTTATAATTACCTTTTTCTATTCTCCTTAATTTCAACTAAGCATGCCAGTTATCGAGATGTATTCATCTCTTACAGAAATGCTCAAAGCTGTACGTGGGCAAAGAGTATATATTAGAAGAGCATGGTTTTCATACTAAGTATAGTACGGTTGTTATGGATTTAGTCTATAATTTCGCCAGAAATATTGATGATAATTGACCATACTTGTCAAATTGATGCCTGTTAAAATAATAAGAGATTTTTCTGAGGCTTAATCACAACAAAAAATTTAATTAGTAAACAAATTTAAATTTAAGAAAATATTTATGAAGGCTTCCTCAACCTAAAAATCATCTACATTTCATTATACTCAAGAAGCGAAGAGGAAGCTTATACAGCTCTTTCAAAAGTAATATTAAATTTAATTTTTTTACTTTATGTATTTTACCTGACTAATTATGATTATTTTCTTTTTATATGGGATTTACAAAATAGCATCTTAAATAATTTTTATGTAAGTTACCTTTTTTGCACCGGCTACTAGTCTTAGATAACACGATTTCTAATTTCGCAATATTTTTTCTGGGAACCCATCCATCAGTTATACACGAGTCACTTGTACTCTCTTAGTTTTAAAATATGTATTTAATCATTTATTTATCTAAATTATATGTAATCATTTATATCGCATGTAACTCAATTGTAAACATTGTTGTCGTTTCTAAGATGGAAAAGGGTTTTTCTATTTTTGAAACGAAATTATTACTTGATAAAATTATTTTAAAAATTAATATAAATTAAGTACGTAAATTTGAAACATCGAATTAAACTACCATTTCTGTTTGATAAAGCACTTAGTCAATTATTTTTACGCAGGTATAGCTTCTAGTCACAACAGTCAACGAGGACCTACATTTTTTACCGAGCCACCAAACAAAGTAGAATTTCAAAATGACACAGGCACTATTGTGAGCTGTTCGGCCCAAGGGCACCCACCTCCCACCATTTCGTGGGTCCAGCAAGACCTCAACATCCTCCGAGACGTCAAGGGAATCAGGCACATCAGACCTGACGGATCACTAGTGTTCCCACCTTTTTCAGCGGAGGACTTCCGGCAAGGAGTGCATGATGCAGTTTACAGGTGCGTCGCCACCAATATCGTTGGTAGCATCATCAGCCGGGAGGTTCACGTCAAAGCAGGTAAGTCTAGACTTTCAAATTTGATTTCTAATCAAATGTAGTATCATAATGGAATTCATTTAAATATTTTATTAATTATTTTATTTTCATTTAAAGTTATAAATTTTATCGAAGGAATTCGGTAAATTATACGATAAATTTAAACTAAATGTATATTGGAACTGTAAAACAAAAAATAGGATCCTAAAATCATTAATATCAAGTGATTATTTGTAATCCTATATTACAAAATATATAAGGAAGCTATTTGATATTTTTTGGAAAATTGTTTTGGAATTTTAAGATTATTTTGCATACAATAAGAATAGTAGTATACAGAAGTTATTTAAATGTTATAAATATATGATTCTTTGTCCTAAAAGAAAAACACTACTAATATATTGAAAATTATTTTGAGCAAAATGAGCATTGGAAACATTCAAACAATATTTATTTACAATTATTTTTTGAAAAGTTGAGGATTTCTCAAAATTGAAACTGTTGAACACAATAAGTTATAATAAATAAAATAATTAAAGATATATTAATATTTAATTATTTTATAATAAAATAATGAGAAAGAAATAATGATTAAAGAAAAATAGTAAGTGTGAAATTTATTAATTTCACACGTACTATTTTTTTCCTAGGTCGTCAACACATGAATAGAAAAAGAAGATACAAATGGAAGGATTACATATGGGATATTTAAAATATTAGTTTTACTTATCTCATAGTAAATAAATTAGTTAACAAATTTAATATGGCACTTCAATATAATTAATTTAATTCACTTTTGGTAATGTAATAAGCATATTTTCGGCAATAAAATAAAATAGAAATAAATGTAATTTTTAATAAAAATTTTCTTAAAAATGGCATTATAATCAGGAAAAAATTAGAAAAAGGCAAATCTAAGAATTCTAAATCTACTAATATGGAAATGAATGAACAGTTTTTGAAGTCTTATTATTTTATGCTTCTTGTCTTAAACTTTTTATATGCGAATTATCAGTATTGAATATAAAAGTGATTGAATGTAAAAAGAGCAAAATAATCAATTAATGTTTTGAAAGGCAAAGAAATGAGTAATCACGTTTTTGCTGTCATTTAGGAACAAACTCAACCTTCATTTTCCTACTTGTACAAAACGAGGAAAAAAAATTATTTAACATTTTTTACCTCGTTTTGTACTTTTATAAAGTTTTCCTAGAAACAAAAGAAAGTGCAGTACTGATGCATACTTTTTGATATCATTAAACTGGGGATTCTACCACATTTATTATCATAAGGAGGAAGGGATTTTTGATTTAAAATAATGAGCTATGTTAGATAATAAAGTCAAATCTTCATAAAATGTTGTATAAATTTTCTGGATCCCTTATACCTATTCAATCAGACTTCGGTTTATATTAAAATAAATGGAAAACTGATTATAAAGTCTTTAACCTGACCATATATTGAATGCATAACTCTCTAATTTTGTAGAAATTGTTATTGTAATAAGTGATTAAAATTATTGATATTTTTAATTCATAATTTGAAAATGGAAATTTTCATTTTTATACTAATGTGCTTCATTTTTTCCTGATTAATTGGATCAGAAAGTTTAAAAAAAAGCATAAGAAAAAAAACTTTATAGCAGAAAATATCTAACAAAATTTCTTTTTTTTTATTATTTTTAAGCAATAATTTTTCTTAGCATTATAAGAATTCTCAAATTACTAATAATACAATTAGCAACACTTTAAAATATTTCAATATATACGTAAGCTGTGATAAATTACAAATTTCTGTATACAAATATTAACGTAAATTATAACCAAAATAGGAAACACCCTGTTTTTTCAGCTTTATAATTATTCGCTGGTGATGATCAAAAATATTTTTAGATTATATTTATCCCCAAAGAACTAAGAAATATAAAATTTCTGACAGTAAGATTAAAATATTTAAAAAAGTATTCTTCATTATCTGCTATTTACTTTTAAATTCCCCCTGCAGTGTTTCAATAATTTATATTATTTTCTTTGATAGGTTTCTTTAGATATTTGTTCTATTTAATGTGATATAAAGAAGATCAAAAGTTTCTCTCCGTAAATGTCGTTAACACAGTTGTACAATTTACGAAGACACTGCCAAATGTAAATCAATTTTTCACCTTTTACTTTGTCGAATAATTTATGTCCCTTTTATGACTGATAAAAAATTGTCTCTAGATTTCTTTTTCGATATTAGATGACTTTTATTTCTTTTTTACATTCCTATAAAATATTTCGTAGAAGAAAAATAAATCCAACTTCAATGTAATATGTATAGTGTGGCAACATGCCAAGAAGATACCATTAATAGCTGCATTAAACCTTCGAAATATAGGCTTTAGGATTTTTATTCAACTTTTTTTTACGTATAAAACTTCTTGTCTGTCATACTTACAGAAGAACAAATTTTGCAATGTCCACTCGCGCCTAAAAGACATTCGACTTTAAAATGAATCAAAAATAAAGTTCTTTTAGGCGTAGGAATACATCCGGAGATCATCCTTTTCCTGTGGCTGTTTTAACGGAAATATTTGTGGTAAGGGAAGATTGATGTCCTTGGAGAAAGCTGAATATTCAGGTCAAATATTTTAAGATTTTATCTTCATGTATCATCATACATTAAAATCTATATGAAATTTATGAGTGCTATCTTCTGAATTATTTTCAAATATTTGCCGTCAAATGACAAACATATTTAAGATTCAAAATTAATAGCGTTAAAACCATCGACGAAAATAGGAGTATGGTATTAAATTCTTTGGAAGAAAAGCTTTTTATTGTATTTTTTATTTTTATTATATTATTATAATTATTTATGCTTATGTCTTTGAAGTTCAGTTCAAAGTGTAAAAATAATAAAAGTTGAAAAAATAATAAAAGACTAGAGTAATGTATTAGAAATCACACACACACATCTTATTGTACAAATCTTGATGTATAATCTTGATATACATCAAGATTTGTACAATAAGATGTGTACAATAAGATGATAAATCTTGATGTAGGTTTTTAATAATATGAAAAAAAGCTAAGGATAACTTAACTATATATTAGTTTTTTGTTTTATAGTAAAGTGAATTTATAACATATTATAAAATAATATTTATTAATTTTTCCGCGACATTGTTATCATAGTATATTTAATCATTATTTACTAACAACACAATTTATGTATTGACACAAAATATTTAATAAAGGTTGAATTAAATTTATAAGAAAAAATGTATTTCAGGAAAAATATTCTTGGAAGCAGTAGAAAAAATTGTTATTTCAATAAATTCAATAATAAAGTGTTTCATCATGATAAGTACAAAAAGTAGAAATAAATAATTCACAACATACAAAATACAATTTTTCATGGTCTCAATATTGTACATAGTACAATAATTAAAAAGAGTATACTGTGAAAATGAAGATAATTACTATTTATGAAATCAATTAAGTTTTCTACGAAGAAGGAAAAATTAATGCAAGTATGATACATTATTAATTATTTGCTTATTCAAAACATTTGAATTTATTTTATATTGATTTAGTCACCAATACATTACACTTTCAAGTGTATTCAAGCATAAAGAATAAATTGTCAATACAATATATTTCCTGTAACATTTTTGGTATATCAGTGAAATACATTTGAAATACTTAGCTAATAACAATCTTAAAATTATATTTATATAATTAGATATGTAATTATTGATCCCCCTGAAAAGTCAGCGTTAAAGTGAATTTTAAACAGTAATCTAGTATTTATTTATACAAAAGTTTCTAGCAATTGTACGTTTGATATTTATGTAGTTGAAATTCATATTCTATACAATTTAACTATAATAATAATTTCTATATGATTGTATATTAAGTTTCTGACTAGCTTAAGACAATTCCTTAAGGTATTATTTAAAATTGCAACCAAAACTTAGAAATATTCACAAATTTCATTAGCCTTAATCTAATTTCTTCTTATTTTAAGATATATATAGCCTGATTTCAAGTAAAACCCACAAATGCAGTTATCTGATTTATTACCATAATGTTAGAAAAATCTGTAAGTTAGAATAAACGCTTTAAATTCTGCTATTGCATTTAAAGCACTTTGCAAAAGAATCAATCATCTAAGTTTAATATTTATGCAAAATATTGCATCATTTACCCTATTAATCATTTTATTTATTTTTTTAATTTATGTCATTCTTTATTTTAATTATCTATCATTCATTTTATTTTTATTTAAAATATTTTATCATTTAAAAAATGAACCATCAATTATTAAATCAAAAATACATATTGATTTTTTTTAATTTTATATGTTTTCAATAAAACAGAGCATATATTTTAAGTTTTCTTTACATTAAAAGATGATTTGATATTCCTATTATATTTTTATATCGGTATTTTACTAAACAGAGGAGAAAATTGTTTTCTAAACATCCATAGTTTTTGTAGCAATGTATAAAAATATTGATTTTTTAATGATTATTTCCAGAAAATTCTTAATTTCACATTTCTCTCTGTATCAAAGTTTATATTCCTACTTTTGTATTTAAATATTATTTGTCTAATATATGTATAGCACGCAATTTCTTTAAGATAGTAAAACTAGATACAGACTTAAAACATTTTTATATAAATGAAATATCTATCAAGTACAGATATTAAATTTATTCTACCCATTTTTCTACCATTTGAATATAGTTTAATGAAATATCATAAAAAACACCTTCAATTATTTTAGAAAATATATTTTAAGTTATGAATTTCTGTACTTTTAGTTAATGCAGTAGAATGTAAATTATTAATATGTACCTAGTAAACTTTTTCTTGGACTGAATTATGTAGTTGATAATGATAAATAATATTTTTAGCACACGAGGGCTAGTAAGACCGGGATCTACGGTTTAAAGTTGACTCCGAACCACAGCAAAGATTCAAATCCAAGGAGGGATTCAAAATTACGAACTTTTGTGCAAAAGGCAACAGAACTTACCATTTGGCTACAAGTTCGGCCTAAATTATTGGGAGAAAATGTTCTGCACAGTTAAAAAATATTATATTAAGTAATTTAAATTGATGAAGAATATTTTTATAAAAATTAATTTACTGAACAAAATTTAGTTTTTAATTTTTACACTGTCTCAAAATTGATTACGCTATTCTTCTTATTATAAACACTAAAATTTTAAGATATAAACTCTATTTTTCTCCTCTTTACAAATAAATTTCATATTCATTTGAACTAACCCTGTGGCAGAATTAATGATTTTTTGATTTTAGTTAGTTAAACAACAGGAAAATTAATGTTTTTCAAAGTTGTATTATTAAGTTTAAAATAAACTTAGATAAGTTAGTCAATTTTAAAATAACTAACTATAGAAATAAAAATTGCACTTTTGTGAATTATGTGGATTGTCTTTTTCAAACAAAGTTTAACACAGTCATAGGACACATAAAAACTAATAATATTTCCACTCCATGATAATATTTCCGCAAACATTTTGTCTTTATTCATGATTTACAAAAGCATCTTATTTCAAGAGAACAAAAGCAATTTGAATAAGAAGCTTATTTCGTTCAAGGATTTCAAAATATAAAAAAACTGGGATTAAATATAATCTAATGGATTTCTATTAATATTCTAGAACTTTTTTAAAAAAACTAATTCTAAAATTGCTGTGATTTCTTAAAATTAAGCTCGTAATACATACATTTTTTCATAGTATGTAAAATTAAAAATTAGCTATTTTTTAAATAATGAAATAGAATATTTTTGAATTTTTATAATTTTAAATGTAATTTTAAAATAACTTTAACTAAGTTTTTAATTTATTTCAGTCGTACATTCTCAGATTCACTAGATGCAATATTTTTTTATTAAAGAATGTTTTAAAACAGCATTAGAAGAAATAATATATGCTTAAATTATAATGTTTAAAATTAGAATAATATATAATCAGAACAACTATTTATAATTCATAGATTAATTTAAAACAAAAATAATTATTTATAATTCGATTAAAAATTTATGATTAAAACATTTACTTTTGAAGATTATTATGTAGTGTAGTCAGGGTTTGGGTAACCGTACTACCAGATATGAATAAATTTTAATATTAATGGTGTAATTATTCAAATTGACAAATGAAATGCTAGCAGTTAGCATAACTATATGCTAAATAATAAATTTGTTACACTAAGAATAATTAATGATACCAACTTGATATTTGAATGGCAGATTGAATATGATATTTTACCTGTATGATTAGCTTTCCAGAGATATTATGCAAAGATATATATATATATATATATATATATAAACAAATGTTCTCACAATATGTATAATTGATAAGATTCTTTTGTGAGTTTCTTGACATTGTTTTCTGGGACAGAAACTGCTGCTTTACCTTATGTAAGATGAAAAAATGCCCACCCCCTCTTGTCTGACTTTCATCTATACCGAATTCTAGTTTATTAAAATTTTATTTTATATTGGTAATGATGCTTTAAATTTCTTGCTTATTGAATAAAAATATAAATTGCTTTAAAATACAAAACTGTAATTGGAGTTTTCCAAATAAATTTAAGAAATTACAAATATAAAATCCTTTTTTGCATATGAAAAAATGCATGTATTTAAAGCTAATATGTATTTACTAACATATTGGCTTTAGATACATGAATATATTAAAGAAAGTATTTGAAAACTTTAAGGTTTATTGTTTGCAAATAAACATGAATTATCTATGATTACTTCTTCAACGCGATACATACTATATGTATGTAATCAAACAACTGTGCATATATATATATGTGTGTGTGTGTGTGTGTGTGTGCGTGCGTGCGTGTGTGTGTGTGTGTGTGTGTGTGTGTGTGTGTGTGTGTGTGTGTGTGTGTGTGTGTGTGTGTGTGTGTGTGTGTGTGTGTGTGTGTGTGTGTGTGTGTGTGTGTGTGTGTGTGTGTGTGTGTGTGTGTGTGTGTGTGTGTGTGTGTGTGTGTGTGTGTGTGTGTGTGTGTGTGTGTGTGTGTGTGTGTGTGTAAGTAATCAAACTTTATTTTTAGAAAGTATTAGTTTCAGTTTCAAGAACTAAATAATACTCGTTCATTGGCTTATTATTCAAATTTTTCTTCATAATTAAAAACTAAAAGAAAGAAAATTAATCATATGTAAGTTTGTCTTATATTTGTAATCAATAAAGTTTCTATTACTTACATTATTCTATGTCTTTTCTCTTGGAAAGAAATGGCAAATCGTCCGTAAATACATTTCCTTTGTTCCCAGTCGGCACATGTAACTGCATATTACTTTATCTTCATAACTATAAATCCGGCCAATTTCACTGCGAAAACTTTTCAACGAGTGCCATTTCGCTTTAACGTCCAACCTATAAAAATTTTTTTTTTGTACATTACCCGTCATTACTGCTTGTAGAAAGACCCTGAATTCGGGAGAAGGTTAGATTTAAGGGAAATGGATTTATTCTCTGCTCCCGAGAAATCTGTTTTACGGACAATGACATTTCCTATCAATTTGGTGGAGGCCCATCGGTGGAGAGTCCCTCAAGAATCGATGGTAAAGAACCGAGTGCTCTTGTGGTCGATCCATCAATGATAGGCCCCGACGGGTAAAATTTGTAATGACCCTAAATGCTTGGCGGTCAATAAAGAAAGCATACTTTGTTAGGAGAATGGCTTAAAAGAAACTCTGTATCTTTATCTGGAGAAAATCAATTAAAGTGCAAACACTAAATCTTTTTTTGGGGACTTTTGAAGCTTCTCTGAAAGAGGTTTTTCTAATAAAGAGATTTTAAAAGCTAGTTTAAACTTTAATAGAACTGGGTATTTTATCATATTATGTGGTTAAATTACATTTTATTTAAGATTATTTTTTACTTGCCATTTTTATTATGTATACCTGTGTGTGTGTTACATTTCTATTTTAGACTACAGATTATACATTTTTGAAGTGCTTATTATGCCAATTAAAATGCAAAAATGACAGAAAACTTTTTTAAATTCCATTTAATGCATATGTACTATTTCGAGATTTTAATGTAGAAAAATGTCAAGTTCGTTTGAAAATCATCGCTTAAGAGTGAATGCATGACTTCACAATGATAAATGATTTCTCAATCTTTTTTGTTCGAATTAAGGTGAAGATATCTTGTAATTTACTATCTATGCGTATCTGAATCCCCTGAGTTTATAAATCTAAGTTTTATTGCAATACTGTATAGTTTTCTTATGTTAATTTGACTGAAAATAAATTATTAAACTATTATTCATTGTTTGAATAATTTACGTATTATAAAACGCATTCTATGTCAGATTAAATGCGCTATTTGTCGTATTTTTAAAAAAGCATATTGATTGTCTTTTTGTTTTTAAAATATTTCTAAATTTAAATATTATGAAATATTTTTAAAGTTTGCCTTTGTGTTAATCATCCAGCAGAAAACAATGAAAAAAATATTCAGTCCCCAAGAAATAATATAAATAGTTAGTTCGAACCAATAAAAAATTGCTTCGATACAATCATAAATTACTGTGAAGTTTCAGAAAAGATTAAAATACTCTAAATTTCATTTTTCATTAAAAATAATGAATGATTAAAAATTTATTATCATAGATTTTGAAAAAATTAAAGATGAGTTAATTGTTACTTTTTGTAAATATTTACTTGCGTTTGTGATAAGTTGTAATAACATTTTAAAGAATTCTTCTGTAAGGAAATATACTTGTTTAAATTATAAAACCATTTTAAATTTATCCTAATATGAAAAGAGAAACCTTCTTTAACTATTTTTGTAGATTTCATAAACGAATCTACATATTCCATTCATATTTAAATAAGAAAGTGCAAATATACATTTTTAAACTCTTTTAACCAATTGTCTAATAAAATCCTTTTGAGAATATATTTTATGCAAGATTTCAATAACTAATTAACTTTGTTCAGTTATGAATTCTGTTTGAAAATAAGGTCTCCTTAATAAATATAGAAAAAATATCGTATTCAGAATAAGAAAAGACATTATTTGCTAATTGACAGTTAGAGTGAATTTAAAATACGCAAATTCCTGAAATAATATAAAATGTATTGTTCTTTAAACAATTTTTACATGGTGTACATAATAACAAAAACAATTTACATCTTACTTGAATATGTTTACATTAAAAAGTTTAAAGAAGTATTTTCTAATGAAAAGTCTAACGTTTATGTTGCTATGTGATTTATTGTGAAATCTTCGTAAGACGTTGAATTCAGCATTATACTGAATCGTTTTCATTAATTATGCCCCACATTTACTCTTTTGCACAATAATCTTTTTTTATTGAGAACTTAAAGAAATTAATCTATGTTTTAATAAGTAATCAAGTGGTATCTACTATAGTAACAATAATTCTTAATGTTTTACAGAAGTACAGAATTACTTTAGAAGGAAACACATATTTCAGTCAAATTTGCACACCATACAATTACGTCAATGTAATAGACTATCTGGATTTTTTTATTCATAATCACGAAAGAAAACTCTTATTTTAAAAATGAAACCTTATTATTACTGTTATTGTTTTAAATCTATACCTTGTTTCCCATTTTTACATTAAATTATAATACTTAAAGCTATATTCTTCGTACTTCACAAAAATACGACAGTTTAAAAACAAATTTGTGTATTCTTGATTTTGAATAAATTATATAAGGAAATTATGAGTTAGTTTTCAATCATTATATATACATATATATATATATATATATATACATATATATATATATATATATATATATATATATATATATATATATATATATATATATATATATATATATATATATATATATATATATATATATATATATATATATAAATATATACATATATGAAGCAACACATTTTCTTTTTGATCAAAATTTTATTAATCATTAAAACAAACTAAAAACAAGGTAAATAGATAACTCAATTGATCAAAATTCTACATTTGTAACGTATAAACTCGTAGGATTTTGTATTCAATGTTTTGCATAACGTAATCATGAGTTAAAATGAAAATAATTCTTGAAAGGAATAGTTTTCTACATTTCGTTTCCGAGGTAGGAAATTGTCCTCATTTCTCATGGAAGAGTGCATTTCTTCAGACATCCCAGAGGCTCGAGGCCTCAAATTGCCTAACATCCATCACACCTTCACTCACAGCCCTGAGATGACAGAAACTATTGGGTCCAGTGAGCATTTTTCTTCATCTGTTCTTATTTAAACCACAGTTTCTAAAACTTTCCCTGCTCCAGCAGTCATAGGATATTTTATTCGAATATCAAATTATTTAAAATGAAAAAATAATTATTAATTTCCCATTTATTTTAATAAGAAAATGTCATTATGATCGTTAAATATTTCTGCATTTTCTGTAATCACCAACTGCATTTAAGAGATTTTATAACATGTATTGAACAAGAATTTACAATTAAAAATGTGAAACTTAAATTTTTTATTTACTTATTACTGCCTTTTTAGTAAAATCAAATTTCTCCATTGCATAATCATATTTAATATTTAATTTTTGTATAAAGAGTATTACGTATTTTAGTGTTCTTCAAAAATGTAGTTTTAACTTAATCCATTTAGTTTTCTATTTAACTCTCATTTATTATTTTTCAGATGTCTTTCTCGAATATATTCATCATATATATATATCATATATATATATATATATATATATATATATATATATATATATATATATATATATATATATATATATATATATATATATATATATATATATATATATATATATATATATATATATATATATATATATATATATATATATATATATATATATATATATATATATATATAATATATATATATATATATATATATATATATATAATATATATATATATATATATATATATATATATATATATGTATATATATATATATATATATATGTATGTATGTATATATGTATATATATATATATATATATATATATATATATATATATATATATATATATATATATATATATTTGAATTGAAATGTACTGCTGGTTACTAACAGTATATTTCAATTCAAATATACAGACAAAGGAAAAAGTAAATGAGAAAGGATTGCACGCAATCAGTATAGCATGAAGAAAAAATTAATAAATTTGCAATCAGTTTAGGGATTTACAGGAATAAAAAATAAGCAGAATCATTTACCTTAGTCAGACTATCAACTGAATAACAACTGTAGACATAAAATTCAGAACATGGCGTACAACATATGGTTTTACATTAGTTAGTTGAAAAGTGAACTTTCACTAGCCTCGAAAATGAGGTTCAGATATTGACTTTAAAATGTCAGAAAAGTGAAAATCACTATGTAAACGATCATGAATATGAGCTATGGATGTTCTTCTACAATGCTCTCAGTGGGTGCCTATATCATCATACAAGGTTCAGTGACACTATGACTCTGTCAACTCAAACCAATTGACAAGCATTAATCTCAAAGTCTAAAATTTCACACTGTAAAAGTATACTGTATTTAGTGCAAATAAGAATATTTCCTGATTGTTCCGTAATGTGATTGTACATCTAGGTTTTTCAGACTGGTACAAGTAAAAACGGGATTTGTCTGAAAATGTGACATCATTCTAAATTTTGGTAACATTTTGGAGTTCGATGCACCACAGTTGAAGTAATAATCGTTTTATTGGGAACTTTAGATACATTAAAACCACTTCACTGAACGCATTTTGACCTATACTCTCTTCGAAGCATAAGGTGTCAGCCTCAATCCCCGCCACTGTTGAGCAACGGGAGATGAATGTTGTACTTCTGTCCTCTGCTTGTATATTTGTTTGTGGTGGGTATTTGAATGTTTTCCGTGTTTCCTTTATTGTGCTGCATAAATATTGCCTACTATTAATGGATTGTCTTCCCAAAAATCAAGCCACGATATGGACATTCAATTGCTTTACAATGGATTTAGGGGTCAAAATATATGCTTGCAAAGGTGTTTCACAATATGGTGTCATAAATATAGTCGGAATCTATGAGCAGATACTAAACGTACTCAAAAAAATACATTTTCTGACTAGTATTAGTTATATCATTATACGATTCTGCAAAATATATCTCACGATGTAGCAGACTTTTCAAGCGTCAGTCATTGGAAGGACAGAGAACCTACATGTAATTCATAATCGTCAGAAACCCAACGAATCAATATTTGCATTGCGTTTCTTGTATTTCAACTAATGCAAATGGTAATATTCCAAATGATAACCCACGCTTTTTTAATAGTCAATATTCTATCAATATCAAATTCTGACACCTGTTGGTAAGAATTTCTTCTCCTTGTTTGTGGTATCACACGATATTCTGTGATATATATAAGAATCACAAAAATTTTATATATATATATATATATATATATATATATATATATATATATATATATATATATATATATATATATATATATATATATATATATATATATATATATATATATATATATATATATATATATATATATATATATATATATATATATATATATATATAAAATTTTTGTATATAACTTATATCATTTATTGTTTTTAGTGTGTTATTTTTTGGTTGGTCTGAAAATGATGAGAAGGAATGAAGCAGATTTAATATCTTTTGGATTTTACTTTTAAATAATTTTTCTTTTCCAGGAAATTTAGAAACTGAAAATTTCAAAATAATTCTTTAATATTCTTATCTCATTTCTAAACGTTTTCTCTTAAATTTACTTCACTGATATCAAGAATGGAAGTTGTTCAATATATCATTCTAAATATTAAAGAGTAGGTATTATAACCATAAATATTTACGTTTATTCTTTTGGTTACAATGAAATTCAGTAATTTTCGTAATAGTTTTGAAAATGCTTAAGAATTTCGGTATTTCTATCAAAATCAATGGAGAGATTAATATTCTTTATGATATTAACGTTTATATATGTAGCCAATAAATGAATGAAAGTGCAAATATATTTTATTGTTTTTCTAATGTCACATAATAACTAAATTGCAAATATCTCTTCTTGCAAACATGATAATTAGAATGAATAAATGATCATTAGAATGAATAATTTCTTAAAATGACCAAATTTCTATTTAACTTGGATATCCTGAACTAGTATCCAACTTGTGGAGTTTAATCCAAACATTCCTTAAGCAAGGAACATTTTTAAACAAGATTTACGTTGTGGTTGATTATAGTCCGAAAGATTGCAAAAACAATTTCTCTTCCCCTTCATTAAATGGACTCGAGTCATTGGAAAGCAGAAATGCGGTGGAAAGAAAATTTCATGGAAGTGCAGTCAAAAAGAATAATAAAAAAAGAATAAGCGTAATAGTGAGGATTTCTTTTTAAGCTTTCTCGAGGAAAGTATTCTCTAATGAGAAAAAGTTTTGACTGCATCAGTGACTAGAACTCGTTATAAAATAGAATAAATGCTCTGCTGAAAAATGTCATGCTACCCACCAAATGAAGGTTGATGCGGGAATTCTGAATCAGAGGTTTTTACCGTTAAAATTGTCTCAGTTATTTACTTGCTTATTATTTTTTTTTGCTTAAAGGAGATAGCTAAGAATTTTTAAATTTGGAAATTGCTTTACAAGAATTTTAATTGTTCGAAATATTTTTCAATTCCCAATTTGTTTCCTCATTTTAAAGAATACACTTTATATATTTTATTTTAGCATATTTTCACATTCTTTGAAGTTCACTACTTAGAAATATTTCTTAAACTAACCTTTTCTGTCAAAAAACATTTTCTTAACTATTAAAGACTATATTTACTTTTTTTTAAATTTAAGACTAGAATATTGAATCTTATAATAAAATCAATTATTTATATTGAACAATATTATCAATCACAGTACTGTTAATTTTAGAAATCAACAATATATTGATTTCTTTAATATTTTCTTTAATCATTTTGAATTTTTTGCTTAAAATAAATTCATATTTTTTTTTTATTTGTAAAGTGTTAAGCAATATTATTCAAAAGGAAATTATGAATGTGTAGCTTATAATGCTTATCTTATTTAAAGTGCCTTTTGTTAATTATTATAAATATTTAAAAGGACGTTTTATGATTCTCTCAAAATAAAATAACGTAATGTACTCCCTAAATTAATACTGTACAAAGAGGACTTGAAAGTTTAAACTTTTCCGTTCAAATAATAATTTTTCAGAATTAAATATTTTTATGCCCAATTCCCACCCAAACATCACTGAAGTAAAAATGATGCAAAAAAGAAACTTTAAAGCCCACCCGTATTAAGTCAATTTTGTTTAATCAAATCATTTAAAGTAAATTTCATAGTAAAACAATGGCTACTTTTATTTCAATATGTTTACCTCCTATGATTCGAGTTGTTGTCATTTGATTGATTATAACTTATGTCAACAGTTCAACATTTTATAAGTTTGATTCCGGCTTTAGATGTATGGTTATAGAAGTGATGTTAGTTGTATTCCAATAAAAGATCCGAATTATTTATCTGTATGTAACTAATCCAAAATACATAATATATTTTTAAGTATTAAAATTTTCTTTATAACTAAACATCGTAAGAAGGAAAAAAAATTATTGTGTTTAAAAGGTACGAAGTTTTTTTTTTTAATTGCATTTAGCGTATTTAAAATTTGTCAAATTTTACGCATTTTTATATAATTTGAAAATCACTTTATGTGTTATTACAGTTAGTATCTAATCATACATCAAAGAAAAAATCTTTCAATTTATAAATCGTTCTTAAAACATTGAACACTTCGGATGTATTTTTGTAACTTTAAACATGTTTTCATTGTTGTTTACTTTGCGGATATATTTGAAAAATATTCCAATTGTATTTCCCTTTTGTCGTACTCATCAACATTAATATTTCCTTAAAAAAACAAGTTTGTGAAAAAGAATGTATTTTCAAAAATAAAAATTCAGTAATTCAAAATAATCAAACATTTCTCCTTATTAAAGAAAAATAAATTGTTTTTTTTTTATTTTAAGAATTCGTGTGCTGCAATAATTGTTTCTTTTTATTTAGTGGTTCAAAGAAGATATAAGGTGCAGGTCTACGATGAGTTTGTGGTGCGAGGGAATACAGCTGTTCTGAGATGTCAAGTGCCCTCCTTTGTCCACGACTACGTCGCATTCATGTGGCAAAAAGGAGATGGCACATCCATAGCATCAACAGTCTCCAGAGGTAATGTTTTCTTAAGTTCAAGTTTTAGTCATTGTTTCAAAGAAAATACTTCTTATCTGAAACATAGATTTTCAGTTAAAATTAGTATGCAAAATGAATTTTAAAATAACAACCGGAATGTTTGTTTCCTTGATGTAAATAGCAATAATAAATGATTTTCTTTATGCTGTTATACTTATTTGAGCATCTTAGGAGTGTGTAGCTTTTATTTCATGTTAATTTTAATAATAGTAACCAGATTAAAATCAACTTTTGGAAGATTATTTCCCTTAATGTCATCTCTGTGTGTCTCAGTCAGAATATATTTTTCTTGTTACTGTAAAATCATTCTGAAGATAATACCTATGATAAAACATTCTGTAATAATAATTTTTCATAATATTTATAAGTAATAATAATTATTTTTGAGTAAAATTTTTCATACATTCTTCTTAATTAAATATCTTTATAAATGTCTAAAATTCTCCGACTCGGCTCTAAAAATCTTTGACACTCGTCAAACAATTAATATCACACCCTCATATCCGAAACATATATCACCTCAATCACATTTTAAATTTTTTTAAGATAAGCAATAGTGAATTGTCAATTATAGCTAAAAGTTTAATACAGAATATTAAAATTTTGAATTTTCAATTGTTTACTTTTTATTAATTTGCTTAACAATTGCGAAACAAATGACTTAAATCAGTTCTCTTTGTTATTAATATTTTATATCAAAAATACTCCATGTATCAAACCAATATTTCAAAATTGCATACTGAAATATTTTTATTTACATACTTTTTTTCTAACAAGAGAATTGTTCTCTAAGCATCAGTATTCATTTGACTGAAACAATATTTTTCTTCCATAACGTTATAAAATATATATAAGAGCTATTTAGAATCTGTGAGCCATAACATTGTCAATTTCTCTCATACTATTACAATGAAAAGTGACATAAATAGATATTTTAAGAGGTATTACTTTCAAAATCAATCTTCATGAAACAACCCCGACTATTATTTTAAATAAGCAAGCAAATTAATTTTTTTAAATATAAAGAACAGAATTTTAATTTTCTACATAATAAATAATCATTGTTTAATAAATTTTATTATTGCTGTGAAAGTTTATTCCAAATTATAATTTTCACTGGGGTTAAATTTTATATATCATATAATTTAGCAAAAATGAAAAATTAACAAATCATATTCCACAAGCGATAAAAGCTCTTAAAAATAATTTATTAAAATATTCCTAAAAATCAAATTATTTTATTTCATACACATGTGACTTTGTAATTCAGGGCTGTTATAATTTTTTGCCCTTCTAGGAAAAGTCTTTCTTTTTTATTTACCCTACAGCCTCTTAAATGGGTGATAAAATAATTCTACTCACGTTCAGTGCATACTGCGAGGATTTTTCGCACGCATACCTAACAGAAAACTTATCAGGAAAATGCTAAAATATGACATGTGTCGGTTTTTTAACATAATGCGAAAGATGAATGACTTATAGAATATCAATTTCCTCTTTTCCAGGAAAAACTTTTTCTGGATATTTGATGCTTCTTTAAAAAAGAATTTCACCATTTTTCGGCTGTGGTGGGCGGTTTTTCCTCAATTCTTTTTACGATATCTTTTTTTTTTCCGACGACACGCAATTCTTTCGGACACTTTTATAATATCCTCGTATATAGTAGTCATTCCTTTCCTCAAACAGCGGTCCGGTCGACGAAATAAAAATGTGGAAGATTTTATGGTTCGAAGAATATTTTGTTCTTTTTAAAAAGATAGAAAGTAGGCATGACTTTATATAGGATTTCTTATAAAAATCTTTCGAAGTAGTAAATTTATAAAATGAAATAAATATTAAAGGAGCTATGATGCATTTCTTTTAGAGTACGCTGAAATTATTGCTTAAACTGCTTAAAAATTTGTTAACAGGAAATAGTAACAAAGAAACTCTTTATGTATGCAAAAAATGCATTTGTAATTCGTAGATAATAAATATTATATGTATATATATATATATATATATATATATATATATATATATATATATATATATATATATATATATATATATATATATATATATATATATATATATATACTATAATGAAAAATTATCTTAGGTATAATCAATTCATTTCATGCACGTTATTAAATATTATGATAATGTAATTAATATTTTTTTTACATTTTCAGTTCTTATTTTCTTTATAAAATATCAAAATGAAGAGATAGTTCCATAAATCAATTTATACCGACTGCCAAACATGCAACTCAATTTGAAAAAATATTCCATTTGCTAACCACACATATTTTTCAAAATTATGCATGAATTTACACATGTGTATTTACTATTAAATATTTATTTTCAAATAGATATGCATCAAATAACATTACTTTAAAGTTATTGAGAAGTAATTTTAACTAAATTACAAATAATGAGAGACGCGTCCTTATGTATTCTAATTTACGCAGTGGAAATAATTTCCTTTTTGAAATAACTCCATTTAAAAATTCTTCATCATTTCAGCTCAGATGTTAAGGAAATAAAACTGGCACGTGGCTTAGCTATTATAGGAAACATGAACACGTTTTCAAAAAAATAATATTTATGACCTAAAAAATCATTTACGAAGTTATTAACTTCTAGATATTTTTTCGTTTGGGATAAAGGCTATTAAAATTTGTTCCTGAAAATATATGTTGATTTTTGAAAATAAATTAGCAGGAAATCAAAATTTCATTACCATTATTCTCTGTACTTAAAGAAAAAATACTTCCATCAAAAATTTATTAATAAAACGAATAATAACATATTTTTCTGGAGATTTTCAGCTTTATGAATTTTAAATATTAGAGAATAGCAATTTCATTACCTCTTAAAAATATTAATTTAATTTAAATCTAATCGTAATTATTTTAAATATTACAACTTAATAAAAGAAATTATTTTTATATTATTCTCATTAAGATTTTTATATGAAATTTAAAAGATATTTAAGTTAATTTACTTAAGAACCACATAACATATAAAATATTCACTTTGATCATTTTAACTGATATACGAAAAAGTAAAAAAATGTTGATATTTTTTTAGTAATTAACTTAAGAATTACACAAAGATAAATTTGCTTAAATTAAAATTAAATACACACAGAAATATGTTTTAATGATTATTTTATTGTTCTGCAATATTTTTATTTGATTATGAGTTCTAATTTTCAAATTTTCAAAATGCTTCTTGTGAAACTTTTTCTATTTGCCATTGTTCTATTTGAACTTTCCCACATTTATTCATACGGGAAGAATAAGTCAACCACACTGTCAGTATTTAAGCTAAGAATTTCGAGAGCTCTGACCTTTGAAACAAAATAAAATTCTTGTATTCATTGCATTTCTGTTACAAATTCTATTTGTGTGAACATAACACTGCTTAATAACATATTTTAAAGTTGACATTTATTTATAGGAAAAGCACTCTTAAAAATTTTTATTCATTTTATTATAACATACAAAATTTCTTTCTAAGAAATTTATAAATGAAATAAAGAACATATACACACCTTTTAGAAATCATCATTCAAAACTATAAATTTATGAAATTTATTTTCAAATAAAAATAATAATTGTTATTAAATAATATTGATTCTGAAAAGTAACAGTAATTATATTCAGTGATACATCAATCATTATGGCCATAAATTCAAAGACAAAATATATTTCAAAGGATCATATGTAATTAAATGTCAGATTAGAAGAAGCAAAATTTTGAGTCTGAATATTTTTGATTTATTTGATCAACAGTAATTGTGTTCTCGTAGAAACATATTGGTAAGTTACTTATATACAGCAATAATTTAAAAATAACAGCATTAATATGTCAAAAAAATGATAGAAGCATAGACATATTTATGATTACAAAATTCTTACTTTATACTTTAAGTAAATTATCAGCTAAGAATACTTTTATAACAAGCACGACACATGATATTTTAAATATTGAATTATATTTAAAATATTATTCCGTATAAAATATACATTTTATACGGAAAAGCAAAAGTTAGTCGGTTGTGTAAAATATTCACATGAGTTATAAAGACCCTCAGGCATGTAAAGCACGCTGAGATTTTTTGACGTGATAGCAGTTTATGTTGCTGAGTAATTTTAAACTTCTCTGTAGAATAACTTCATCATTTGTACTGAACCATTTTTGTCATTAAATTTCGTTATCTGTTGTAAATCCATTTAAAGCAATGCATTTGCTTATACTTTTATTTTTGTAAAGAAAATTTAAAATAAAAATAATTTAAAGTTTACATATTTATTTGCAAATTATTCGTATCTACGTTTTCCGTAATTTGCTAATGAATTTATCAAATAAATTATAAAATTTCTTATGAATGACTAAAAAAATAGTCTTTTTGGAAAGACTACGAAACGAATGTTAATATTGCTTAGTTCTACCTTACTCTTATTCTTACATTATCGTAAAATAAAGTGGTTTAAATTTTTTAAGTCTGCGTTTATTACTGCACTGTTTATTAAAAAATACATTAATTTTCACTTAAATATAAATGTTATAAATCAAAAATGAAACTTAATATAAAATTTAATTTAAAGAAACAAAATTAAAGTATTTAAATTATTAAAAATTTAGTCTACAAATAATAAGATTTACCTTCGATGCTGAAGGGATTCCTGTGATAAAATACAAATTTTAGTACCATGCATCAAATTTTGCATCGATGTATTTTTACATTCAGAATGCCATCGATCATTTGAATGTGTACCACAATATAAGCTATGCTATTTGTTGGGTTCTTTGTAGTTGCTTAAATGTAATCACAAGATACAGTGCTTCCCCTGCTCTACATTTCACATAATACCACGGATCACTTCCAAAAATTAATATTTTACTCTCATCACACTAGATTATTTGCTTCTACTTATGCTCTGAATACTTGGTGTATTATTTTTGTATTTTTAGTTCGTTTCTTACATAACTTGAGATTTAAAAGATATTTTCCTTAGAAATCTAGCTTTACGTCCAAAATTTGTTTGTCTTCTCGTATTCTTTGAATTAACTGAAATGGCTAATGCACTCATATCATATCCTACAGCATATGAAAAATTCTCATTGAGTTGAGAGTTTTTATTTATCACTCTACCATCAATAGAACTTAAGCACTTTCTCGGCCTGATGCCTAATTTTTTATTCATTTTGTTTTATCATAACGTAAATATAACGTTTACTTAACAGATATTGTCATTAACCTAATAACTTGCAAATATAGCTTAAAAGAGATTTTCACTCCTTATAACAGCAGTGCTTCCTTTTGCAGGTATCCAACCATATTTTGTTATTAGTGAAATTAAAAAAAAGATTAGAATTTTTTTATAAAAACACAAAATTCTAATGAGTGAAACAAGTGTGCATCGTTCTGCAAAGTTCGTTCAAACAAAATAGCTCTTTCACAAATTAATATAAACTGTAGTTTAGTTAATGACGTTTTATTAGTTATCATAACAGTAGTTGAGATTGGATAGTGGGCTTTTATTATATTACACTTCAGCATTCATGAAAAATTTGGATTTCTTTTTAGACTAAATGAAGCATAGCAGTTTTTGTATAAAAGATATTTTTATTCATGCTAAGGTAGATATTTTTATTTTGTGTTTTAATTAAGATCTAAATTCAGTTTCTTTTGGATAGATATATAAATATTTACATTTAAGAAAAACTAATGCTTTATAAGCATGAAAAACTGAAAAACATAATATTAAAAAATTTCCGTTTTTGTCACCACTGTATATCTAAATATCTCTTAGTCTTAAACCATAGACTCTTATTAAAATGTCAAGAACAAAAAATCAACGTCACTTCCAAAGACTTCGAAACTTGTGATTTTGGCCAAAGCTCGGGTTTTGAGCTCTTACAGACCACGTCTTAAATTTCCATATTTTTATGCTACAATCTTACTCAAGCTTCTCAAATATCATTACCAACGGAGATAGTAACTTGTGTAAGTAGAAATTCCCGGATACCTTACGGTGTCAACACAAGGAGCAAATTTTCTTGTGATTTGACTTAGACTGCATGGACTCCTCGGAGTCCTTCGGACAGATGGAGGTTTCACCTCCAAGTCTTCCCCCTCAGGCTACGGACTTAAGTTCAATGATCCAAAACATTTACAAACTTAAAAATAAATATCCCACCACGGTAAGGGCCATGCATGACTCTGGAATCGGGGTGAGGGCCATGAGCAATAAAATTAGACTAATTTCCGAATATATTCAGAAGATTAGTAATGAGGAACTTACAGACAGTGAAATAGAACTACTGCGAATACACAGCATGGAGCTGACGAAATTAACTGAGCTCCTTGCGAGTTACCAAAAGGAGAAAACCTCGAAAAATAGGGGCACTCTAAAAACTAATGTAAATTCGCCACCGCCATTCTCTGTTACAGCTAATAATCGATTTGAAGTCCTAAGCGACTGCGATGACGTCGAAATTGTATCAGAAAATGAAGACTACCCGGAATTCAGCAAAACTGTTAAAACCTTAAAACCTAAGTTAGCCATCAAAAGAAAAATTGAGGAAAAAATTAATGTCTCTAACAAAAAATCTAATGAAGTCACAGATAATAACAATGAAATGAGTGATGCTCAAAACTTCCAACCAGCCAAAAAGAACACTAAAATACCACCAATAGTGGTAAAAGACCAAACAATTAATTGGAAAAATCTACAGGAACTCTTCAAATCAAAAAATATATCAGGTTACAAAGGTAAAATGACGGGGGCTGAAATTTTAAAATTAAATGAGGATAATGCCGAAACACGTAGAAAAGTCACCTCAGCTTTAGACGAAATAAAAACCACCTACCATACTTTTGTCCTCCCAAAAGACAAGAATCTAAAAATAGTCATACGCAACCTTCCACTATACTATAATGCAGAAGAAATAATTCAAGAGTTAATCCAAGAGGGGTTTCAAATTATCAATGTTACCCAGATGACCAAAAAAGTTGACGGGAACAAAATCAACTTACCTCTATGCATTGTTACTCTCCCTAAAAATTACAAGTCAAAAGAAATTTACAATATGTCTCACATATTTAACCTAGCGGTTAAAATAGAAACATACGAAGGAAGAAAAAGAGTAACGCAGTGCTTTGGATTCCAAGGCTTCTTTCATGCACAAACCTCATGTCACCACAATTTCATGTGTGTGAAATGTGCAGGAGACCATCACCATTCAAATTGTGCTAAACCAATTACCACACCTGCGAAATACGCCAACTTTGGCGAAGCCCATCCTGCTAGTTTCAGGGGATGTAATAAATTCCCCAAAATAAAAGGAAAAAAATCTAAATGCACAAATAAAAAGTACAATTGTATCCAGTTCAAACCCCAAACTAACATACACAAATGTACTGGTTCAAGAAAACGACACAATAGTTAAAACAAAGAAATCAATAAATGAAGCAAAATCAATTGCAAATTTGCTAAAATTACCAGTAAAATATGTGCAAAATTCAGGAATCCTAGAATTAACTGCTCAATTGAAAAAATTTAACGAGGTCATGGAGGCCCAACAAAATGGAACAGTAACAGCAAATAATGAGTAACAACCAAAATAGCTTTAGCGCAATCACAGTGGCCACTTGGAATGCATAAAGCATTAAACCAAAGACACAAGAACTCATAAACTTCCTGTATCAATATATAACATCGACATATTCTTACTCACGGAGACGCATCTAACGCCTGCAATCAAATTCAACATACCAAATTACAACATATATAGAACTCATAGAGCACACCACAAAGGAGGTGGGACAGCCATATCAATTAAAAGATCATTTAACTCAGCGATTTACACCAACAGTAACAATAATGGTTATGAAGAAACTTCTATAATTGTAACCTTTAAACCCAAAATAAATATCAAATTTACGAGCATTTATAATAGACCTCAGCACATACTAACTTCACAGAACGTTATTGATATATTTTCAACCAATTTCCCAACCATCATAGGTGGAGATGTAAATAGTAAAAATATACACTGGGGATGTAAAATTACAAATAAAAATGGAACCACAATATTAAACGCAGCACAAAACTATAACTATACAATAGTAGCACCAATAAAACCAACGCATTTTGACTATAAAAATAAAGGAGATATATTAGACATCTTTCTAAGTGATAGCCAAATACCACTTTCAGCTAATACATTAAATGAACTATCCTCAGACCACCTCCCAGTTATTGGATGTCTCTGGGAATAAATAAAATAATTGAACAAAAATATCTCTACAGAACAAACTGGCAACTATACTACAACATTATACAGAATCAATACTGGAACAACAATGAAGAAAACCATCAAACACATATAAATATGCAAAATAAAATCTCGGAGGATATAAAAATATTCACTGAAAACATAGTAAATGCAAATATACAGCAACCATAACAGTGAAATATCATAAAAATTATCTAAGGCTTCCCAGCATTGTAAGAGAAATAATAAAAGAAAGAAACAGAGCTAGAAAAAGATATCAAAAATCCCTAAGCCCCCACTACTAAAACTCAAGTGAATAAATTGAATAAGCAAATTAAAAAAACTTTGTGACAAATCAGAAATGAAAACTGGAAACAAAAAGTCGAAAAACTGACAACATGAAACAACTCTATTTGGACTTTTGCCAGGAACTTAAAAGGAAGAAAACACAAAATAACAGGCTTCAAGGTCAAAACGGTCATGTTTACTCAAATGAAGAAAAACTTGAAATTTTCTCAAACTCGTTATACAGCCAATTTAATTTAAATCCGGATACAAATAATACTTTTACTAAAATAGTTGAACAAAACGTAGACTATTTTATAAATAATAATCAACCAAAAGCAACAATAAATCCTACAGACGTAGAAGAGTTAATAGAAATTGTTAAGAAGCTAAAAACCAAAAAGGCACCAGGAGGAGATAAAATCTCTAACTCTATGATAAAATACTTACCAAAAGATTATCTATCAAAACTCGTAATTATTTTTAATGACTGTCTAAAATACTGCTACTTCCCTACAATTTGGAAAATTGCTGACATAATATTATTTCCCAAACCAGGCGAAGATCCCAGAAAAGCAGAAAATTATAGACCTATAAGTTTACTACCCACAATAGGCAAAATATTTGAAAATATTATTTATAACAGAATCAAACCCTACTTTCACTTGCTACCAAATCAACAGTATGGATTCAGGAAAAATCTATCGACGGTTAAACAACTTACTAGAATAATAGAAATTATTGGTGACAATCTACACAAAAATTTATACACTGCCATCGTAATGCTCGACGTATCAAAAGCGTTTGATAGAGTTTGGCACAAAGGATTTATTCAAAAATTAATCAATATCAATATGGACTCAGATATCATCTTGCTACTAAATTCATACTTAACAGATAGATATATTCAAGTCATGCAAAATAACCAAAAATCACTAACGCGAAAAATTAATGCTGGAATACCCCAGGGAAGCACCTTTGGGCTGATATTATACCTATTCCTCACATATGACTTCCCTATGGATGAAACAACGAAAATTGCTTTTTGTGCTGGTGACATGGCCATTTTGGCTGAATCAAGTAACCCTAATTATGCAATACAAAAACTACAATCTTCGCTCTATAATAAAGAAAACTGGT
This sequence comes from Latrodectus hesperus, assembly GCA_037975125.1. Classification (NCBI taxonomy): domain Eukaryota; kingdom Metazoa; phylum Arthropoda; class Arachnida; order Araneae; family Theridiidae; genus Latrodectus; species Latrodectus hesperus. The sequence continues at coordinate 75,373,253 of CM075853.1, read as the reverse complement.
GCAAGTATTGGAGAATTAAAATAAATGCAGAAAAATCTCAACTGATTCTGTTTAAAAGAAATAGGAGTAATAAATTCAAACATCGGAATAAAAATGGACTAATCTTATTTGGCAGAGAAATACCAAAAGTATACTCTGCTAAATATCTGGGATATACATTAACGAGTGACTTGAAATGGACAAAACATATAAACAATGTGATCACTAAGGCCACACAAGTTTATGGGTGTTTAAAAGCAATTATAGGTGAAAAATCAAACCTTTTGCTCAAATTTAAAAGATTTCTATACATTTCAATGATAAGAACAATTATAACATATGCATCCTCAGTATGGAACTTTAACAACAAAATGGACAAAAGGAAAATTAATAGTTTTCAGTACAAGAGATTAAGAAAAATTACAAACACCCATACTTTATCAGAAATAAAAATTGCTACACCAAGAATGAATGCAAATAACAGAACGATATTTATTGGATACATACCTTATAGTGGAAAGAAAAAGTGATTAGATTTACAGGAAATAAGAATGTATAGATCTTGAGAAATCAGTACCCCGAGCAGCCACCTCTGGCTGCAATAACAGCATTTATCCGCCAAGGCATGGAGTCAAACAGAGATTGTATGTCATGTACGAGGATCTCAGTCCATGCAGCTTCAACACTATGCCACAGTTCATCGACAGTAGTGGATGGTGAGTGATGGCGTGCCAATCGCTCGGCAACCATTGACCACACGTTCTCAATTGGTGACAGATCAGGAGAACGTGCTGGCCAGGGTAACAGTCGAACCTGTTCTGTATCAAGGAAGTTCAGAACAGTACAGGAAACATAAAGTCGTGCATTACCCTGTTGAAACAAAGCATTAGGGAGGCCTCGAAGATAGGGCAGAGCCACGGGCCTTAACACATCGGAAATGTAATGGTTGCTGCTAAAAGTGCCGGTAATACGAACAAGAGGTGATTGAGACGTGTATCCAATGGCACCCCATACATCACTCCAGCAGATTGGCCATTATGGCGATGTCCAATGCAAGCTGGCATTGCGCGTTCTCCACGATGCCTCCAAACACGGATGCGCCCATCATGGTCCTGTATACAGAACCGAGATTCATCTGTAAAGATGACGTGATGACATTCCCGCGTCCAGGTTCGTCACTGATCACACCATTGAAAAGCGCTCCTGTCTGTGACGCAGCGTCAATGGTAGCCGAAGCCATGATCGCAGTGCAGACAATCCATGCTGCTGCAAACGTCGTCGAACTGTTCGAGCAGAAACTTGTTGCCTTACAAATGACTCCATTTCTCGACTCAGGTTTCGTGACGTAGCTGTACGATCCCTTGTGACCATGCGGATAAGTTGTCTTTCTTCTATGCTGTTAGTGATGGGGGTCGCTGAGATCCTGCATGACGTTCCGTATGATTGTCCTGAACCCATCGATTCCATATTTTGCTAACAGTCATGGGGTCTCGACCTACGCGAGCAGCAATATTGCGGTACGTTAAACCGCAATCCCGGTAGGCTATAATTCTTCCTCGATCAAAGTCAGACACGTGCTGATAGGCATTTCTTGTTCTTACACGAGACATTACAACAGCTTTCTTTGCCGAAAACAACGTTGAAACGGAAATTGAGTATGAGAAAACTGCTGTCAAATCTCTGCTTTTATATACATTGTAGATGTCTCTACTGTCGCCTGCTTTGAATGCGCTGAAAATCTAATCATTTGCATATCACAGCAAGTTCTACCTGTCATGCAAATTTCACGTGTGTGGTGTGCCGATTTCCTGGTGTAGCATTTTTAATGGTTAGTAGTGTATGTTCTCTTTCTACATTGAAAATTCTCATTTCTGGTAACCACACCCAGTTATGAAACACTCGTAGCTGATTGGCTATCACACGCAGTCAGGCTAGCGCTCTCCGTGAGGAAAGACATGTTTTTTCTCTTCTTGAAGCTACTACAAATGAAGAAGTAAAGTGCCTGCATCGCAGGCTGACACTTGGTAAAACATATTAGATCCAAGATCCAAGAAAATGTCAAGAATGCATTTAAAATGTTTCAATTTTCACATTACAAACATAGATAATCATTTATTCATATTAACCTGTAACAGCTTCTACAGTTTCAGTTGAACAATATATTGACTGTTTTAACATTAATTAGCTTCTAAACAGAAAAAAAGTTCATTTCAATTAAATTTTTCACTTACTTTATGTATTTAAATTACTTTCAATGATAGAAATTTAAAAAACATAATTATCACCCAAATAATAATTTTAATAACATATGATAGAAATTGTACAATGAAAATATTAATATGACATTTTCTAATAGTTTTCATTCTAACCAAACAATTGTTTTATATAATATCTACATAAAAATCTCAGAGAACATTTATTTACTTTTATTCATTTGAAATATTTAGAATAATTGAAATATAACAAATTCGATATAAGTTTCAAAAAATAGATTTTGTTTTCGTCACTCTTTCCGGGAAATATTATATAGATATTGGTTTTGTTTTGGCTATTTGAAAAGAATGTATTGCAATCTAATCATCAATATTAGAAATTATAAAAAGAATACTACTAGAATTTGGTGATAAGAGTTTCAAAGAGAAATAATTATTAGTTTTAAAAGAATTTAAAAATCGTTTTTTAAGAATCAATTATTTGAAATTTTTACAAAATATCATATTTGAATTTTTTTTACCAAACTCATTACAGTTTCAAATGACACTTTTGTAGTAACTTACAACTAAAATTTATATTTAAATTACATCAATTATGTACAAATCAAGCATTTGATTTATGTAATTTTTCAAGTTATTTTAAAGTCTCTCAAATACATTGAAGATCTTTGCTCGCACGCTTTTACATCCAAATTGAGAAAGAAAAGGCGAAAGATTCGAAATGCAGTAAAGATCCCCAGCTTAACATTGCGTGTATCTGACATATAAGTTTCCTTTTCTTGTTTACCTAGGTCATTTATTTTGTCCATTAACTGTGGGAATTTCTGCTACAATTCAGATTTAGAGCTTGATATATGCAGGCAAAACAAAGATATCTCAGCAAAGAAGGACTCAACTTCACATTTTTTGAATGAGTACTTCTGCAACATTTCTGGAATGCTCGGTAAATTACTTTTCGGAAAGAGAAATGTCATCTATCTTGCTCACTCTTGCCTTTAGTTTTTATAATAACTTAAATAAAACATTTTATGCTTATGTATTTTATTTATATTGGAAAAAATCAGTTACATTTAACATAAAAATAACAGTTTTAAAATAACATAAATTTTAAAACTAGACATTTAAAAATGGTTTTCTTAAAAATTATTTTTTTTAATTAATTCTAGAAGCAAAGATATCAATACATTACAATATGCACTGTGTAAGTGATTCTGTGTATTTGTGTGGAGTTTATTTTTTTGTTTTTCAGTTAAAGATATTTTATAACCGAACAAATTGGTATATTTAATGAGAGCTGACTAATTGGTCTTTAATAAGGAATTAAATACAAATATTTTATGGCTTGAGGTGAATGGAACTAAAGATTTTAAATAATAATCTTTATTTATCCTGATAATTTTTCCTTTCAAATAATTCGAAAAATTCTTAATAAGTAACTAGAGTAAGAATATTAACTTAACATCGTAAATATTGAAATAATAGATTTATGCGCGGAGGAATTTTAATCTACTAGCCAGCTACATAGTTCGGCATTTGGGGATGATTCAGTTACAGAAAATCTCTCCTTCAAATTATTACTGTATCACTAATATCTCCTTGCAAACTATTAACAGAATATGTGTTTATCAAAGGTTAAGAACACACGGATGATTGAGAAGCGTCATAAAAGAATGTATCATAGACATATATGAGGATCGCATGTTCAAAAATTTTCATTTTAATTAAAGTCCGTTTATATTTACTATCATTGCTATAGTTAATATTGATATTGACTTTTAAATGTTACCACCTGTAACTCAAATCTTTACACAATATATCCAAAACTAGTTTATTGGAAAATGTGTTTGTTTATAAAGAGGAATAAATAAAATGATCGTTTTTACTCAAAAAATAGTTTTGAAAAATTTGATTTGTAGTCAGTGGAACCATATCGAAACTTAATTAATTTTTTTAAGTGCCTTAACTTTTAAATATTTACCACTTTTCTCAACGCACAAAGAATATCAATATAGAAAAAAATGTATTTAATTTAAACTTTAATATTTTCTACTAATAAAAAAGCTTCCATATTTATCACATATTTTCACATCTTGTTCAGTATTCTGCATTGAGTTCAATATTCTGCATTACAATAGATGTTCTAAAAAATAATGCATGCCTAAATCAAAAGAATTTATTATTCAAATTAATAAATACATCTGACCATACAATTGATATTAAAATTTTGATTTGTCCACCGCTAGTTATGGAACAGTTATTAAAACGATCATTCGTCTTATTATTTGTACTGTTTACCGTCTGTAGAATTGCAGTTTCAGTTTTACTCATAATTTGCCATTTAATTAGCTTATATCAGTGACGATTTTACTGTACACAATTCTTTTAAATTTATCCTTAGAGAAAGAAATCCAAAGTGACAAGATCTGAACTTTGTACAAGAAAAAGATTTCAGTCAGCTGTGTAATTCTTAAATATGGATTTTTTATCTAAAACTTCAAGAAAATAAGGAAACTTTCAATAAGAATTACATCCTACTTTAAAATGATATTATTTCAAGTAACAGTTTCAAAAATCATCTGTTTAGGGAGAAATACAGTTTCCCAGCAAGTCCTAACTCAGAGAGTTTTCAAGAGTTTTTTTCCACTATAGTTGGTTACTGTAGAGAAGAAAGTGCCAACAATATGATCATAAAATATCCCCATCAATCATTCAATTTTGATAAAATATGAAAGAACAAGTTGTTAAAATTGTTCGGCTATTATGAACCTTAAGTGAAACAAGCATAAAAATTGATAGTGAATATTTTTATCATCATAACGATTTGTAGAATTACACAGTTAAATTTATATAGTTTACAGAATTCTTATGAAAAAATATGTCTTAAGATTATTTTATCACTATCAATTTTCTTGAACATAAATTTTGAATTTTCAACGCTATCCAACAACTGTAAACTTGTGTCAGGGAAAAACCACAATTGCATCAATTTCATTTGTAATTTTCAAGTGGAACATTGCGATTAAGCTTTACCTACAATGTAAATAAAACCATATTGTTATAAGTTTTTTATTCAAATTTATCACAACAACAATAACAACTAAGCAAAAGCTATCACAAGCCATATTTTGGAGATATTTACTTTAGCTTTTAGGTCCTAATAACTTATCATGTATGTTTTATGGTTTCATGGTTATGCTTTATTTGCATAAGCTATGTATATGAACAACAGCATCATTCCTCCGTATGTCGTCACAAGATTTGTAAATTAATTTGTGTAATTTTTCCTATTCTAATTTTTAACTAGCATTTTTGTAAAAGAGTGTTCTGTTACACAATACATATTCACTAGATCACAATTGATTAACTCACCTTTTTGTCATTAGTTGAATGCAAGTAGTAACTTAAAAAGGTATGGATTTTGATAAACGTATAAAGTACGATAATAAATTAAATAAAAATCCTCTCATTTTAATAAAAGTTGTAGAATACCATTTAGTATTCAAAGAAAATATGTTTTTACTCTTCTTATTTATAAGCTAACAAAACAGTCTTATCCTTGATAATATAATAAAACATGTTTTTATTTGTATTTTATTTTACACAGTTGTGTTTAAAGAATATTTATATCGCTTCCCTCTAATGTTTAATTTCGTTTCCATGGTTATGTCGTTGAAAAAGGGTATCATAAAGTGAGAAACTGAATATAAACTAAACCTAAACAAAAATTACATTATAAAAGAAATTTCTCATTTTAGGTTTATATAAGTACTTCCCCTTTTAAAATCATTATTAAAATTTATGTTTAAGTATACCGTAAAGAAATTTAATTTGATAGTTTATACACATTTCTTAATGGTAATATCTTGTCTTAATAGTAATAACTTATTTTTCAAACTATTAAATCAAATATATAAGAGAAACGTATAGTATACACTCTTTCTTCTTTTTTTAAAAAAACAACCTTTTGGAAAATGACACATTTTCTTGAAATTAAGTTTAAAATTTCACATACATATAATTAACGTCGCCTTTTGGACAGCCTAGTGATCTGAGTAGATTCTAAGGCATTTTAATATTTACAGAGTAAATTATCTACCTGAAGACTTTTTCACTGATAACAGAAGACATTCATTTGTCACACTCGTAGATTCAAAGAAAACTTTCAAACAACCTCCCCGATTAATATACATGGTGAAGACAGTAATTTGACATGCAGCAACCATTGAGCTTGGGATTAAACCCAGAATTGTTAGGTATAACATAATGAAATATTAATTCTTCAATGCAATAGGCATCATAAATGAATAATATTTTTACATTGAATGTTCAATGACTGAACTGGAATAGAACATAGCTCAGCGTGGTCGAGCGGCAGGTTAATGCATTTTAGAATGAAATATCCTGAGTTTAATCCTAAGCTCTGTTGGGCAACAGTATGTGTATGCTGTGCCTTTGATTTCTGCATACACATCACTCAGATAGATTCCTGAGAATCAGTTCGATTGTTTCCTTTCGACGCTTGAATATGACATACTATTTATGAAAATACTTTCCAGTTGTTAGTTTTCATGGGGGATACTAAAATGCTGTTCAATAACGCGTCTGATTGTTAAGCTGGGTAGCTTAAGTTCATGATAATAGAAATATAACTGCATTCCCTCCAATCTGACCTTAAACCAAAGCTCAGACGAATGTATGATGTTATTACATTGCCAGTTGTTGAAGTACGAAGTTGGGTATTTTCGTTATTGATTTCTGAGGATTTATGCTTCAAAATTTCAAAATTTCGTGAAACTTTCTTATGTAATTTCTAGTACAATATAACTATCTAATATATATCATTATATTGTTTTCATGTCTTCTTGGTAAAAAAATTGTCCTGAACCCATCGATTCCATATTCTGCTAACAGTCATGGGGTCTCGACCGACGCGAGCAGCAATATTGCGGTACGTTAAACCGCAATCCCGGTAGGCTATAATTCTTCCTCGATCAAAGTCAGACACGTGCTGATAGGCATTTCTTGTTCTTACACGAGGCATTACAACAGCTTTCTTTGCCGAAAACAACGTTGAAACGGAAATTGAGTATGAGAAAACTGCTGTCAAATCTCTGCTTTTATATACATTGTAGATGTCTCTACTGTCGCCTGCTTTGTATGAATGAGCTGAAAATCTAATCATTTGCATATCACAGCAAGTTCTACCTGTCATGCAAATTTCACGTGTGTGGTGTGCCGCCTTCCTGGTGTAGAAATTTTAATGGCCAGTAGTGTATAATAAAAAAATAAAGCATGTAATCATTTTTAAGAAGTTAACAAAATATTTCCTGACGTTACTGTTCTAAAAACAGTTGTTAAGAAGCTTTTAGTTCAATTATCAATAAATAGATTTATAAAGTTGAAACTGGAAACGTTAAAAATTGAAATATTAATAAAGTTTATTAATTAAATGTAATATATAAATTCACTTTTGAGCTTTTTTTTAAAAAATTCTAATATAATAAAAAAAGCATATAAATGTTGCTATATTGCATCAGAAATCAAAATTTACTCCAAGAAATATAAATTATAAAGAGATATACGTAAATTCTTATAATCTTGTAACTATGAGCTTTCATTAAGCACAAATATTACAGAAAGAATTTAAACAAAAATTAATATATCAGTGCTTAATAATCTCAAGTCAAGTTCAAATATAATTAATATTAATACAAAGTATTAATATTAATTTAATATTAATTATATTTAGAATCCTAATACAAAGTTAGGAAAGCAATACAAAGATAGGAAGAAAGTATGAAGATACGAATGTTTTAAAAAGTTATTCAATGCAAAATAAAAAACCCAACTTTGCACTCAAAATTTGAATATATGGTCATAACTGTATTTTTTGATTAATTGATTTTCTTTATATTTTTATGGATTTACAAATGAAAACTCTTATGAGATAATACATCTTATTATATTTCCAAGACAACGGACCTGTTATTTAAAAATTTATTATTTGAGTTGGCCAACACTTATTAAGAACATATGCTTTTACAAAATATATATACGGCTGTTTAAGCTATCATGTTTTGCAAACAATAGGTGTACTTTTCGCTAAAAAAAAACTTGAATATTTATAATAAAAAATGTTTCAAAACGTGCTCCCGAGTCATTTTGTAACGAAAAGGAGATATTTTGTACAGATATACTAAAATCCAATCATGAGGTGCGCAATACTTAAAAAATCATATATTTATTTTCTAAATTATTAAATATTTAAGCTGGGAAACATACACTTTAAATCTTTCAAGGCATCTTGGGAAAATTTTTAGTTACATTTGATGACGTTGCTAAAGTAATATTTTTCCAAAAATAAAAATGTAGAAAATAATATTACTTAAAAAACAATTTTGTGAGAGTGTAGGAAGTTTAGAAATCCCATATCGTACATGTTTTTACTTCCCCTCCCCCCAATAGTTACACATAGATGATATACTTTTTCCTTAAATAAAACATTCTCTTCAGCTGTTAAAGCAAGAGGTTTCCTATAAGGGTGTTACATCATTACAAATGCAAATTCCCATATAAGAAACTTTACAGAAAACTCAAACAGTATTAATTTCAAATTTAAATTTATTATAAATATCGAAATTGAAGAATTAAATTTAATTTCTGCTTCATGTTAATCACAGATTAACATCCTGATATAAATTTAATTCCGTTAATTATAACTATTTACTTGCAATCTCGGTTGAAAATTAAGTAAGCAAATATAATTATTTTATTCACACAGGTTTTGTTCAATAAATATTATATATAAACGTGCAAGAATCGCATTAATTGAAACTTGTTAGATTTGAAAATTCTTGATTTTGTACAAATGAGATAATTTTAAATGGAAACTAGTATGGAATTTTACACTAAATTTTATACAATTTTAAATTTATGTTATGCATATATTACTGACAGTAAAGTTTGAATTTTTATATCTTTTATTTGCATTTCTTAAACTTTTGTTATAGTTAATTGCTCTTTTACTTATTTTTAAAATATAAATTTTTAATACTGTTACATATTGAAATCCAATGGCTGAAAAATTAATAATTATAAACATGGATCTTAAAATTATTTAAAATCAAAAATCTCATAAAGATTTGCTGCAAAATAAAATATTTAATCTAATTTAATGTTTCATTTAAATTTCAAATAATTTCGGGAAAACAAAATAATGGCGAAAACCACATGCTTTGAATCAATTCCAAAATTGAAAAATCACTCTCTTGATAAATGGATGCCATCTCAAGCACTTAACATTCACAAGCTAGTGGCAAGCGGCACGTGAGAAAATAGACAGAAGGCGGCGGAGGAGCAACGCCAAAGTGTGAGTAACGGCCCGAAATTCTCCATCATTACGCGTCTGTTTCATTATTAAATTCATACACTGAACTGTAATTACAGCATCGACATTTCAGTTATTCTAACTTTAACGTATCTAAAATGCACAATTCCCTATTTAAATTGCTAACTATAAACGTTTATCGGAATATCTGTATACATGTGAGAATGAATAATTTTTATGCTGCTTAAATAATTCGTAAAAGTTCATGTTTTGTTCCTTTGATAATGAAGTCAAACGGCTGTATATTCTTCTCTACTCGAGGAAAATATTTTTCTTTTATATTTATATTTCAACTTAAAAAATTTATTCAATTTACATTATTTTTTTTTTTTACTAAAAACTGATTTTAATTTCAAAATTGTTGATAAGTTATAGCAAAGCTCATGTCTCTTTAGTTTTTTTCTTTTTAAATTTCTAAAAATTTGTTGCAGAATTAATTTATAATGATAAATTTCCGCAGTAATTATTTATATAATATTTCCGCAGTAATAACTCATCTTCCTATTTTCAATTTTGTACAAGATTTTTCTGTAAATATAACAATTTACTGCTTGTATTTACTGAAATTATTACATATATTTTGAAAACATCATGATGAGATTAAGAGCAGATTAACTATACATATCCTATTAGATTAACTATACATATATTATTAAAATTTTGACAAAAGATTCACTAATAAATGACGTTTTTTGAAAGATTATATCAACTCATTTTCCTATTTGAAATAGTATAAAAAATTGCTGTTGTTGTTATTAATGACACTTGGACAAGCCAAGCTCGCAATGCCTTGGCTATGCGAATTTAAGTCAATTGGGAGCGTCTTTTATTTTAATCGAACACCATGGAGGTGAAAGAACGACTTTGCTCTACACACGTGCTAAAGGTACCCTTTTATAGGGTAGGCAACCATTCACACCTCATTCATACAAGGAAAGGACAAAGACAAGATAGATAGAGAGAGAAAGTACATCCATGCCCGAATCGGGATTCGAACCCAGGACCTCCTTATCCGCAGTCAGGCACGCTGACCACTAGACAAGTTGGGCGGCTTATAAAAAATAAACTTCTTATTAAAAGACTCTTCAAACCATTGTTAAGAATCGAAGAATTTTTAAAGGCCATAGTGTTATATTTTCATCAAACAAAAAAATTATTATACTTACTGAAAAATCAAAAAATCGTAAAGAAAATTTATTGAAATATTTAAATAGAGCAATTTATGACAGTATAATACAGGAAAAGAATAAAAATATAATAGAAATGGCTAATTTAAAGATAATGGTAAAATTAAGTAGCACTATTGAGAGAAAATACTGCGTAAATTTTATATTTTCTAGTATAAATCCTGAAAGAATAGAAAACAATCTAGTACAGAATTAGTTGTTCCTATTATTACGTTTTGGGGTTTTTCCTACTATATCTATATTCTAAATAAAAATGCATAATAACTAAATATTCACCAATTAACAAACCTTCTTTAGAGGTATGAAAATGTTTGGTACTTCGGGAGTTAAGTTAGGTTTAATTATACTTAATCTCTCATTTATTCATGAATAAGACCACTTCGATCAATTATACTCAGCGGATTATTTTCCTGGTAATACCAACAAATACTTTATGAATTTGACTTTCATTTTATATGGGGATATTTGTAAGAGTTTAGAATCCGTGTTAAAGTCGAAACTCTTTTACACTTTTGAAGAAAATTCTCGATTTATGACACATAAACCAAACGATACCTGCCTTATTATATGAATAGCTACTAATTTAATGTAAATTAAATTGCAAAATACCCCTATGGCTGCAAAAAAATTTGGTCATTTTTAGATAGCCAAACTTATAGAACTATGAGTGATTGATTGCTCATTAAATAATCCATTCTCAAACAAATGAATGAAGTTGTCAACAAAAAACTAGTATATGCACTCGTGTCTGCAAACTAATCATTGCGAACGATCGGTTTAGACCAAAGGCATTAAATTCCAAATCTTTCGAAAGCCTATAAATAATAAGTGGCATTTCCTTTGTATTATTTCAAATGGTTATGCAATAATAAATATGTTTTTAATAGTCATGCACAATTTTTCGAATCAGATATGCAGTTGCACCCTGTTTTCTGATAATAAGGTATCCATTAATAAAACATTCTTTCAATATCTAGAGGAATATTGTGTAATTTTTCATGGAAGAATCGAGCAAAAATTCTGAGAGAGATGCCAGTGGATGATATCGAATCCGTATTAAATTCTGGAAATTATACAACAACGATTCAATATATTGAAGACGGGTGACTGGTGGAATAGTACATGTTTTACTTCCTTCTTGTGTTCATCGAACCATGATTTAGCGAATCTCGTTGTATGCACAAATGCATCATCACATTTTCTAAAATTCTATCTTCTGCAGAAAACAAAATTTTTCATCAAAGTATGAATCTGGACAGTTAAAATTTCTCTATACTTCTCCCTAGTGACCCTTTCTTTCAAGGTTACGATTAGCCAAGCAAAAAAACACGACAAGACTGCCCATATTATGACAAATCCACCTCCATTGTTGATAGTACTGACAGAGATACACAGAAAGATAAAAATTTCCGATCGAATGCTTTAAAATCAACAATAACGATGTAATTATATTGAGATCGATTGATTGTACTGGCCAAGGAAGAAAATTTCATTTCTTTCTTGTGTATATCAAACCATGATTGGACAAATCTCGTTGTTTATATAGGAGCATTATTATTCCGTAAAATTCCATCTTCTGCTGAAAATAAAGTATTTTTATTTATATAAAACTGTTAATTATTACAAATCAATGTCTAAGAAGCTCATCCGATTTTATTTACATTCGTGTTTATACTAATTGAATAATTATCTATTGTTGCTGTAATCATCGAAAGCAACCCCAATAATAAATGTAATATCACTGTCATCTATCAAAATAGACTTACATCACAAGTGTAATACTTTGACTAGTATACATATCATATGCCAGGATGTATATCACTGCCACAGAAATTTGAGCTTCCCTGTGATCGAGGAAATTGAATTAGATTGAATGTTAGTCCCTTATCTTGACAGTGATTTCTGTGCGATGAAGACCTAATGAAAAGTTGTAACTAAGGCAGTATTTTTATTGTTAAAATTAATAATGTCCGTGCCACACAATAAATATTGCTATTTGAGATATTTTTGTTGCTTTTGAAATGTATTTTGATTTGAAGCATAAGAAAATCCAATCAAATAATATGTATCAAATTGACTACGGTATCTGAAAGTAATTAAATAATTTACTTTCAGAATTCTTTGATATATTTCTGCAGTACCTATCCAGTGCTCTAAATTTTTCTGGTTTTGTTGTTAAATGATTCTGCATAGTTTTACAACAAAATAAATTGAGTGAACATAATAAATCAGTATAATAATTTCTTTAAATATGCGCCTCATGTATTTAAAAAAATAGCTTTTATTTATAATGAAAATTTAGCCCAAAGAAACATACTCACATCTATAAATCGATGTCAAAAAACTTAACTATATTCAAGAATTTAGCATTCTTTCTAATATGATTTTTGAAGGAAATGTTTTACAATTGTATTTGTATTTTTGATAGTATTTAGTTATTTTACAAAATGTAGGTTTCTGCTTCTTTATCTTGAGAAACATCCAGTAAATTCTTAAGTTAACCATATTTTTCCAATTTTACAACATCAAAATTTAAAGTCATTATTTATTTCTCTAAAATAATGCTTACTATAGTATGAAAAATAATTACGATGAATGACTTGTTCAAAATACATGTCTTTAGAATTTAATATCCATATCTATGAGGCACGTTCTCCAAAATGGCTCAAAGTAATGCATAACTGTATCAGCTAATACGTGATGCTTCAGAAACATTTACTATATATAATTTAATTTTTCTTTTACCATTTTCCTCCATCCTTCAAATGAAGTTATTACAGTTCTGCCTTCTTCTTTTTCGTCTCTTTGGGTAAATAAAATTTGTTTTAGTTTACCTATGTTTCCTTATTTTCAACTAGAAAAGTTTTCCTAAATAGAATAAATTCGGTATGTTTTATTATACTTTTGAAATAAATGTTATTTGAAAGTCATTCTGAAGCAATAATGGAAAATTTTCGAGAAAAAAATTAATTTTCCTTTTATTCTTTTATTGAAAACGATGCAATTTTTATTTCTTGATAAAAAAGCCTATTTTTTGGTAAAATATCTTAGACCTCCAGTTTTATTGAATATTTTGTAACATTAAAACTCTTTTTTATGGTAACTATTTTCATCTGGTTCAAGTCCATATCTACCGTTCATATCATCCAATTTTTCCAATGTTAAGTCATAGATTTCCAGAAAAAATTACTCAGAATATGAAACGATGTTCATAAAATATTTATGAATCCTACTGAAAAGAGCTTCGAGCTCCATTCTAGAGACTCGTAAATATTTTATATTACTTTGTCAAATGAATAAAACTTTTCAAATCCATATATTCTGTTCATTTTAACTGGCACACATAGCATCAAATGAAACTAATAATATAATAAATTTTTATTTATCCAAGTTAAATTTCTTATCAATTCGACCTGTTTTTTCTTATACATTATTTTAAGCAACTATGATATCATTAGCAAATTGAAAATATAGATTCTATCGAATTAAGTAATATTCCATTCAATGAAAATAAATTCAGTTCATAATTACATGAATAATAATTAATTTGTTGATTATTAATTTATAACTTCTTGAAAGAGCTTAAAAATAGAATTAATATTGAATTTATTTTTATATAAATTTTGTTTATTCATTTAATCTATTATAAAATATTGTGAAATAAATAAAATTATGAGAAGGTATGTAAATCAGATATTCATGATAACATGATGATCATATCATATTTATTTAGAATTGATATAGACTTTTAGAGTTAGACTTTGCATATCCATTTTAAAATAAAATAAGTGCTATTGAATATGATATTCCATTCATAATTGTTATGTTATTTCATTATGTATTTTTTGTAATGTGCGATCATAGTTAAAAAAACGATATTGAATATTAATCTTAAAATAAATGATTTTTTGATGATTAAAAAACATGTGATTCAAATCAAAGAAAAATAAAAAATTAAAAATGAATATTTTTTGTATTATTCAGAATTTACCATGAATGTTTGCAAATGGTAAAATTATTTCACCCTTTTCTTCTTGCAGAATAAGCAGGCATTTAGTGGAAGTTAAAAAGTGTAATGTGTATTTCCATTTGCATGTCTTTATGTTGTATGACATTCGAAAATCCAGAATTTGCTCTAATTTTCTTAATTTAGAGAAAATTCTAGATCATAGAATGAGATGACTGGTGTAGATTAATGCAACAAATAATAATTTTGGTGAGAGATAGACTTTTATGTCGTAAACTTTAAATAATTTTATTTTTCTTGAGAACTTTTAAATTTCTACTGATAGATAGTAGTCTATGCTTTCTTTTCTGTATCGATTCCAATAAAATAGACAATAATGGTTAGACTTCCCTATATGTTAATAATGGAATTCAGAAAAGTAATTTTTTTCTGAACTTTTATTTAAACTTGTTTTTTTACGACAAAACTTATAAATATCTAAATATATCATTCATAACTAATTTACTGCTAATGTATATGTGTATATGCTATGCATTAAAATAGCACCTGTGATTAAAATGTATGTATTTTAAAACGCATAATTCCTTTCTTTACAATATATTGTTTTCAATAACACATATTTTGTATTTATAACATTAATTTACAGTGCTCCTATTCGTTGTTAAAATGGTCACTATAATAGTTACCATCATTTCTTAATTAATTACAAAAAATGAGGGAAATAAATTTCTTTAATATTTTCCATTGCAATTATTTTATCATTTGTTTTCAACAATTTCAAAATATTTATATTTTATACTTTCTGAAAGGACGATTAATATTTCCGCTTTTAAATAAATGTATGATATTATCAGTAAATGACCTTGGTTTTCTCCTAATTTTTCTAAAATTGTCATCATGGCTTATCATCCATGCAAATATAAGATCGATGGTTTCCTTACCAGGTGGTCGTTACAGTATATTACCAACGGGTGAACTCTACATTCGCGGAGTCACTCAGGCGGATGGACAGAAAAGTTATAGCTGCCAGACACGGCATCGTTTGACGGGAGACATTGTCACAAGTGCATCGGCGGGGAGCCTCTTTGTCACTGGTGAGCATTAAATCCTCTGCTCCTTGTGCATTCAAGATCAGCATGCTTTGTATAGAAGATGCATTAAATATTTAAATGACGTAAAATATGTCTGCCCAAAGACTTAAGTTTTCGAACATTGCTGAGAAGATATGAATTTTAAAAATGCGTACTGAGAAAGGTCATGAGATTGTATTTTAATTTTGACAACAATGAAATGTATTTAATATATATATATATATATATATATATATATATATATATATATATATATATATATATATATATATATATATATATATATATATATATATATATATATATATATATATATATATATATATATATATATATATATATATATATATATATATATATATATATATATATATATATATATATATATATATATATATATATATATATATATATATATATATATATATATATATATATATATATATATATATATATATATATATATATTAAAGCATTACATATTGTAATGACTGGTTATTTTATTAACAAATGTATATTAATAATTTCACACATATTTAAGAGCCACATGGAACGTCTTCTCCGAAAATTATTGACTTCAGGCCAGTTGTATCAGCCAAAGAAGGTGAAACCTTGGAACTGGCTTGTGCAGCAACTGCTTTTCCTCCACCATCTTATCGGTATGTTTATTCATATCCATTTATGACTGCTTCGTTTTTTAAGTAAACAATCTAAGATAAACAAATTTATTGCCTTATTTTAAAGTCTTATAATTAAAATATGAAATTCAAAGAATTATAGATGAATATTTCTGTTTATTTTGGAGGAATTTTTTTTAAATCAAGGAATTCTTAAATCCTCGTGATACTACTTATAGATATTTACAAAAAAGTATCTAAGACATCTGCTTTCCATCCGGAAGGGTAGGGTTCGATTCCCAATGCCGACAAAGACCCCCACCGAGTACATGCGATTTATGCTCGTTAAATCGGTGGAATCGACAGTCCTGTGGTTGATAGTTGAGCAATACTAAGGGTATAGTAGGGTATACTGATCAGAAGAAAATTCCTTCCCCCTTAACAGTGTCAAAATTGAGGAAAAGGATATTCAGGTGGTGCCATCTATCGGAGGAGTTTAGAAATTTGCAATTTCTACTTCGTGGAGCTTTGTTTAAACGAAAGACTCACCCTACAGACTTAAATTCGCATAGCCAACAGCATAGCGAGCTTGGCTTTTCCAAATGTCATAAATAACAATAACAAAATTAAATCAACTAATTAATTTAAAAAGACATTGGGAATGTTTATATGAAACTGAAGGTAAAAAAGATCTGTTTGGAAAATGTGAGTGAACTAAAATTATTAATTTGATTTTATATCAAGGTATATAATTATTACTAATTTCTAGCTGGTTAAGTTAAGTGTAAATGTTCATTTACTTTATTTTTTATATCTAATCAATTTTGTTTTGTAAATGAATCATGATTATTATTTTATTTTCAAAGCATTTATGCACTTCATAATAAAATCCTTACTCTCTCATCTCACTATACGACAGATGGTATAAAGAAGAAGACGGACACTTGAGCCTCTTAATTTCCAGTCATCGTATCACTCAGCACGATGGTTCCTTAATCTTACAGTTTATCAGCACTCAAGATAGTGGACGTTATGTTTGTGTAGTGAATAATACAGCTGGAGAAGACAGAGCTTTTACAATGCTTACAGTAATAGGTAAAAATATGCCCTTTAATATAAATATTTTTAATTTGGATTAACACAAATAAGTTTATTTTTTAAATAATAAATTAATAAGCAATTACATTTATGTATTGTTTTTTGCGCATCTACCCATGGTCCACTTAATAACGTAACTTATTGATTTGAGACTTATTGCAAAAAGTATTTTGTAATCAGTATGATGCTTCCAATACATTCACACTATTTTCAGCAATTTCTCAAAACTATTGGTTATAACATATTAATTGCATGTATTATATTTATTTATAATATCAACAATTTATATTGTTTCTGAAATAATTTGCATGTTTAAATGTCACCATAATTTAATTTGCATGTATATTCTCTAATTTTAGAGTAATTCTTTCAAAAAAAGAGCTCTAGGTTCTGAAACGAATTTTACATGGATTTTTAAATAATTAATATATTTACACTGTGTCCTCTCAAATTTAGTGATTTCGGTAAATGTGGATGTAAAAGCGACTTGTAAACTAACTACCTTTTCTATTTTATGAGACATTTTTATCATGATTAATTGTAAACTTTGGTTTTTATGAAAACTAATATTTATGAGATAAAGAAATAATCAAAGATGCTTTATTATTTAACTGTCAAAGTTATTGCGCTTTTTATAAATACAGATGCCACTATACTTTTATGTGATTAAGAAATATATTCTCCAAAACCTTAACTTAAAATTTTACCAACATACAGAAATCTTAGAATTTTTATTTTTGTTATACGTTCACAGAAAGTATACTTATCTTTCTGAGTATGTATCTCCAAATCTCATTCTTTAAATATAATGGTTTTTAATGAAATCATTTTTCAAAATTATAAATAAGAACACATAATTCACACATTCCGTTCATTTATACCTATCAAAAATCATATTAAATTAAAAATATAATTACATATATTTACATTACAATCTTAATAGATTTGTTTACATTCAAACAATGTTTTCTATTAATATTTTGAAATTAAATTACTTCTTTTTTAGAATAACACGATGAAGTACTATTTCTATAATAATTCTTGCATTACATAAATTTAATTACTGGAAAACAAGAATAATTAAATATAATATATCCTATTACAATGCCCTTCTTGTTATCCATTAATTGTTAAGAGAAGACACGAAGAATGAGATATAATGAAAACTCTAAGAATTTTTAAAGTTCTACTTAGCAATTAATGCCAATTTGGACCAGAAAAAGAGGATATCTGTCAAACATTTATCACACATTATATAAGTAATGATAAATATTTAAGTTTACCATCTTTTAGAGTACTAAAAACGATGCTACTTGTAAAGATTTTTTTTGGCATGAATCTGTAAATTATTTAAAGTATTCAAAATTGAATACTTATTATTTAAGCTTACTAGCTTATTCATGGTTAGATTACCTTTTACAGTTACAATTCTAATTCATTTAAAGGAATTTCATATCATAGGTAATGGAGAGACATTTGCAATAATTTTTTACTTAATCGTGTTTGGACACATTTCTTATTAAATGTAAATTAAAAATCGAGAAAATTGAAACCTACATTAAGAAATTTAAAGTTTCTATAATTGAAGTGTGGAATTTTTTAATTCAAATGAAGCGAGAGAAAAAACATTCTTATGCTTTCAAACTTAATAGTATAATAATGAAACTTTTATATATTTCATTAATTAAAGAACCAATTATTTAATCGAATCGTTATTTTTTCACAAAATTACCTAAAAGCAAAGTATTGTTGAATAAGTTTATAGAGTGTGTTATTAAGTAACTAACAGCAGATTGAATGAATAGTTAATAAGTTATTTTCTGTTTTAATAGGGAAATATTGTCCTACTGGAAAATAAAAACCTCATATTCATTATGAAGGAAACAAACTACCTGTCGTAAAATAACAGCATGCTTTATCTTTTCTTCTTGGTTAACTATAAAAATGAAATTAAATGATAGAAATTTTGCTAAATTGCTTGTTTAAAAAATTAATGTTTAAAAATACTTTGTTTGTTTGTTTTTCATTCTTGATTTATTAGAAAGTTATCTGTAATTAAAATTACAATGATAAGTTATCCACTTTTTAATTAACCAAAACAAATTATGAATTGTAAATTTGTGTGCAAAGAATATTTTTCTACTTTTTAAAAACTTATAAGAATCAAACTTTTTACTATTAATATTAGTTTTCCATTAAATAATGCATAATGCAAAATTATAATTATATGAATTGAAATAATTAGTATACAGATTTCTTAAGAAAATTCCTACTAAGTTAGAACAATTAAAGATTCACAATTTCAATAACAAAATGCTTTACTTACTGTTAATTGTCTACTTATTAAATGTAGAAAAACTATGTAGAAATGAGATATTGAAACTTAATGAGAAATATTACCTAATAGCTCATGGAAACATT
Organism: Latrodectus hesperus; assembly: GCA_037975125.1. Lineage (NCBI taxonomy): Eukaryota > Metazoa > Arthropoda > Arachnida > Araneae > Theridiidae > Latrodectus > Latrodectus hesperus. Next base: position 75,353,293 of record CM075853.1, on the reverse strand, counting down.
TTTATGAAACTTAATGAAATTTGTTCCTTGAATTTATATGATACATTATTTTAAAAACCAATTTTTATTATCTCCTAGGATTGCGCCAAACACAAAATAAACTAACACTAAATTAATTTATAAATGAATACACGCACTTCCAGTATTCTCAACAGTCTCATCATTCCTCCTTTGAAAAATCAAGAATAGATTGCGTTTCCATCTTCTGTTTTAAATTTTACTTCGCTGCCTTCGCTACGCCCTTTCGTGGTCTTCGGAATTATTATAACCTGTTTCACTCATTAAACTCTGAAATAATTTTAATTTACATTTAAATTGATTCGGTAATAATGATTTCTGATAGGAAAATGTGTCTTATAAATTAAATGTCTTATTTATCTTGCCTATATAACAAAAATTATATTTACATACTGTTTACTTACTCTCTAGCACAGCTCATTAAAATCATTTATATATGAGATAGTAATGGGATTTAGTTGTCTACCTACGATCACTTTTTGCATGTGAATTCTAATTTGACATTGACACACAATAGATATTTTGGTCATTTTACAATATTATTTATTGTTAAAAATTTTCGTTAAAAATTGTAAACAACATAAAAAAAAAATCATTAATAAAATACCCATTATAGATAAACTTTTAATCTAATGCAGATTTTTATATTAATTAAGAAAAAGTAATATTTAATTTTTATTTCCAACGCTCGCTAAAAATTAATTATCCTGCTTTCAAAATTGAATCTTGCCCTCTTCTTTCGTCTTCTAAAACAATACAAATCTAGAAAGATAACTCTTTGCACCACAGAAATCATTGAAATCTTTTATGCGTTTTGACATTTGGAGCTAAAAATAAACACGCACTTCAGTAAAGCTGGGCATATCATTTTAAAAAAGATGTATCGATTTCAGTGAGAGCGCTATTTTCATATGCATCGATGAATTCCAATAATGCTTTTCTCGTAAAATCCATAGATATAACGACTTTTCCAGATTCTCAAAAAGCTAATTTGATGAATGATCGCGGATATGGCGAGCTTATAGATGTGACAGCATAAAAAAGCAGTCGTTATTGGAAGTTACAAAATTGAAAATGATAGAGTAATGGGACCATTTTCGAGATAAAAATTTTCATAAATTATGCAAGGGAATGTTTTTATGAATGATATAAATTATAGATCACTTTTCTTTTTGTTTTTCTATTATCGGAAAAGGATATAATTCATTTTAAATGATGTGTGCTTTTCTGATCGACTTATATTTGTTATGCAGATTTTTATAGCCCATAATTCTTTAAAGCATACAATCTACGTTATGTATAGGTAAGATATATTATTTAATTAAAAATAAATAATATAACAATCAAAAATAATTAGACAAATAAAGGAGTAGTAATTAGAATCCAACTTCTGCATAGTATTTAGGAGTATTTCAGCAAAAATAATAATCGCAGTATTACACATGAAAGTAAATGGGATTACTTTCATGGGCAACATATTGTATTTAAACTTTTAATGCAACAAATTATATTTAAACATTCCTACTATTACAGCAAATATTTAAATGAAATTCAAGAATTATATATTTATATATGCTAAAATATATCAATCTCAAAACCTGGTTAACTGTTTACTCTTCAAACATTACAATTTTTGCTCAGAAATAAAATTTAACTTGCATCCTTTACAACATAAATTAAAGAGATATGTAAAGTCACTTAATTAAACGAATGGAATATTCTATAAAATAAAAAAGTAATTATGCAAATTTGGAGGATATTACTCATATGCTACAGAAAGTTTGCTAAACATTAGAAACATCTATTTAACAATTCATACTCAGAAAAAGTAATTAATTTTCTATTTTGAGCTCAGTTCTTCATAATTTAAATATTTAATTATTTTAATTATTTATATATATATAAGCATAATTATTATTTTTCATTTTATTTATAAAGAATTTTTTTAAAATAATGCAACATTATAATTTATGTTCAGGTTCCGAAAAATTATCAACGTATTTTGTTCTTACTACAATACTCTGTCATCGTTCATGTGTCTTTATAATACCTGTTTCGACTGGCTATTGCTTTTATTTGTTCTGCGCACTTTGCATTGCAAATGATGTTGAAGGGTGGCGCGTTTTTCATTGTCGAGGGATCCGCTAGCATCATTCACTCGCGCACTTGACGCGATCTTTTATGACTCTGGAGAGTGAGAGAAAGAATTCTTGTCATAAAATGTGCTGGTGAAACATAAATAATTCCTCTTCTGCTTCCTAATTCTTTCTGCGGCAACGTTTTGCAAATTTATGCCACTCGAGAGGAAAGTCTTACCTGGCGCGTTTGTTTTTATTAACTTAAGTATTTTTGTTTATCTGGATACAAAGTTTCTTTCATTTTACTTATTTATGGTTTTATGACTTGAGTTACTATGTTAATTTTTAACGCTTTTTGTGACACGTTTTTCTCATATTTCAGACCTTTAGATTCTTATTGAAATATATGATGGAGCGCTTTGCTCTGAATTAATTTTTTTGCAAGAAAAATCAATTTATTGTGTAAAAAATTAGTTTATATTGAAATTTACACATACACACACACACATATATATATATATATATATATATATATATATATATATATATATATATATATATATATATATATATATATATATATATATATATATATATATATATATATATATATGTATACATATATATATATATATATATATATATATATATATATATATATATATATATATATATATATATATATATAGTTCTTTATAAAATTTTAAATAATTAGTTTAAAATGTTTGTAATTCTCTTATCAAACACATTATATACTAGACGAGAATATTGGGTTTAAATTTCTTATGCAAAAACATCATTGCAGTTGCGCTTAGTTAACTTGCTTTAATATAAAGGATTTTAAAAATATCCTTAAAATGTGGAAGGTGTGTTTGTTTAGAGCATTTATTTTTTTAATTAATTACACATTACATGTCCAAAATGATTTTCGTTAAGTTTATTTCAAGTATAAAAGTGGAAATCATAAATTTCTTATATGAGATGGAAAATTCCAAAACTGTTATTTTTAAAATATAGGATGCCATTTTTATAAACATAGGAAAATCTCATTAAATATTCACGCCTTTAGAAATGGTGAAAGAAATGGTGAACGAAAAATATTAACTTTTCCCATTAAACAATAGAGTACCAGCTAGAAATGGTTGCAAATATGAAAATGACTGAATGAAAAGAAATTAGTAGCTATATACTGAAACATTTTATTATCACATGTGTGTTTAACTTTTAAAAGAAAATCTTTGCATATAAGTAGAGCGATTTACACTCATTGGAAAAAGTGGATGTAACCTCTCACATCATTTTCATCATTAACATTAATATTTTCTTCGACATTCAATTCTTAGTATGCATTAACTGAATGAAAACTTTTAGAAAAAATAAATCTAAAGTTACTTTGTGAAAAATAAATAACGGGCAGCGAATTTCGGCAACAACTCAAGGATTTAGAGCTTAAGAGTGACAACTGATAACCATCATATGGCAATCAATACATTAGAATCTCACTAATATATTTCAATCAATTTCAGCCCCGCTGTCAGTTTACGTGACGCCTCCTCGACTTGTGGTTGACGTGGGGCGCTCTGCCACATTTAATTGCACTGTGTCCGGACGCCCGATAAGGTCCTTGAGTTGGGTGAAAGATCAAAGGCCCATTGAAGATTATTATGGAGGAGGCCACGTCGTTCTCTTGGCAAGGGACGTCCTGCACATTCCGATTGTCCAGAGAGAAGATAAAGGAATGTATCAATGCTTCGTGTCGAATGACTTTGAATCTGCGCAAAGCACCACGGAATTGAAGTTGGGAGGTAAGATTGATTCTCTCTTTAATTATACAGAGTATTTAATCTTACTACATGCTTTGTAACATTTTGACATATACTTGTTGCAACGCTTATTTTCCCCATAATTTTAAGTAATAAATTACATAGTATTGAAGTAAATGAATGACATTAAAATTTTATAAATTGAATAGTTGAATCTTGAGTAATTTTCAATATAGTAATTAAGAAATAAGTTTAATGTTTTTATATTTTAATTTTAAATATATTTAATGATAAATATCCTATCTTTCTTTCTAATTAAAATTAAAATTTTTTAGGCGTTACTTTTTAAATATATAATGTATTTAATAAGTATAAAAAAACTATTTACAAGCATACATTTTCCACAGGTTTTACTAAAATATTTTTATTCTGTTCAATTATTTTAATGTATTGCTTGACTGCAAAATTTTATTCGTAAAATCTTGCAAACAAAGAATAAAGTTATTTATTTTCCTTCAATTTCGAAGAAACTTAATTTTGTTTTGTACTTTTTTCAATCGATAACTTTTTTCAATTGATATATATATATTTATATATATATATATATATATATATATATATATATATATATATATATATATATATATATATATATATATATATATATATATATATATATATATATATATATATATATATATGTAGGTATATGTATATATCAATAATTTTCTGAGCTTTTGTGTTTTCTTCTCATTAAAATATCAAACAATACATCCAATTATTATTGCATTCAGGCTTTTTGAATCCTAATAACTTTGGAAATATTTTCCTTTTACCTAACTATTTTCCAATAATTTAGTCGGAGTACCTAAAATATTTTGTGATTCATTAAAATTCCATTGTAGAATATTACAAAAATTCTCTATTATGTAACATGTATCCCTATTTTCATTTTAACCATTACAAATTTCTTATTTATTTAAAAGAAAATTCAAATATGTAAGAAAGATGCTCAATGAATTTTTCATTTTAAAAAATAAGATATATGATGTGCTGATTTAAGTATTATTTACTGACTAATTACATAAATTATTAACATATTTTTCATGTACCAATACTAATTCAAGTCATCCTTCCATAGATAATTTGTGTCAATATTTTAGTGGCTGTATTTTAAACTTTAAAAGAAAATAAATTTTTTCACAATACATGAATTATTGGAAATTTTAAATTAACTCAATTCTTAAAAATTTCATTTAAATGCAGTATGTTTCAATATTTTAAATTGTCTACAATTTAATGCTGTGCTTTTAAGTAAATTAAGATTCGCAGTGATGATGTACAAGACTTTTTTCAAATTTCAAAATAAAATATTTTACATAATTCCCTTAAATTTTCCCCAATTAAATTAAAAAAATTACTTTTGAATCATAATAAATTTCATGATAATATCCATAATAACTGTTTTTAGATGTTACTCCTGTTTTACTGTCGACATTTTCGGAAGAAGCGGTTCGTCCAGGATCATCTGTTTCCTTGCGATGCACAGCATCAGGCAATCCATTGCCACAAGTAAGCAATCAAAACTAATTACAAGCTTTAGTCTAAGTGCATGAGTAAAATCCCTAGTTAAAAGTTTCAGGTATTTTAAATATAGTCAATATTACGAACTCAATAATTAATTTCGTAACATTTTTAATCATTGGTCGAAACTATTTTATGAATCGTATGTTTCTGACGTGAGAGAGAGTACATATTAATAGGAGAAATCTGTTTGCTCGCTGTTTAATTGAAATTTTGTTTCTTGTGTTTTCAAAGTGTAAATTATTAAAGCACATATCTAAGATGTATCAATTTTAAAATATATTAACAACGTAATATTATGAACATTTGTCAATAGTTAAGTAGCAAAGAATTAGTATGCTCAGTACTTGTACATAAATGTAATATTTGTATGAACTTCAATTTGGATAAAAAAAAAGGTTTGTATTAAATAGTTAATGAGAATTAAATGATAAGAAAAATATCAGGTAACTCAAAATTCATCAAGCAAAGTAATTTTATTTAGTTTATTTGTAAGAAATTTTTCAATTTTCGGCTATTATTTATGGAAATTATTTTCACTATTCTTCATTTTTACAGTTTTCTGTTGTGTAATCTTAACTTCATGCATAGACTAGAAAATTTAACTTCACACAAAAATCTCTTTTCCAAGCAATCACACAATGCGTATTAATTTTCAGATGAATGCGATTTTGAGTTTATTATAAAATAAATCATTTGAACCTTTCCATTTGAAGATAAAAAGTACTGGAGAAAATTAAAGTTAGCTAGAAAAGAATCTGAAGAACAAGAATCTACATTGAGCATTAAATTATGTCTGTAGATGTTGGTGACATTGGTAGCAATTTGCTTAAATCATCATTACGCGAAGCCCCAGACACGTTATAGCAGGAGATTATTGGCAGGTGAATGAGAATTTACTTTTGATTATGATTTCATATTAATTTCAACTTTCTAAAAAAGGTTAGTTCCATTCATTAAAAAGACTAATTAAATTCCTTATGTACTGTATAAGAGACGGGAGGTCCTGGGTTCGAATCCCGGTTCGGGCATGGATGTACTTCCTCTCTCTGTCTATCCTGTGTTTGTCCTTTCCTTGTATGAATGAATTGAGAATTATTGCCTACCCTATAAACGGGTACCTATGGCATGTGTGTACTGAGGAAGTCGGACTCCACACCTAAATATGGTTCAGTTGGAAAAGTGGAGCAGCACACCCACACCCCATATTGTCAGCCTAGCTAGTACACGACAACAACAACAATAACGACAAAAACAACAAATTATCTTGCTATTAAATGAAATTTGTAAGGAAAAGGGTAAAATTTATGTCAGTAATATTTCATCAAATACCACTGAAATCATTAGTGGTTACAGGTGAGGGAATAAGATTTCTTGCAGCCCTGAAATTTTGAACAGAATTTAGCGAATCCGTATTTCTTAATTGCATAACTGTAGTGATATTCATATAAATTGCTCAGTCTGTTTCCAAATACAAGCCATATGAATGAATGCAAGTTATTATGTTATATATGACATACAAATGATTGAATTTCTTAAAAGGTTTGAGATAGACTCATTTGTGTGATCTAGATCATAACTGATATGGAAACATTAGTCGTTAAAAGCAATTATATTTTTTGAGATTCATAATACTTTTTTACCAGAAAATTACCTCTTTCTAATCGTTGTTATAATTAGACAATTCATCTCTGACGAAATGGGAACACTGAATGGCTCTACACGTAGTGCTACTAACCGAGATTAATACTCTCTGATATATTCTCCATATATTAGTAACAGGACTTAGAGTTTTGGAATATAAAATGTACATTTAAAACTGGATATTATGATTCTGGTTTTTTATGCAACTTTTTATAGTAGGTGCTTTTGAATTTTCTGAATTTTCTGCATCGCGAAATGCAAATACAACCACTTGTCGATGAAATCCTTCTTGGGGATAAAATGCAATAAATGTACAAATGTCTTTCAAGATCCTAAGCATGTATATTTCATTTCATGTGTAGAAAAAAAAAAGAAATAAAGACAATGAAGCTCAAAATAAGTATTGCTTTTGTAACAACACTCAGACAGAAATAGCAAATTTATAATTTTGGATTTACTGTTATTTCTAACAACTGGTATTATTGGAAACAATAGATAGCACTGTTCGCTATTAAGATGTAATAACAATTTAAGTTGCGTAATTATTTTAATAACATGATTACTTGTGATTTTGTTTGTTGAAATTGTTTTTGAAGACTTCATTCTGATTTCGCAACCACAACATATTTTCCTTGTAATGATAAATTTGTAAACTTATTTCTCTTTCCAAAAAGTGAAGTTATTAATGTTGACTATAGGTTGCTTTTTTGAGTAATGCTTCAAATTAATTCTGCACTAACTGAGAAAACAGAATGCTCTCAGTAGCTTATATAATTTGGTGATTTGCTTTACTTTACGATTTCTAATAACTCGTCCAAATGCTTCTGATTTCTATGTTATGTAACAGTTCCCTCTTTTTATATTTTTAATAATCATTTTCTGATAAAATTTATGAATTTTTCATATAAAATATAAAGATATTCGTTTTTGCTCATGAATATATAATTTAAATGTATTACTGCTCTGTCATAATTTTCCAGTAATGTTTAACTTAAGATTTCACTTTAATTTTATCAAAAAACATTCTATTAAGTAAAAATTAAAGACATTTTCACAATTCAAGAAAATGAGAGAAGTATGCTTGGCATATTTTTATTATTCTAAATGAAAGTTAACTCATTATGTATTTATTTAAAACTAATAAATATCACTCACATTATTTCAAATTTGTGCAATTAGATAAGAAGATTGATTTTTCAATTACATGCTGTCGTACTTGATAATCTAAATTGCAATCTAACCGTGTACATACTTATAGGTAACTTGGTTCTTAGATGACGTAAGCATACCTGACGCAATCCGTTTCAGAGTTGGAGATTACGTGACTTCAGAAGGTCACGTAATGAGCTACGTTAATATTACGGATATCCGCGTAGAAGATGGTGGCGAGTACACTTGCTCTGCGTCTAACGATGTTGCCTCTGTTCGTTACACAGCGAGACTGGACGTTTACGGTCCTCCTTACGTTAGACCAATGCCAAATATTAGCGTCGTTGCTGGTCACGGGGTAATCATCAAATGTCCAATATCTGGTTTTCCTATTGAAGACGTAATGTGGATGAAAGGTAAGCACGTGATGTCTAACAGTTACAAGATTAATACTCGTCATGATACTATGTAACATGTAAAATTTTAAAGCTTTTACAGGTGTTGAAAAGTATGAGTATATATATACATATACATATATATATATATATATATATATATATATATATATATATATATATATATATATATATATATATATATATATATATATATATATATATATATATATATATATATATATATATATATATATATATATATATATATATATATATATATATATATATATATATATATATATATATATATATATATATATATATATATATATATATATATATATATATATATATATATATAATTCTCTCTGAACGTTCCCATGCGTGTAAATGCATAGTTATTTATCGGCTTCAAAGCACCAGAATTTTTTTTTCCAAATTGAAATCAAACGTGCCTACTCTTTAAAGAATCTTGAGGAATAATTCAGATGATGGAAAAAAAATAGATAAAATTTCTCCAGAATTACCTCACTAAACTAGAATTCTGTTTTTTTTAATTTTAAAAAAGATACAATAATTAGGAAATTGAGATTGCAAACAAATAATATATTTTTTATTTATAAATCAACCAAAATGTTTACAGATTAAATTAATAGACCTTTTTTCATAAAATTTATTTGCCCTTGGCAAGTGGATTATTTCTTTTCTCGCCGAAGGAATCTCTACCTTCAGAATTTTTAATCAATTTCAACATTCATTTAAAAGTCGGTACTTTTGTTATATGTTAAAATATTCTATGTTCTAATCTAAGTAAAATTTGTATGTAATCTTGGTAAGATATATTACTTGTGTTAAATGATTTATAAAAAATATAGAAAAACATTTAATCTCAAAAATGTAAATATAAATGAAAGAGCGACTTTTTCATTATTTAGATGTTGAGCATTTTTCTCTTTTTGTATATATATATATATATATATATATATATATATATATATATATATATATATATATATATATATATATATATATATATATATATATATATATATATATATATATATATATATATATATATATATATATATATATATATCTCTCTCTCTTCCTATATCTCTTCTTTCCTTATGATGATTTTTGGAAATCTGTTTTCCTGTAGATAAGTTTTGGGAAAAACTATTGAGATGATATGGGTATTTTATTAGTTCTATCAACTTGAATTATTTTATTAAAAAGATGTATTCTATTATTGTTTCTACTGAATATTTTTCTCGCTGCAACATTTTTATGAATTTAAACAATAAAAATACAATAAAATATTAATGAAATAGTTGATGCAGCAAAACCAATTATCAAGAAACATGCATTTTAAATACATCCTCATATTTTTAATATCATCAAAAGCTCATTTATAAATTCACGTTTGCCACATTTTCCCATTAAACATTTTGCTTAGATTACATTTCACCTTAGCTCTTTACCTAAATTGAAATGTTTTAATATCTTACAGATGGATCTAAGCTTCCTATCAACCATCGACAAAAAGTAGAAAAACTAGGAAAATTGGTCATTCATGATATACAAAGGTCAGCTGACGAAGGGATCTATACATGTGAAGCAATAGGACCTGAAAACAAGCGGGCAGGTGGCAAAATGCACATGAGCGTTTTGGGTAATTTCTCTCAGTTTAACACAATTTATTTACGCATTCTATGTTTGACCATCACTTATGTTGTCTTTATTTATTATCATCTAAACAATAAATGAAATGCAATAAGTGATTTGGTTTCAAACTATACATTAAAATACAGTTTTACAATTTAATTTGTATTATTCACTAATTTTAAAATCACTTTTCTCCCTTATATTATGCCTATATGCATATTATGCTTTCTGTAATTTTAACTGTTTCCTTTTATTTGTTTAAGTAATATCAAATATTATATTTAATATAATCTATTTTAGTTCTTAAAGTCGTGTCTCATGAGGAAATTTACATTTCTGCTAGTTCATTAAGTTTTTAACATAATATGATTTGTGTTTTTAACTTAAATGTTTTTCGATAGTAAGGAATTTGCTTAAAATTATTTCCTACACCTTAATGATAATTAACGTGTATGATATTGAATGGTTTATTCATTTTAAAACTTTCATTTGAGATAAAATTAAAGACAAATAATGTTTATAGTAATTGTATAATATTGTATGTAATAACAAATTACATTGACTTAAATTGTTTACTTAACAAGGTTTTATTTAACATTTAAATACATAAATTGCTATCTATAATAATGAGATTATTTAAAATCTTTAGAATATATATATCTTCAGTTGTAGAAAACTTTAAATTTTAACACTATTTAAAAATTGTGATATTTTTATCTTGAACATTTTTATTTTACTTAAAATTAGAAATTTTTTAACATATTTTTACCAAACTTTTCGATACTTTTTACTCTTGGACATATCAATGAATAAAATTGATTCGTATTCAGTTAACCTAAAATGCGAAGAAATGTGTTTTTCATTATGATATGAAGCAGCAATTAATATCATAATGACAAACAATCAAAATGTCATTTTTTGTTGCATCTGTAAAAAACGTTTCGGTGTCCACGTGCTACAATTTATGTTTCGGAATCTTTCAGAAGGTAATATATAACACAATACCTGTTGTACAAAAAAGTCTCAGATGTTGTTAACATAAACTCATCAAGCATTGCTAACGAAGACTTGATTTATTGCTTGGTAGGTTCAAAATAGCAATCGTCGTAAATATTGTTAAGTCACATTATACTTAATTTTTTTTTGTATTCTATTATAAGTTTTAATTTTTTTATCAATGAATACAGAACTGGAGATGAAGTACTTAATTGATCACTTTTTTCCTTGAAGTTGCCTGAAGCTATAGACTTTGTTGTTAATGGTCTTAATATTATCTAACCCAAAACATTCCTACGTATTCACCATTAGTTAGATCATATTCTAGTTAGACAATTTTAAGACTATACTAATATCTTAACCAAGTATAAGTCTGCCATTATTTGAAGTATATGATTCCTCTACTCAAGCCAAGTCACTTTTAAACAATGAGAGATTTTTGCTTCCTCCTTTCACATTTGTCGATGGGTGGAATTAAGATTTTGTAAGTCTTCTCTTGTGACGCATGGTTATGATCTACAATCTGTCTAAATTACATCTCAGAACGAAGATTTAAATGGACATTCAAATTTCTTTCACTAAATTTTATATATTAGGTGGGCGAGGGGTTAATATTATAATTAGTAAATACAGGTATTGAATCCTCTGATATAAGAGATAACTTTTGAAAATAATCTGATGCTTCTAGAGGTAGTCACCAATCGGGACAGAAACTAAATAATGCTGCAAAAATTTAAAGCGTGTGATATCCTTAACTTGAATGTAAAAGTCACTGATATGAATATTTTCACAGCATGTGCTCATATCGTATAATGTACGAAATGCAAAATAATTTAGGATTTTGATAGCTTAAAATTTAACTCTGCATTCATTACTGTCACAACTGATACGATATCGAAATTTTTTAATAAAATCCAAAAATTGCTACTTAATGAAAAAATTTTAAATTGAGCTAGATTAATTTTTGAAGTGAAACTAAGGAATATAATCATGCATCATTTTTTAAATATGCTTTATTTCCTTTATTCACGCTATTCTTGATGAATTTCATGTCAACAAATCGTTCACTCAAAGAGGATTTATTTTTACACTGCACTAAGTATTAAAATAATATATATTTGATACTGTAAATGTATTTGAATAAGTCGTATAAAAATGAGTCATAGTCTCCTCAAACTAGCTGCTATACAATGTTTCAAAAAAAATTTTTAAAAGTCTGATATTTGTTTCTTAAATTAACATTAAGATATATGTTCTTTGTTTGGAAATATATAATTCAACTGTCATTATTTTAATCAACATTTTTATGGATAATTGTTTCAAATTTCAGAGATAGCTGTGACAAACACGTAGAGATAGATGTGTCAAACCTTTAACTACTGGTGTAAAATTACTTGTTTCAAGATGCAATGCATACATCTATCAATTACCTAACAAGAGTATATTAATTTCTTGATACTTTATTCACTTATTTCGCTTTTACATGTTGAATTTTGAGATTTGAAAATATAAAATAAATATTACTGCATTTACAAAATATTTACAAAAGCAGAAGATTATTTTCAAGTAATCTGTCTTCCAATGAAATATAAACCTTGGTATTTATTAAGCAAAAATTTACGGTGCACGTAAAATGTTCATCGATATTGTTACTAAACATTAAGTGAAGGAAGAGAAATATGATAAAATCATCGAGCCGCAGTTTATAAAATGATATAATTCCTTAACCATTTGTACATTAATATTTTCATTTAATTGATTTAATCAAAGATTTATATAATTTCCACTCAATTTTTTAATAATTTTCGGAAAAATGAAGTATTAAAGTTTATCTGATTCGGGAGTGCTTTTGATTTTCAATTTATTAAACATTAATTGGGCAAAATAATTTGTTTAAACGAGTTGAAATACCGATTATTATTTTGATGACTTCAAAAAAATATACTTTTAAATATACAAAAAATATTTTCTTTATCCACATTATGTATTTAAGTTCTCCAAATTTAGTTAAAATTTTATATTTTAATCGAAGTTAAGTTTTAGTTTACTTTATGTTACATATTTTTTATTTTTTGTTAGGAAAAATAAACGAAATATGTTAATTCACAAAAGACTATTTCGTAGCTTTACTGTTAATTTGATTACAATACTTCACATTTGATAATTCATTTTTATCCAGTGTTAAAAATGTACCAATGACAGTTTGTTCTTTATGTTCAAAATTTAACTACGAAATTTTCGAATTATAACTTTTTAATCATCTTAAATTTTTAATTATGATATTTGCTCGTAAAATACGAACTGTTATTAAAAACTATGATTTTAGTTTTTAATATAGCACCTTAATGTATATTTATTTTATCATATTATTATTATTTAATTACTTTTTGAATGCTTAGAGTTTTGTTTTTAATTAATAGTTGTAACTTTTTCTATTAGTTCATACTTGTGATATTGTATGCACCTTATTCCAGTACCTATGAGTTCATCATTAAAATAATTATATTAATTAGCACAAATCTTAAAAGTAAGACATTTTACATTAAATTTCTTAGTCATTAAATCTCATTTTACATTAAATCTCTATTTCAATTTTCTTAAATTAAATTAGGTAATAAAATACCAACTTTTCAATTCCTATTAATATCTCTAAAGTAGTTTTTAATATCCCAACTATAGAAATGTATTTCTAAAGAAATAATCTGTGTGTCGTGTTTCTTCTTGTATGTTACTGGAAAATGTTTTAACTTAATGAATGCGAAACAAAATTCCAACAATATTAAAATGTCTTTTTCTTCTTTTAATACTTAAAGTGGAAAATTTGGAAATGTTTTGTTTGAAAACCGAATGCGAAGCTGCTCCAGACAAAGCAAAATTCTCTTTGTGCGAGAACAATTGCAACTCTGTACAATTAAAGCATTGAAACAGCCAATTGTGTGAAGTGTGAGTCCAACAAATATTGCGCGCTGTGTTTGATGGGTTTCAACTTGTAGGGGACCGTGGATACAATCGAAGGGCGTAACTTTTCAGCAGGGCGGATTGAAATGAATCAATGCGCTGGGGGCGCTCATTGTTTGTTGAAAGCTTAAAATAGGAATCACTAAAAATAATATACTATAGAAATGTATTTATTTAAAATGCATTAATTCACTATTAACAATAAAAAAATCCTGGACAATTTGGATTGAAAATGTTTTGCCTAAAGTAAGAATTTTAATTATTTTATTAACATTTAAAATATATAATGGGTGTAAAATGCACATTGATTTAAAATCTACACACATTGACTTATTTAAAATCAGTTGATTTTTAATAAAATTGCATATAACTGAGATTTTATTTTTCTGTGGTATTCGTAACTCAGAACAAAACTACCAAAGTTCAGACCTAACCACTTTGAACACAGTTGTTTTCTGATTAAGCCTTTACCATAGTTTTTCTAGTTTATTTTCATTTGTATACAAATTTTTGACCATGAAAAGCCCTTTTCGATAATATAATAAGGTAGAAATACAAATACTAGGCAAAGATCTTAAATTTTCCATTATAATACACAGAATTTTTATCTCACACTACTTAAGTAATATTATATTTTGTAAAAACTTAATGGTAGTTATAACAAAAAATGCTGTAAATAAATATAATAAGAAGAGCTAAATACCTTTTATAAGAATTATTCTTAAAGGGAAATATTTATAAAATTTTTGTTTTTCTTTTTTAATTTAATGCATGATGCATATATTTCATGAAATGTAAATTTTGTTTCAGAATTCTTAATTTATAAGTCTATATTATATTTCCCAATATTGTCTACACATCAAATGTTTAAAAAGTTTTCATTTGTAAGTCAAAACTAGATGTTAGAGATTATTAAATAAAATCGGGTCCCCTTGATATTTTGAAGCCAAGATGATGCCAATATGTGACTAACAAGATGGCCGAGGCCACTATGCAAAAATTAAACTAAATAACAAGGTAACCAGAAATTAAATTTTGTCGCTACAATTTATTGCCAAATATTTTCCAAACCAAGGGATTCCCAATTGTACACCGAATCCGATTATTGTGTTATTTACTATAAGTTTTGAAAGGATGCGGCATGTGTTGAAGAAATATTTTATATAGGAAATGATATTTCAAAAGTACTTCACTTGGTTACATGTATTTATATGAATATAATTTTAAAAAAACTAAGTAATAAATTTTACATACTGTTTTGTAAATTTTAGTGCATCCGTCTATGTATTTATCTTCTTTGTTTTACTGTTTTAATTGAAATTTTATCAGCTTTAGAAAACTTATTTAACTGCACATAAAACTGTAAATGCCAAATATTAAAAATACTATTATAAAGACTGTGTGAAAATCAAAGTTAAATTTCTTACAACGTTAAAATAGTTTCGAGAATTCTAGAAATATTTAACTATTATTACATTTAAAATTTATTTTTTGAAACTCTTTTTTTTTTTTTTTTTTTTTTTTTTTATTTCAGTTGCTCCTGTTATAGAAACGTCGATGTTGCCAGAAGTTTTATACGCTAAAGAAGGCACGAAAACAAAAGTGATGTGCAGCGTAAATCAAGGCGACCCCCCTATCCAGATAGTTTGGCGAAAAAATGGTCATACATTGCCAATGGAAAAAGACTTAACAATTCAAAATCTTGAAGATTCTTCAATTTTAATATTTCGGAAAATATCTTCCATTCATTCTGGAAATTACACGTGTTTCGCTTCAAATGTAGCCTCAACTGTGAACAGAACAACACATATTATTGTAAATGGTAACGATGAAAATATCTGAATAAGAAGAAATCCTTTTGAATATTTGCTTATATTTAAATGTAATTTTATAAAAAAGGAATACTTAGTAACAAATCAAATAACATATTTTCAATTTGTTAACAATTAAATTAAGTTTATAATATATAGTTTTATTAATTTTTATAAATAATATATTTATCTATTAATTATTATTATTCATTTTTCTCGTCGAATAAATATTATTTACATTTTTAAGATTATCAATCTAAATAATTTTTTCACAAATTGGTAGATATATTTTCATATTCTATATTCATATCTGTTTATATTAATATAAGTAACTTTTTACAAAAAATAAATTAATAAAATAGAGATTTTAATAATTTACTTAATAATAGAATATATAACACATAATATTAAATATGTAAAATATTTAGAATAATAATTCCTAATTTATCATTTAAATTGAAAGAACATGTATTCCTTTATCCTTCATATTTTCTGAAATTTAAATTCAATTGTTTAAGATTGTTATAAATGAGAACTCATAAATGCAATAATTATTTATCTATTAAATCTCGTTGCAATTACTTAATTACTTAAGTTATTTTGTTTCTAAAGATTGAAATAAAATAAAATCTTATTGTTTTATGAAAATATAAAATTCCTCTGAAATTTAACAATGTTTTTAAAATGAAATATGTTTATTTCTATATCTCACGCTTTAATCGGAAACATTTTCTTGCCAAAGAAATATTTAAATACAGTTTAATAATTATTCTGATGATTGTTCCTTTAAAAGACTATAGATATTCATATGTAAATTTTTACAATTTAACTGTTTTTTATCTATAATAAATATGAAAATTCCAGCTTGAATGAAAATAACTAAGAAACTATTAATTGACATTAATTCCGAAATATATATGTATTTTTAACTTAATATGTTTTGAATTCACCAAATATATTCGTTTATTGTATAAAGCTCATTTTCAGTTATTAATTTCATATTCATATTAAAAATATAATGTTTATTTTAAATTTAAAAAATTGAAAATAAAGTTATTTCTTTTTATTGATAAAGAAATAATAACAATATTAAATGTATTAATTTATTTAAGTAAATATGTTTTTAGTAAATTAAATGTATATTTTGTGCAAATGCTCTCTAAAAGAAATACATTTTTGTTGAATGCTAAATGAAAGAAAATATAAAAATTATTTTGTATGTATTATTCAGATTTTTATCCACTGTTTTTTAACAAAAATATTTTTGAGTCATTAGGGATTTTTATTACAAAATATTTTAGAATATAGTTATTTATATTACACATGTATTTAAAGAGCATAGTTAGATATATGTTAAGAATATTTATATTAAATTTTAAGATTTAAATTTTCCCTGCTTCATAAAACTGAATATAAATATATGTTCAATATGCTTTATTCCCAAAAGTTTCTTTATCGAGAATTTGATCTTAAATTTAATTCTTTCCATGATATTTAATCTTACAAGCAACGTTATTCATAATACTAAATATTTTCTAAAAGAATAAGAGTAATTTAAAATGATTTAAATCAGAAAAATTGATTAAGCCAAAATAAATTGAGTTGTATTTATTTAAAATTCGATGTTTTTAATATGCTGTATGAAAATCGTAATAAAAATGTGTGAAAGTTTCGGATTATTAATTAGTTAATTAAGTCCCAATATTGTCCCGATATAATAACATCCATTACTTTGATAACTAAGTGATTCAAACTATTGGAATTCGCTTTTGTCTTAAAAAGATAACATAAATTATGAGTATTACTCAAAGCAGAGTTACAGTGAATATTTATTTTTCAAAATTATATACTAAATTAAACTAAAGATTGTGTTTTCAAAGAAAGAAAAAAAATCATATTGTATTTTTTGATATAAGTTTAAAAATCACATCGATGTAAAATACAAGCTATCATAAAAGTTAATAAAATTGGTCTTCACAAAATTTAAATTTGAACTGCAATTATTTAATTTAGAAAGGAAGAATAAACGTCTATAAATTATGGAATTCTTCTAAGCAAAAAATTCAAATTTAAATTAATTATTTAGCGTCGTTAATATTAATAACATCCTCCAGAGGGAAAGAGAAATAACGTAAAGAAATGTGTGTTTTAAAAATTTTATACTAAAATTTTTCCTATCGAAATTTATGTTATAAAATGTTTGCTTTACAGAAATATATACTAATTTAGACATACTTAAATTATTCTAAAACATTTTAAAAGTGTGTTTGTTTTTTCTAAATATTGACATATTTATTTTTGAATTATTTAAACAAATATAAATTTGAGAACGTACACATTCAAGTTAGAAATTTCAAAGTAATTTTTGTATTATTTGTTCAAAAATGGTGAATTTGCTATAATAGAACTTGAAAAAAATACATGACACAATGTAGGATTTATATTAAATGGCATGTTGAATATGTTTCCAGTACCTCCCCGATGGAAAGAAGAGCCCACAAATAACTTTGCAGTCGTTGGCAAAACAGTTCTTATGCATTGCAGTGCTGAAGGTTATCCAAACCCAAGAATATATTGGAAGAAAGCTTCTGGTATTTTCTAAGCTATAGCTTATATTCTTTAACATCTCATTTCTTAAACAAATATTTTCTTACTCTTATTATTACGTTGTGATAATGTTAAATCAGTATATCTGTTGAATGTTTTTTTTTAACATTTCTTAAATATTTAATATGAACTATTTAAAATGTTATGATCAAATGTTATTTAGACTAAAAGCAAAAAGTATTTTAAAATATATAATTGTGGACGCATATTACTTGAATTCTCAGAATGAATTGAATGTCTTGTAATGTGTACTTAATACAAAATAAGAAAAGGTTCATGTTCTTGTCATTTTAATCTCACAAAAGAACATGATTTAAAGAAAATGTAGCTTATTTTTAATTTTTCAAGTAATCCCCATCGGCATCCAATACCTTCTGTCCACATATCACTAGTTATGCAATCCCCTAGTGATAAAATCCGGGTGTTTGGGATGCAAAGAATTTCTTCAGTGTTTGGCGTAAGGCTACTTCATTGATGAAGAATTTTCCACAAAGATGATTGTCCAGAGTATGGAAGAGGTGGTATTCTAATGGTGCAAGGTCTCCAACTAAGTCACTGTAGGGTATTCCTGAATACTCGCGGGACATGCGGACGTGGACGAGAACTGTACATCCTTGCGATTAACCAACGCTGGTTCCTTCTGTTGCAATGCTTGTTGCAAAAGCTTCAATTGCTGTATGTACAAGTGCACAGCACCCGCTTGGATGCAACTCATAGGGAACTACTAGACGACTGATCCATCAGACAGCAATTTCATCACAGATGAACTAATCTTCTGACTTGAATTTATGAAACTAATGTCTTGCTGTATATTCATTAACAGCACTATCCTTTAAGCTTGAAATATTCGACAAACTGATTCAGCAACTGATAAGTTCACTTTAAATTCGTAAATCAAACAACATCAAACAAGCAAATCTGACACATCCATTTCTCTTTGCTACTGTACGAACTACGATTGATAAATGTGAGCGGTGGATCTGCTTTTTTAACAACTGGTATTCCTATTCTCAATTGACCGATGTCTCTATTATGTCATAAGTAGTTGCTTACTTATTCTCACTTCATTCAATGGAAACGAGAAAACGGCTAGAGTTTTCTTGCTTACCTTATACAACTTGTTTTGCAACAAATTTAATCGTTATAGGTTTAAAAATAACGTAAATAGTAGTGAATTATTATACCATGAATTTTATATAAGAAGCTTATATAAAATTCATGGTATAATAAATTAGTTTTTATTCATTTTTATTCACTTCGATATTCCTTTTATTCATTTTTTTCTGTAAATTAAATTTTTTTTTTTTTTTGCAGTTTGTCGAATTTCATCAATGAGTATCATTAAATAGCATCATAAAACTATAAAATATATTATAAAAAACAAAAATATATTTTAAGCTCAGAATTCAATTTACTATTATAGATTGTATCTTTAAATGTAATATTCATGCTTTATTACTCCTGAAATTTCACAAAAGTAGCTAAGAAAGATCATTATTATATTTTAGAAACAAGTTTATTTATTATATCCATTCAGTGACGTAATCTTTGCTAATAATAAATATTTGTTGCTTGTATCTTATAATACATGTAATTACCAATATAGTTATCAAATGATATTTTTTAATCAAGTGAATACTTCAAATAAAATTCTTGTATAATTTAAATAATTCAAATGTTCTTGTGCATTATCAATCACTATGATACGTTTTCAAAATCATTTAGATGATTTTTGTGTCACTCTATTTTACAAAATATTTTGCAAATATTTTATTTTTTTAAAATGCTTCAAATTTTTCTATCCGTGCCTTTTTAGGGAAACAAGCAACTGATTTTAGAGATGTCTTGTCAAGCTACAGAAGACAAGTATTCGACAATGGTTCCCTCGCTCTGCAGGAGGTGACCGAGGCAGATGGCGGCCATTATTTATGTCAGGCCACGAATGGCATCGGGGCAGGCCTCAGCAAAGTCATTTACCTGAACATCCACAGTACGTCTCTTATTTAAGTAATGACATAGTCCTTGTCCCCAGACTACTTTTCTTCCCATACATAAATTTGAAGACTGGGGACCCTCTAATGCAACTCTTCTTCATAAGAAGAGGTATTATGAAAGTTACATCCCATTAAAATGCCAAGAATGCTCTTCTAACAGATGAAAAATGACTCACTCTCTAGGGAGAATGAGATATGGCAGATACATTTGATTCATTTAAGTTTCTAAATATGTCTTTTTCGGAAATTCCTTATTTTTATTTCTTGGAAATTAAAACATAAATGAGGAAAAGCATTTCTATATTTTACTGTATTTCACTATTACATAAATTAATCATTTATTTCGTTGCAAAGAAATTTTTGACGAAAAAACGAAAAAATTTAGACAAAAAGCAAAAGAAATTAATTCTTTAATATTGTTGAATAATTTAGAGAGATATTGATTATAATGAAACTATATCGGCACTTGTATTTCTATATTAAAATAATATTTTAAAATTCTGAAGCATTTTTTAATAATTTTTGTAAAATTGTTAAATCCATAATTAACGGAAAAAAACATATAACTCGTGAATCCTCATTCATGACAAACTAGAATCCTGAAAATTAAAATTAGATATTTTGTCTATCTACAGATGTAGAAAAAATTAAGTGTGATATAGTTAAGATATCACTTGGAAAACATTTTTCTATGATAATTATTATCACAGTTAATACCTTTAAAACCCTAAAGCAATGGTGCACAGCCTTTGCCCTATAGTGAGCACATTTTAAACTCAAAAATTGAAAACGACCCACTTACAAAATGTTTTTCGGTCACCAGTAGATAGAGCCGTTTTTCATTTAATTTTCTTTTAGTGCATGTATACACATTGGGGAATTTTTATACCTTTAAATACGTAAAAAAATACTCGACTTAATTTTTTGAAATCAAAGATAAGTATATTTTGCAGTTTAAATATACAATTGTTTAATAATAGATTTTTATTTTGTAAATATTTTTGGGAGAAAAATAAAAAAAATTCATATTTTTTTTAAATTGTCTGCTTTGAATTTGAAAAACATATTTTTATCACTAACTTCAATATAAATACATTATTGAAATAGTATTAATACCATTCTTTTTAATTTACCAACATAAACAACCTATTTTAAATTCTCAAATTACAAATCTAATAAAATATACTCATTTAATGGCAACCGGTGTATACTGTAATGTATAAGTAATACAAAATTTTACAACTAAACTGTGATGTTCATTAAGTAAACAATGAAAGTCATATTTAATGCAAAAAAAATTACCTGATAATTAGCGTGAAGGCTGGCATTGTTTGACTTCATCTAGTTTAATTTACTCTGGCACAGATGTTGTTAAAGCAGAACCCATACAGTCATTCAAGTGTTTATCTGTAATTTTCGATCTACATTTTGTGTTTAAATGTTTCATGGAGGAAAATTCACTTTCTCAAAGGTAAGTAGATCCAAAACAGGAAAACACTCTCAGAAAAGCTTCTTTCATGAGGGAATATTTTCTCTTATCAACAAGGTTCCAAATATAACTCAGCAAAATCTTTGCTTTTAGATGCAGATCTGACTGAAAATCTAAAATTTCCATTTTCGAAACATCATTTTTATTAAACATACCTCCAATCTCTTGTGAGACATGTGAAATATTAGGTTCAGCAAATGGATTTCAGAGGAATAACATTATGAAAATCAGAGATGCGGAGTTAAAAATTATTTTCCTGTGGATTTAGATTTTCTGAATATTTCTTTGTTTCACTTGCCTTGTGATTATTAATATGGCTTGATGAATTCTGAAATTGGATGAAATTTTTTCCTTACATCTGATTTGTCCACAAATTTTACTTTATTAGAAAAGCGGTTACAGTCCCAATCAATTGAAAAAGTTTTTTTTTCCCTGGACACTTTTGTTCCGTTTATTCAGCTTAGTTATATTTCCTTGAGAAAATTCAGATCGGATAACCAATTATTATCGTCTAATTATTTATAACTTTCACTTTCAGATTCCAAAAATCTGCTTTACCCTCGAAAGAAGTTCTACAAATCTTTGAAGTACTTTTCTCTGCTGAGGTATTTAACATCCAAATTAGGCAATAAGGTTCCATATTCATTAACAAGTTCATCAGTCAGCAATTTAAATAGTCTGCTTTGAGATGCTTTAGCGCAGATATAACTCATGATTTTTGCAACTAGAGTCATTATATGCTCATAATGCAAGACTTTCGTACATTGTTGATGAATAATGCAATAATAATGAAGAAAAAAATTGGAAATTCACTGACATTCCTACACAATACGATGAATCCAACAATGGAACCAATCATGGCATGTGCTCCATTGGTTGCTATGGGCAAAAATTATTGTAGCGGTATATCAAATTACTTATAATTTGCAATACTTTGATATATATCTTTAATACGCGAAATTATTGAAATGGCAAAACTGCAAGTAAACCTTCTTTTATCGAGCAATCATTAAAAACCATTCTTAAAAATATACTTAATTTAGCAGTATTGCATATGCCAGATGATTCATCACACTACAAATAAACAAACGCAATTTTTTCATATCATTTTGCTTTTGATGCTCGATATTTTTAAACATTGATTCTATTCATCTATGTTCACAATATCG
Organism: Latrodectus hesperus; assembly: GCA_037975125.1. NCBI lineage: Eukaryota > Metazoa > Arthropoda > Arachnida > Araneae > Theridiidae > Latrodectus > Latrodectus hesperus. The sequence continues at coordinate 75,329,970 of CM075853.1, read as the reverse complement.
CTAAATATTGATAAAATATTGGCCAATATCTTTGTGCTGCTTGAGATCGTAAGAAATGTTTATTATTACCAGCTTCTGACAAATAGGATAAAAGCAGGTTTATCACTATCATTATAGGTGTATACAGAAACTGAATATTCACAAAAAAATTAAAATGCGAGAGGAGCAAATTTAAGCCTTCAATAAAATAAATAGATCAGACATTTAAAAGCACTAAACATTATCGAATGAAATAATATATGTTTCAGTGAGTATTTTCTTAAAAGGAAAGAGAAGTTTAGATGGAAAGAGATTATTTAATTTTTGTATTGGAGTAATTCACACGAGGATAGTAAATTTCCCCAAATTTTCTATCTCAGGTATTTCAGCAACTTGGCTTCTAAGTAACAATTTTATATTAAATCACTGATAATACTTTTATACTTTGAGATTACTTTGAGTTCTAAACTGCATACATAACGAATGTATAAGAATGAATATGCACTCAATTATTTTATAACGTCTTGAAAGATATCTCTTATGACTACAAAAGCTTAACACATTTTAACAATTAAAATATATAAATTAAGGGTCATTTTTACTATATTTTTGAACATAGTACCTAAATAGGCTGATCATCACATACAAAACGATCGGTGACAACACTTGTGCTCTCGTCCACAGGGTTGGGCACTGCTGCTCTAAAGCTTAATCAAAAACATGAAATTAAACAGCTCATTCAAAGCATTCTTTGAAACTTTTCTATCGCATAGCTATATGATTTGTATACTGTAATTTTTACTTAAAAATAATTGTCAAACTCACACATTGTTTTATTAGATAACCTATTTTTACTACTAAGTATTAAGCTTTTGCAGTTTAAAAAGTATCTAAAGGACATCAATTTAGACCTGATAAGTCATGATAGTTTGCATGTTTTCTTGAATATATTTCTCAAATCGTAATTTTTTCATCAAAAATTTGGTAAGTAAAGAATTTTTCCAACTGTGGGCACTGGGAGGCTAAATTTATTGAACAACAAGGCCAGAAACTGCTACTCATTTGTCGTTACCCAGCTAGCACCTGTGAAACACGTCACGGAAGCGAGTAGTGTTGCCCGCGCCATACTACCACAAATCGCTTATAAGGGCATGTTCATACATCATCACAGAAGAAAGGACAGAGAAAGACAGAAAGAAAATAACATCCATAACCAAACAGGAGTTCGAACCCAAAACGCACAGCTTAGGAGTCGGGAACGCTAACCACTCAGCCATCGGTCGGCGGTAAATGAAAGAATCTTCTCTTGAATTTTAATCTATTGTGAAGTGATGAAATCGACTCTAAAAACAATCTGTTGTATTGTATTTTCCTAGAACACGTTTTTTTCAAACTCAATTTTCTTTTCTTGTTTTTACACTTTTCATTACACATCTCTTTTTAAAAAAATGAAATTTCAAGCTGTAGAGAATTAAGTAGTTGAGTAAGGCACAAAAACTCTACCACCACTGAGCAACAGTATTTGCCAATCCTAACTTCCATCCCCTACGGAAAGTCATACAAGGACTTAGTTATTCCCTAGTTAGGCTTTTTACGTGTTAGGAAACGTGTTTCGACAAAAAATATAAACTATTTTGAATATGAGTACATAGTGCGTTTGTTTTGATTATGAAACACTAGATTTCTTACGATTCATACAATTTATATCACTTGTAAATATCTCATTTTTCTCTGCATTCTGCATTACATACTTTAAAATTAAAAGCCTTTTAAGTCAAGCAAGAAATAATTCCCATTATAAATCCTGGGAAGAAACTAATTAATATATTATTTTTGGAATTTAATTTGATAATAAATATTAATTTTTTATTTTTGGAGTTCATACAGTATAATATTTTTGGAGTTCATACAGCTGACAGATTTAGTTCTGTTTAGTCTTTAAATATTCTACATTCAGTTTGATTTTTTAATTCATACATTTGTTTTTCGACCAAAATGTATATTTTCTTGCAAAATTAAATCAAAGAAATGATTTTTGTTTGACTTCTCCCTGGCAGCTCCCCCGAAATTCGAAACAAAGTTCGTCAGCCACACTGTGACCAAGGGGAAAGACGCGGACTTGAAGTGCGAAGCGGAGGGTGAGTTGCCGATACGCTTCGAATGGGAAAAAGACAAACAGACCTTCGAATTGCAAAACATCAAGAGGTATCCACTCTAATTTCTTCTGAAAAACTTCTCCGTGAACTAGTTTTTGTTTTTAAGTCTTTGAAGAAAAAAGCACTATATTAATTTTTTTTTGGCACGATTAAAAACATTTCCTTAATACATGTTTATAACATACATAACAAACACAATGTTATTTTTAATTTCACTCAATGACAGAAGTTGAGAGCAAACCATATTTATTTCATTGTAGTGGCAGTTCTTGATGAAAATGAGACAATAATTAATTCATAACTCTTCTGCCTGGTTTTTCAAGTAGTACTTTAAACTAACATAGCACAGAAAATAATATATACCTTAACCTTGTACAAATAATAGTCTCTAAAAACTACAATTAAAATTAAAGCAAATTTTGTTTACATAATACAAATACAAAATGTACAGTGCAAATTAATGTACAAATTTCGTTACTCTTCATGCAGAAGAATTTTTAGTATCACTGAAATATATATATTTAGATTTTCAGTTCTTTTGATTTCTCAAAACAATAAATATCTTACCTTGTACCTTTTCTGTATCAGTTTAATTTCATATAAAATTTTGCAAGCATTTTCTCTTACATAATTTCAGATAAACCTTATACAACAATGATAGCAAACTCTTTTCTAGCTTATTTTCCATCTTTGTTAATATTTTTTGTAATACTTTAAATTTCAAAACTAAATTTTTATCTAAACTAAATTTTGATAATGCTTTGAATTTCAGATTAACTGCGGTGGAAGACACAGGGCCGCAATCGGCGATTTCAAGACTGGTCATAAAGGGAGCTACACGATCCGACTCTGCTCTGTACACATGTACCGCGTCAAATGAATATGGTACTGACCAAACCAACATTCAGTTGGTAGTTCAAGGTGTGCTAACTTTTTAGTTACTTCGAAAATTGTTAGTACTTAATTTTTAATGACAATAGAAATAAATTTATTTAAGAAAAAGTATTTTGAATGACATTAGATATCGGGTATTTGGTTTTAACTTTTAGGTTTCCGCAACACATTTTTTTTTTATCTTGAGAATTAAAGTATCATTCTAAATTGGTAGTTGTTGTCTATTCACGTGACTCCTATGCTTGAATATTGCATTTAATAATCTAATTAAATTAGTATTAATTAGTAAAAAAATTTCGAAATTTTGACTTTAGTACACTTTACTTGGTGCTGCCATCTGTGCATCATATTTATAACTACAGAAACATTAAAAAGAATTAAAGTTTAAATAATATTTTGTGTCTTTTTACATTTTTAAATCCATAAAAGAAATTTAAAAACATGATCTTTAAAAAAATGGCACTTTCTTCTTAGAAATGCAAAAATTATTTCATAATTTTATGACTTTTTCTTAAATTTTTGCTTTATTATTTTTGAAAAGTTTCTAAAAAAAATAATATATGTCAATTTTAATACAAATATATCAGGAATGGCGAACCTTTTTTGATGTCCGTGCCACAAAGTCATAAAAATTCTTTTTTAAATTGGTAACGTGCCACAATAAAATTTCATTCGAAATGTTATCTTGGTGAAACTATACGTAAGTATAATTAAATAAACAAATAAAAGCAATTCTTCTTTAAACAATTTTTTATTAATCGATATTTACAAAAAACAATATGTTAGAAACAAAATTCAGGTTAAAAAATATTTTTTAATGTGATTTTTGTGGCTATACACATGATGATAAAGATTTAATATCTGGTTCATATTTAGTTAATTTCAACAGTATGCATGCAGAGCTTGACTCATTCGTCATTCTATTCTTATATTTAATTTTTTATAAAATTTAATTCTGAAAATAGAGATTCACATGTCCACGTCGATGAAAATATTGATAAAATTGCCTTTGATAATATTTTTAAGCAATTAAACGTGTTAGGAACTGAATTCCATGTAGTTAGAATTTTATTTTCTGCAATTTTATTTATTTTATCCAATAATCGATTACTTTCATTAATTTCTAAATAATTTCTTAAATCAACAAATTTTGGTTCCATATGGTACTTGACTGAAATTCAATTAATTCCATTTCTAATTCATTAAAATTTTACCATTTAAGGACTTTTAAATTTAACTTTTCAAATGGTATTTTATCAGGATATAAAATAAATTTTAAAGTTTCTTCAAATTCTTTAAACTGCGTAAATCTTACAGAAAATTTCTGAATCAAGGATTGAATTACCATTGAAAAGTCTTTCGTTAGTGACTCTTTATTTGACTTTTCTGACATTATCTTTCAGAAAAAAAAATTTTGCATTCGGAAAAAATTTATATGAATTTAAAAGAATATCACGATTAAAAATCTGTAATTTGACTTCGAACGCTTTGATTAAGCCAAACATTATGTTTATTTTATGTCCACGTAGTAACCTTGTAGTTTTAAATTTTTTAAATTTAAGTGAGCCCATAAATCAATGAAAAAATATAACTTTGCTAGCCATTCTACATCTAATAATTGATTATATTGGTTAATAATGTTCTCTCAGTATTTAGAAATAATCTTATTTCCTGCAAACAATCAACAAATCTTTACAAAATATTTGCGCGGTTTAACCAGCGTACGTAAAGTAAGCTATTGTACTACGAACTTACTTCGTTTAACAATTCATGAAATTTTCTTTTATTTAGTGCTCGTGCTGATATAAAATTGACTAATTTTGTTACAAAACTCAAAATATCATCAAACATTTTAAACCTGTTTTGGCACGCCACGCTTGTTAGTGAATAATGCAATGCAAATCAAGAATTGTGTGTCCAATACGTTTTTTTAAATAAATTTATAAATCCATTTTTTCGTCCAGTTAAGCTGTGGGCACCGTCAGCTGTAACTGACATAATTTTAGAAGGACATATTTCTCTTTTTTCCAATGCATCTATAACTGCATTACAAATGTCTAATTCTTTTGTTGTGGTTGTTAGTGTTGATAAAATTATTAACTCTTCTTTAATAATGTTTTGAAAAAATTACGTACAGAAATTGCTAAGCGAGCAGAGCCTGTTACGTTGGTAGACTCGTCAAGGCAAATAGATATAAAATCACAAGACTTTACATGAAGTTTTGGTTGAAAATCTACATTTTCTGCCATACCCAAAATTCTCTCTTTCATTGTATTTGTAGCTATCGGCATGTCTTTAATTCTTTGGATAATTTTTTCTTTGTTTTCGAAATCATCAAATAAGTATGGTGCACATTGCAGCCAAATATCCTTAAAAATTCGCCTTTATTAAAAGGTTTTGCATAATGAGAAATAGTTTCTAAAACTTGATAACTAGCACCAGAGGTATTTGATTGAGTTCCAATATATTTCATTAAAGAAGTAGTTTGAGCATTTTTATTTTTTAAGAAACATGATAAATACTCTTTTGCTCTTCTATACTTCGATCGAGAAGAAATTTATGGTTGGTTTCATAATGCCGCTGTACAGAAGATGTTCTACAGACTACAGTTTTAGAACATAAAATACAAATTGCTTTACTGTCCTTTTTAATTATACCGTTTCTATCAGTCAACTAAGCTTGAAATTCTCTGCTATTATATAGTTCGGATAATTTCGATTTCTTCATTGAACTAACCACAATAAGAAATCCTGAAAAATATATATTTTAATAATATTGTTATAAAATAAGTAATTTATTCTGCATTCGTATGCAAGAACCTATTTGGTCACATATTAAAGTACTAAACATATTACCAACACAAGAAAATAATAAATAATATATTATTTCAAGGTAATTTTAATAATTATTTATATATTTTACACTAATTTAATGATAAAATAGTTTCTCAAAATATTAAAATATTTTATTGTTCAAAAATAAGCAAAATAAATTTTAAGTTTAGTATTTTTTAATACCTTAGGTTGTTACAGGATAAAACTTCAGTCATGACGCAATATGTTCTTGCAAACGAATCCAGAATGTAAAATATGAAATAATATGTAATAATATTTACCTGAAAATAACACTATATCTATTTACAATAAACGGTTAAATTTTTTAACAAGTCACTGATGTTTCAAAGACGACGAATTACTTAAAATGACTAATGCAGTCTATCGTCTGATTCGAGCGCTGCGGCGGCAACAACATGCAATAACATTAGAAGGTAAAATGGGATATGCAAAATTTTTTACCTAACGCGCATCTTTATATACTTCGAGAGAATTCATGCAATATTTTAATAATAAAATGTATAATTTGACGGTTCTAGTCAACTTATTAAGATAAGTATTCAGTACTACAAATTTATATCATAAATTATAAATTAAGAGTAGATTAATAATTTTTAATTCATTTCTATCAAAAAAGATAATTTATAAAAAATTATTTTGTTTTTGTGGGTGCCATCAAAATTTTCAAACGTGCCACTTGTGTCCCGCGTGCCATTGATTCGCCATCCCTGAAATGCATAAATTAAAAAAAAATGTATGTAGTGATTTTATCCTACTTATGTTTCAGAGCCTCCTTCACCACCAGTCGATTTAAGCGTTAAAGAGAAAAGTAGCCGTTCCGTCACCCTGGGCTGGTCTCCGACATTTAGCGGAAATAGCCCGATCATTAAGTATATCATTGAGTACGGCAATTCCAGTGCAGGTAATTATTTTTACAAATATTCTTGAGATTTATTCCTTAGAAAAATATTTTTTATATATCTTCAGATATAAATTTTTTTATTTATATGTATATAGTGAAAATGCATTTTAAACTAAAAACGAATATGTGTGTATATATATATATAAATATATTATATGTATTGAAAACCCATCAATTAAATTTTGCAACATATAAATGTTAATAAAAAGAAAGAAAATTTATAAAATGTGTTAAGAGCACTAGACTAGGCATCTAGGCATAAAACATCATTTTGGGATAAAACACGATCCCTTACAGAAAAATATTGAAAAATTTATTCAAAACATCAGGTAGTGTAAAAATAGATACTGAGAAATTAATAGAGCTATATAGAAATTTCTATTATTTCAACATTTTAGGACACAGACAAAACAAAAATCACAAAAAAGATATTTACATTTGAACATACTAATTCCATTCAATTTTATCTTAGTTTGCTTAACATGAAATAAATTGATTAAAATAACCAGAAAGCCGAATAATTTTTTTTCTCGTATGTTAAAAATTAAATAATATATTAATATCTGTAAATATTTTTATGTATGTATCAATAACATTTTTACCGTTGTATATAATCAAATCTTTGAACAAATCGTAATCACTGTGCTACAGATATGATTGTTTACTTTTATTTTTAACTGAAGAGTATTTTGCAGCCAATGCGGAGAGTCTTCTGAAGGAAGTCGTCGTGTCTGGATCGGAAGTTGTGTCAGTTGTCCGAGGATTACTTCCCGCCACTTCATACAAGTTCAGGGTCTCGGCTGAAAATGCCCTCGGAACAAGTGACCCGAGTGAATTCATATCAGCTATAACGGAAGAAGAAGGTAAATGCTGATAAAATACCTCCGCTTTTTAAAGTATGCTATTCTAGCTAATTTTACTATTGATCTTTATAGGAATAAAAAATATAAATATATTTACATGAGTGTTTCTGTATTATATAATACTTAAAAAATGCAAATTTCACCTTGGTGTTTCGGTGAAAATAAAAGACCTCACAGTGATGATTTAAAAATATATAATTTTCTGCCATTAAAAAGCATTTGCACCACAGAAAATCAATCTAAACTTAAAGCAGATTAATTTGTTATTGATTTTTGGTTTTTTGAATTTTGGTTTATATGCAAACTTTAACTTAATTAGATCTTAGAAATCTTAGATATTAAATTAACCCTTTTTTTCTAATAAGAATCTCCATTTTGGTAAAGAATATGCTGTTCTCCATATATTCTTTTCTGTAAAAGTATTATAAATTTCAGTTTTACTTGGGATATTTTATTTTGATAATTCTTGAAAAATCATTAGCCTATATTGGACTGTTGAAAACCGTTTTTATAGAATGATTAGATTTCAATAGAGTTTACCCTATTTATATGTCAGCATATTTAGCTACATGAAGCAAATTCTTTACATTGATTTAAGTTGACAAGTTTTAAGTTTTAATGTCAAATTCGATGCAATATTTTCTAGAATTAAAATTCGAAATTCTTTTTGAAATATTTTTATCCAAATCTAAATATTTATCCACTTTATGAATCATTTGCCCCTATCAAACTAACTTTGCATTCTTAATTTTTAGCAAAGACACTTTAATAGCTTACATTTTCGTGAAGACTTATTCTAAATTCTGAAAATGATTTGACCAAATTTTAAATATGAAAGAAATATTTACGAAGAATACCCATTAATATTTATTAAACAACCAACCAAATAAATATTTCGACAGTTGATAAGATGTAATGAAAAATTAGTGAATAATAAAACACGGAGATAAATAAATATAAATAATTATAGTAATATAAATTGACAGTTTTTAATGGCCATCTCAAATAAAAATATCATTAAAGTACATTTGTGACAAAATGTTTTCAAAATAACACATGGTTCAGTTTTCATTTTAAAGTTTTGAATTTCTTTATTTAAAAAGTATGCAACTTACCTGTTAACAAATTTATATAAAGTAGTATAGAAATGGTTATTAACCAGATAAATTTTAAATCAATTACAACGGGGAACAATTCTACAAAATTAATAAAATTGTAAATTAGTTAAATATTCTTGTAAAATAATTTACAAGTATCTGAGAAAATGAAAACTTTTCTCACATCAAAATTTTTAATAAATAGAATATTTTTAAGGCTTTGGATTTTAGTTTCGTCAAATTTTTCTCCAATTTTATTCTTATCAAAAATTAACACTCAATTAACTTTTTAGTTAGTGCTGCCATCTATAATAAAATTTTGCAGATACAGATTAAAAAAATTAAAATTTCTGAAATATTTTTTCTTAAACCAAAGACTTGATAAACCAGAAATGCAGAGAACATTCCACTTTCAATTTATGTATTGCAATTAAAAAATTTTTTCATTGAACCTTAAATTCTTGAATTAGCTTAACATTAAATTTAATTCTTAATCATGAAATATCTGATTTTTATATCCTTCACTGGAAATATTTAGCTTTCAGTAGATTATGTTTTACTTATGAACTGATATGTCAGAATCATCATGTATATAATATTTTGATTATCTATATACAAAATGATACATCACTATTATGCTCTTTTTCTATAAATTATTACTGTAACTAAAATTTAAAAAAAGTCACTCGTAAATTAAAAATATGTGATGCAAGAAGAGCTTAGAACTAAGTACGTGAGTTGATCAATTAATTTAATATCACTTACATACATTTAACAATAATTTAAAATGTAGAAAAATAATCATTAAAAATAATGGTAAAAATTAAATTATTATTAAATGAAAAGTAAAAAAAAATTGTATTGTAATTTTAAAATTCATAATAAAATCAATTGTAAATGTCATTAGTATATCTAAACTTTATTTAACAATGAAATTCTTAATTGAGAAAATCTTTTTAGTGCAGAGTTTCATCTAATGCATATTTATTTATAAAAATATGCAAAATGCTTATGTAATAGAACTTATAAAATGCATGGAAATTCCTAAAATATTAAAATATTGACTCAAAAAATATCCTTAAAACTCATTTAAACTATCACTGTAGGGGTAAATGTAAAAAAAATAAAAAATTCAAGTAATAGGAGAAATCATTTTTTTAAGAGAAATAAAATTAAATTGATTTTGTTTCGTAATTAAAATACTGTTTGTTAAATAACTTTCACTTGGAATGAAATATTCAAATTATGTAAATATAATTACAGAATGTTATTAATTGCCCATGCAATTATACGTGATACTGCTTTGCTTTAGCTGTGAACAATATATAAAACTGCTTAGACATAACATTTTAAAATTAAAATATATTATTTTTTAATGTAACGAGCCAATCAAAAGGCAAGAAAAAACTGATAATTCTTATGAATTATTGATTCTTCAGACTACTCAGTTATTCAATAAATTCAAGCTTATTTATTCTTTTTCATATTGAATCTAAAAATTTCATCACCAAGAAAGTGACGAAAATATCCTAAAGAATTTAAAAGAAACTAAATTGCAACATTAACTTAAGGATAATTTGGTAGTGGAAAATTATTTAAACTATCAACAGAAAAATAACCTAATAACCATTAACATGTATAAGTGAAATATACGTGATTACTACAGATTTCAAAAAATAATTTCAGTACAAGAACATATTTTTTCATTGTTCAAGTTCATTTTTCATCACAAAAAATGTACTTAAAAAATTATTAAGATTGCCACATACTAGATTAGCAAAAAAAAAAATGAATTAAACTTCTGAAAGTATAAAATAAATGAACCATTATTAAAAAAATCGATGTAAAAAAAACTTTATAATTAGTATAAAACCAATAAATCCTTTCTCATTTTCTTAAAATTCTACTATACTAATTACAAGTTAAAAACAAGGGCTTAAACATTCTTGTATTTCTATCTTCAACACTATTGTATTTTGTTGATAAATTACATTACTTAAAAAGTCTAACTATTTGATATATAAGCATTTATAAGTTTCAACTATTATATAAAACTTCCAAAACATGATTATTACATAAAAGGAAGGATCTATCTGTCTGTTTATTATTCTACCTATCTATCTATCTATCTATCTATATATATATATATATATATATATATATATATATATATATATATATATATATATATATATATATATATATATATATATATATATATATATATATATATATATATATATATATATATATATATATATATATATATATATATATATATATATATATATATATATATATATATATATATATATATATATATATATATATATATACAATAAAAGCTAATGTTTTGAAGTGAAAATAAAATAAACTTGATATTAGATAAGCACTACCTTTAGTTTTAAATAATATGTTTGCTTTTTTAGGAAGTGAATGAATAGAATGATGTACCGAAATGAAACGAAATTGATCAACAATCATTTTCTCAAATTCCGATTTTACAGTAATCAATCAAATCTGGTGGTTGAAATTCAAGCGTCACAATGAAGTTTGGTTGCCCTTTTCAATGGGCTCTGGGATAACTGGGAAACACTGGTTAGGTTAAAGAAATAAAATGTTTTGAAGTGGAAGCATGTGCTGCCATCTATTATTGAAAACTGCATTGAAAGTTTCACTGCATTTAAATAAATTTATAGCAATGTATTAGAGAAATAATTTCAAAGAAAAAATAAAGAATATGAGATACTTAATTAAATACAAGTATTATTTACATATAAACTAATTCTAATTTATAACCTTTATAAATTCCAAATGAATATAAACTAAATTCAATATTATTATTTTTATGTTATTTTTGCATTAGTTACTGTTATTCATATCTTATTGATTTTGCATAAAATATGTTAACTTCAAATTTATATTTCATTCCTCTACTTCAATTTACTTCAAAAGAAAGTTTAATAAGGAGAACTGTTATTGAAAGTTTCAGTTGTGAATGAAATTTAATAGAATCTACAATACATATTCATAATTTTTTCATTTTCTAAATCAATGTAATGCATCCTAAAATATCAAATTTAATTTAAAAAAATGAACTTGATCATTATTTAATTTTGTGAAACATGATTCATGAATTCAGTTCAGGTTTTATCAAAGTTTGAAAAGGATTTTTACTGTTAATATTTTATAAGAATTAAATCAACCAATTATGTTTTTACGTTTATGATTCAATAACATTTAATACTAGACTTATTTTATATTCTTAATAATATGAATTTGTTAAAAATATTATAACTTTTTATAAAAAAAATAAAAGTAATGAAAATAATAGTTATTTTATAATATATATGAATTAATAAATCAGATAAATTCTTCTATAGTCTGAAAAATTAATTGAATGTATTTCTTTCAATTAATTTTTCTAAAATTCTTTTAATTAATTCAGTTTTTCATAAAAATTAAATTAGTAAGTTTCCGAAATATTTTATCCCAAAAGTATTATTATTGTTTCAGCAGGAACTAAAAATTTAAATCTTCAACATTCAATAATAGTAAATAACCATGTAAATTACTTCACAGATGGAATTTAATAATATTATAAAATTAAATAATTTAATAATCAGTAATTTCATTATTTTTTATAATTTAAAAAATAATAAAATTACGTATGTATAAAAGCATGCACATGAGATTGCAATTTTCTAATAGAGTAATGTATTTCTATTCCTTAATAATACTTCGGAAAAGAGTTAAAAAACCAAAATTGTGTACAAATATATTATGCGCTTATTAATATTATACAATATATCAAATTCATATTACTTACAGTTCCGGGAGGACCGCCATTGGATGTAAGTGTTCAACCAACAGGATCTCAATCGTTGAAAGTTACTTGGAAGGTATGATGCAACAATTATTAATTTTCTATCGATTTGTTCCTCAATGAAGTTTAAAAAAATGTTCCAGAAAATAAAATCAAAAATATTTAAGGAAAAAAAACACATCTAAAGGGATCTAGAATGCGGAAATATTAAAAGTTGGCTTAACGATAAATGAAATCTAATTTTTAACTGAAAGTTTTGTCAGAAGCTAATTAGCCCTAGAAATTTACTTTATTTCGAATCAGAATAAATATTCACATAAAAAATGGATATTGAAAGTACAAAATGTTTAACTAAATAGTTTTATCAGATTGCTTATTCACTGATGATGAATGTCCAGTTCACAAGTGCTTTACTGTAATTTGATTGATCAGATTCCTAATAACTATGGTATCAATTCTGCAAATTGTACAAAAAATCTATGTGGGAGAATCATATCAAATTGAGGTTTTCAAAAGCTGTTTTATTGATATTTACACGACATCTAAATTAATTTAAGTACATTTTTATAATCGTCTCAAAAAATTATTTTTGAATGATAAATTGCAACAAACATCCACCTATCTTCCATTTCATTTCAGATTAAGAAACCATCTTAATTTAAACTCATGCATTACCTTATTTTCAAATACTATCAAGAAAGCAATATAAATAATGTTCTATCTGATTTCTTTCATCAAACAATAATTGAAATTTTGAAATTTATTGTTATTCATTACACGTTTTAAAAATGTGCGATACTATGATCATATTTAGGCAATTCTCTTTAATAATTATTCCAATAAATGTTTTGAAAAAAAAAATGTCACAACTTGTGAATTATCAACGAATTTAACACATTCGAATTTTGCAAAATTATTCATAATATCTAAATTCTCTTTTAGGCTCCACGAAAATCACTTCAACACGGAACAATTCATGGCTATTATATTGGTTATAAAGTTGCAAACACAGATGATCAGTACCAGTACAAAAATGTGGAAGCCACAGACGGACAAGAACTTAGCTATCTCACTAACCTCCGAAGACTGACGAAGTACAATGTGATTGTTCAAGCTTATAACAACATTGGAGCTGGACCGAGGTCAGATGAAGTGTCCGCCACGACACTAGAAGCTGGTAAGGATCATTGATAAAAAATAAAAAAATATATACTATTCAAACTTTCGAAAAAAATTGTAGCAACGGAAATTTATTGAGGCTATAAATGTATAAAAATTATAAATGATTTAATAATTTTTTAATAGAACTGTAGGGTAAGTTTAAAATATACTCTCATTTTCCGCGATATTTAAAAATCTAATTAATAAATTTTATCACAAAAATTCATTATAAAAGGAACTCATAGCTTTATGTATTAAAATATTTTTGCTAAACTTAAGTGCATTTTAAAATTCAGAAATGAAATTTTGTAAATTCGTCATTTTACTTTTTGAAAAATTGGGTTACGAGTTTAGTCAAAAAGGAGTAATTACGCAAACGGTTATAATCCAAATATATTTGTGTATTAATATAAGTAATCATAATTTCTGTGATTTTATAAATACTTGTAGAAATATGATTTCAATAATTTCTATGCTTTACGAAACATCAACATTATGTCCCAAGATAATAATATATGTGCTAATTCCTTATCTTGATATTACATTCTTCATATTTATAAATTCTTGTAAACATGATTTCAATAATTTTTATGTTTTACAAATCATCTTCTTTGACTAATGTCACAAGATAAATAGTATGTATACTAATAAATTGTTCTGTTTGAAGAAAATTATTCATACTAAATGCCACTAATAGGAAATCATTCATGCTAAATTTTTATCGAAAAAATGCAAGCGAATGATTGATGCCTTAATAATTTCTATGAAATATAACTTTATTTTAATATGCAATGCAAATATATTGAGATATCTTAACTGAACAGTGAAATTTTGATGATGTAATTATGAAGAAAGAAAGAAGTAATTTATAATCACATGATTTTAAATAAATAATATTATAATTTTAATAACATTTTTTCTACTTCGCTAAATATTTAAAATATATTTCCCTTTCCTAAAATATTATTTCTGATATATGTTTTCACAGAAAATATATGAATTATTTTTACTAAAAGAATTCGTGTTAAAATATAATTCAGGTAAAATATTGAAAAACTAAACCAAAATGAATCATTTTGAATGAGCAAGTGTAAAAGCAAATTCCCTTCAACAATGAATCATTTTAATAACAAGATTAAAAACAATTTTCAAACATTATAATTTAACAAGATAATTTTTTTTTAAATAAGTTTAAGGCACAAATTGTTATTGATATGTGTCTGATGAAATTGCTATGCAGACTAAAATATGTATTTTATTGTCATTGTACATTTCTATATGTTGAGCGCATAGTTTTTGTAAACTCTAATTACTTAACATAAATAACTAGATACAATAAAATTCTGATACATTTTTTAAGTTAAGCTTTATAGTTAAGTTTTATAATTATTTTATAATTAATATTAGATTAAGTTTTATAATATAAGCATAGACTAAATTCTCTTTTTTGTAGCACCTCCAACGTCTCCTTATCTGACTTTGCATTCCACGACGTTTTCGTCCATTACTGTCGTTTGGGACCGACAGATTGAAGACACTGGAATCAGAGGCAAGATCAGATTACATAAATGAGTTCATTAAATTATTATTTTTTTTTTTTGATATTTTACAAAATAATTGTTAAAAGATTATTACTGTAATGGTTTATTACTATTAAGAGTACTTTGCTAGATAGAATGTACGGTAGCATCTTATGTTTCTATAATTATTATAGTTTTGACTACCGGATGATATTGTTGTTTGACATACATAATGTTATTCATCAAATAAGATCAATTAATGAACAATTTTCTAAAAAATGATACAAAAATTCTTTTTTTTTGTATTAATTTAAAGTTATTTAACAATTTGCATAAAACTTCGAAAAAATGGAAAATTCAAAGCAAAAAAACATTTTGCAAATTTTTCCTAAAATGTAATTAATGATAATGTTTTAGTTAGCTTCTAAATTTCAATGCATTGTAATTATCACTTCTTTAGGAGTATTGATTGTTATTAAAATCGCAGAATAAGTTAATGTAAAAGAAATTCGGAATTTAGATAATTTGAAGAGTTTTTAGTTACTAAACATACTTACAAAATTTAATTCATTCTTGACCCCCCCCAAAAAAAATTTTTTTTTCATAAAAACATCCCTCTTAAGAAATTAATTCTATTAAAAATTTAATATACTTAAGTGTATTAAAAAATAAATAATATAAAATGGAAGGAATATCTATCTATCTATCTATCTATCTATCTATCTATCTATATATATATATATATATATATATATATATATATATATATATATATATATATATATATATATATATATATATATATATATATATATATATGTACAAACCTTTAGTAAATTTGTTGTAAAAAATTCTTAAAACCTATTTTACAGTATTGCCTATTAATACCTATTTTTACACTTTCACAGAATTTTTTTATTTTATACAATATATATTTATATATTCTATATCAGTATTGAATAATTGTTGTATTCAGAAGCATTATTTTTTTTTCTTCTTTTCCTGCAGAATACATACTTCACTATAAGACTGAAGGTGGCGGTGACAAATGGAAAGAGAAGAAGCTGAGTACGAGTGGGAATCAGTACACACTGGAGGATCTTCGCTGTGGGACTGGATACAGGCTGTACATGACAGCTACCAATAGCCTGGGAAAGGGAGAGCCCAGTGAAATCATTACAGCCAGAACAAAAGGAGCAGGTGAATTTGATTCAACTTTTGTCGCACGCACCATGCTACTAGAAATTATCGCCAATTTACAGGTTTTAATAACCGTTAATTAACTCTCTTTGTGTGACGCACTCAGTTCGACGAACCCCTTTTGCTTTCAAAATAATTTTCATCGATTTCTTCTCATTATTCTTGCACATTAACATCGAGCTGGAGAAAATTGTTTGGGAGCTAAATACGTTTATGATCGATGCTTCATATGATCGAAGCATCTTAGCGTAAACTAATTATGCCATTTCTCATCTAAATAAACACACGAAATATTTAATGTAAAAGAAATACCCCATTAATATAGCATGAAAAGAAACAATGCTTCGAGTGCATCTGTACTGAATTCAATAAATTAAGCACTACTGAAGTATATAGACATGTAAATAAAAATGCATAAGACAATGTTTTATAAAGTGTTAAATATAATGCTATATTTTTAATTTATTGATTCTGACTAATAATATTAAGATTATATTCAAAATAATTTAACTATGCCAGGTTAGAATTTAATTCTAATTCAACTCAATTTTTTTAATTGATAGTTTTATTTTAAATTATTGCATTAAAGATAACTCAAAAATACATTTATTTTAAACTTTATTGCTTCAAATGCATGCAAACAGTATAGTTTCTGTGTATAGAGAATTCAACCAGCGTAAATCTTGAACACTGATATTTTAAAGTTATTTCATTCAAACACAGCAAAATATTTACAGAAATTAACATAGGTAACATCCAGCAATACTTTTGCATAATAACAGTTGACTTTATGCGGGAAGTGTTGCTTTAGATATTCGAATAAGGAATGCGGGAATAACTCCTCTTATGATTATTTATGTTAGCATAAATTAAGTTGAAACTTGATAATCCACACATTAAAAGACTTTCAGAATGGAAATTCAGCTGCAAAATTAGCATAAGAAGTTCTAAAGACGATTTCTGTTTCAATATAATCTGTAAAGATATTGTATTCAGCAATAAATGTTTTATGCCCAAAAATATTGATTTGAATTATATATTTATTTAATAACAAAATTGAGCAAAAAACTTGTTTTTTAATTATTTCAATTTACTTTCATAGCAAAGTAATGTAATTTTTATTTATCCTTTCCTGATTTAACATTTAGCAATTTTTTTCTGTTATATTATTCTCTTTTTCTTTAGATTTATTTAACTTTTATATTTATCTTATAAACAACATAAAAATCTTTTTTTTATGGAAATATAAATAATTTTTGACATACTCATATATTAATATGACTTAAGTGGACTTAATTTGATCAAAAACGTTTTTAAAATACTGCTATTATTTTAAACTTTGCATTTTTCTTTCTTTTCTTTTGTTTTGTTTTATTGATTTATACTTTTGTTTGCAAATTTTTGTGATTTGTCTTACATTTATTTTTATTTTTATCAGAATAAAATCAGGTATTTTATGAAGATGTTTAGATTATTGTTAAATAAGTTCTCACTCCATTCCACTTGTGATGAGATAGCAAGTTCCTATATTTATGTATTAATTATTGAGAAACGCTCATGCTGCCAGAAAGGTACATCCATTTTAAATATTTTCATTCACTCTCAATAATATTCAACCCCCAATTACTTCATGATTCTTGAAATTACGTTAGTTCAAGTGTGTTTGGTTCCCATCATTTATCCTTTATTATTCTGTCCGCAGCTCCGGTCTCTCCTCAGAAAGACGCTTTCATCAGCGTCAACTCCACTTTTGTAACACTTCACTTTGGAGCCTGGTCCAGCGGGGGATGCCCCATTCTCTACTTCTCAGTCCACCTACGGTTCCAGGGTCAATGGAAATCCGTGGAGGAGAGGGTGGACTCCTCCCAGCCTCATCTGGACGTGAGGAACTTGGCACCCGCGCGGGAGTACACGCTGAGGGTGTCTGCTCACAGTGACGCTGGCACCACCGAAGCGGAGTATAGGTTCACGACACTGAACATCACAGCTCCTGGTAAGTTTGAAAAATGCCGTCAAATGGAGAAGTTTTTATGAAATTGCAAGAATTCGGTTTTGTAGTCGGTGATTATTTATCCTGATATGATAATGAACGAATATCTGGGTGATAAAAATAGGAATATCAATCAAATTATGGGAGTTGCTTCTTCTTTCCAGTATTGTTATCAATAAATCATTAGCCTTCTTGTGTGTAGAAATTCTATAAGATACCTATAAACCAAGGGTGGGCAAATACTTTTAAGCAAAATGAAATTTTCTAAATGTCTGCCAGTCCGGAGGGCTATACCGCGTACGCTGTGCTCACGCGAATGTTTTGGGTGGAGTTTTTTCCCTACCTAAGAAATTTTTTTGACAAAAACACTATAAGTATCATTTTAAAGCATTTGGACAGAGAAATTTGACAGTTAATCAAAGATAGCATTAATTATAAATTGTTTTACTTAGGTGTATATGCGAACAATTTTATGCCTAGTAAAATATGTCATGTAAATTTTTAAAGAAATATGATCCATTATGTTAAATTAATGGTCATTAAATAAATCAGTTAATGAAAGATTTTATTTTGATATTTATTAATTTATATCTTGACGATACAAATTATTGTATTTTGATCATATAGTAATTATATTTTTATATTTATATTACATTTTGTAAATATAATGGTAAATAGAATTATAAAAAGAAAAGACAAACACAAAACCAAAATAGAATAGTTTTAGTTAATGCAAAACGTGGAATCTGGAATGTTCATTTAATATTATTTCTTCAAAATTTGGATCCAAATGAGAGTATGTATGTTGCATACATTAAGGTAGGGATGTGGTTACAGCTGTTCACAAATTAGGGTCTATGACTCTCTATTATTTATATATTTTTTATTATTTATATGTACACTACGGATACAAATACTGTTGATTTTAAATCAATCAAAATTGCATATAAGAGATTTCAAAAATTGCATGCAGGATTTTTCAATGGGCCGGATAAAGTAAGCAAAAGGGCTGGATCCTGCCCACGGGGCGGCTTTTGCCCACCTCTGCTATAAACAGAGCGCAATCAGATATGTCAATATAACTCTTAGTATTTTTTGGCATAATTTATCTTATTATATTTCTATCATGTGATTTGTCTTAATTTGAATCATATACTATCATATCATTTGTCTTAATTAGTGCCATACAATTAGTTAAGAATCCTACATCACCAAAATTTTTGCTACCAAATCTTTCGGAGTTAACAGCATTTTATATACTAATTTTACAAAAATAAGTTACAACTATTAAATTATAACTATATTTATTACAACTACATTAAATTATTTTAATGTATATCTGAAAATAAATTTAACGTGTTTTATAATAACAATAAAATATTATTAACTGGAAATTTTTAAATAACATACATTTTTTTTAAATAGTAGTGCATTTTAAGGTATACTTTTTTCTTATGATTCATAGATGGCAGCACTATTTTAAGACAATGTATTTCAAACGTAGAAAAAAATTTTTTTTGTCATCTTTAAAATATTTTGATTTAAAACTAGGATATTAATATAATTATAATCAAGTAATCAAGTATTACACAAGTTGTTATTCATACTAGACACTATTATTAATAATTCTTTTGGTTAAGCTGATTATTTTTAATATTTATGTTACTAGGTTGAATTAACGAAAGGAGATATTAGTTTCTTTTTCTTACCGTATTTTCTTTGAATTGAAAAATTTTGTTAAAATATTATGCTAATTAATTCACAGCATTTTTTTTACGAGTGGACTTAATTTATATTTTAACAAACATTTTCATTGCACTTTAAATATGTATTACTTGCATAACAATAATATAATCTGATGAACATTTAACACATATAAAATTTTAAATCCCAAAATATATTAATGAAAATATTAAAATCACGAAAATGTTATGAAAAATTTCCTTAAAATTTATTCGAAACAAATAATAAAAATAGAACGTCTAATAAAATCCTAAAATGAAACACATTAAATCTGATGTAGATAAAAAACTCAAGAATTTTAAAATTATCGTAAGCATTACACAGTTTATATAAAGGGGCAACATTTTTTCTTATACATATATGACTCAAATTTTGACAAGTGACTGTTTGAATGTTCAACGTTGTGGTCGACAATTCATGCTCTGGAGATCAACTCTGGGAAATCATTTTGTAATAATTTAGAGTTTGCTTTTTGCTATAATTATCATTGTTCTAGTCACAAGTTCTTGCTTAAACCATTATTTCTGATTGGACTAACTACAGCATATAAATGTGACTGAAAATCGATATTCATTTAACCAGAATTTTACTTGCGTAGAATAGTAAATTTCCCATGAAATATTGAAAGTAATAAAATATAATAATTGAGAGAAAACGTAGAATAAGCTCTCAATTTTTCTTAAATTTTCTATTAATAATTGTTAGTCTAATAAAAAACATGCATTTTCATGTTATACGCTTAATGATTCTGAACTTTTCAGTGTATAGCAATTTCAATCACATTGTCTTCGAATTTGATATTTGTACTAATAATTATGAAATTGAGATAAAAAAATGTGTGTGTTGTCTGTTTTTCGTTACTTTATCATCATAAGAATTAAAAATATAATTGTATCCACTTAATTCTTGGTAGCTTTATTAATTTACTCGGCTATATATAAAATGCACATTGTTTTCATAAAAAATATTTTTGTTTGAAGAATATGAGAGAAATATATAATTTATTTAAATATATTTTACGACAAAATACATATATTAATTACATGTAAACTGATATTTTAACATTGTTTCTATTCGCAAAAGTGTATGTAATTATATGACAAACGTTTACATAAAATTTCAACTTGCTTATAAATTGTAATGTATTTAATACTTTATTTTTATTATGAAACAAAAAGTTTTCTTCAGTCGGAGAGAATTTAATTCTTTCATAAAATATGCTAATTATTTCTAGAATGCATTATTTTCATTTATTTAACATAATTTTGTGTTTCAGATCCTGTTTTCAGAGGTTATCCCCCGACTCTTTCTCAAGATAGTCTTTTTATGCCCTTTTATAAGAATCTCACAGTACTTCTACCTGTAGTGATATCTGTCGTTGTTCTGTTAATTGTAGTCATCACGGTCATTGTTTGTCTCCGGAAACAAGTTGATGTAGGAAGTATGAGCGAAGGTAAATCTGTTTTAACCAATCTTGACTTTTTGCCTACGGGTATTTACAATATAATATTGCAACGCACGTTTATCGAAAAGGGCAAAACCATCTCAAGAAAGCATTAAAGTTGCTAATAAATCCATCATAAGGAAACGCATACATTTTCTCGGTTACATTCAAACAGATATAAATTTTGACGATGCTAAGTGAATAAACGGAGCTTCAGCATTATAGGTTTGCATATAATTGTTGCACGCATTTGGAAATCAGTAATAAGTTCATTTCATATCTTATTTGCAAAGTCAAGCTTTTTTCAATGGAAGTTCTCAGATTTTATGAGTTCTATTTTACCAAAGTTTGGAACAGAAGCTCACTTTTTCAACTACTATCGGAAGTTGTCAAAAAGAGTCTTGACTTCGTCTTCTTTCTACTTGCAGTTTTTTTTTTCGGATAAGTGATTAGAAATTTTTCTAGTTTTCCCATTTGCGCTAATAACAAATATGCGAAGAATTTCACAATAAGATGTTGTGAAAGATGAAAGAAGCTCAAATGTACTTCCACTTATAGTATATTTGCGTAACTACGCCAAGCAAATTAAGTTTTCGAGAGTGTGAAGACATTGCTTGTGTCAAATGTGTGCTTTTTTTTTGTAACATATTTAATTTATAGAATTGTTGAAATAAAGTAATCTGAGGCAGATTTTTATTGCAGTAGCTTTGATTCAATATATAATGCTTTGATTTTAGTATATAATGATTTAGTCTACCTGTTACTTGGAATCATGATATCCAAAAATGATATTACTTATTTTTATCATCTAATTGTCTCTTTCAATAGCTTGATAGCATGTTAAGTTTATCCTTTTGAAAAGGACTTTTTTAACGGAACGAACTTTTAAGATGAAACAAAACGATATTTTAAGATATTTTATTCTCTCGTGTTATTATCTTTTTTACTGTTACACAAATTTGTGATCAGTTACCAATTCCAAAACTTCCATTTTATTAAATATCAAAGCATGACTGTTGAATTGCAAAATCAGAACATTTATTTCAACTCGTTTCATAAACAACAAGATGAAAGTTTATGTATCGCACAAAACATTCCACGAAGTGAGAGCTATTAAAGATTTTTACTAAAATGTGCTTACTAATTAAAAATGAATATATCATTATATACTAAATATTTTTTGGAAGAAAATTTTTATTTAAATTTTAAAACTATAAAACATATTTGTGACAATGTATGAAGTATTTGCGAAATCTATTTAAAAAGACATCCGTGTCAATAATCATATAAATTGTGATAAAATTTTTAGCACAAGTTAATAAATAGGACAATTTTCTTTAAATTTATTTAATGCATAATTATTTTTATGCACTTTCTAAAATTAACTTTAAAATAGCGCTGTAATCTATACAAGCAAATAGACAAAAAATTTATTAATGGCTAGTTAATTTTTAACTTTAAATAAACTAATAAAATTAATTAATAATAATAATGAATAATAAACACATAAAATTAATTAACTCACAATAAACTAACTAAATATTAGCATTAATTTGGCTTTAAATAAGTTTTAAAAAATTCATATTTATTAACAATGTTAATTTTTACAGTAATTACAATAACATTATTTTTATAAATAATATTTTTTTGGTATTTAGTTGGTAAGTATTTAATGATATTGCCGTAGAAGGAATATTATTTAATGTAATCTCGTAGCAATAACAGGATAGACTGTATGATTTAAAATAATCATATATATCACTATTAAATAAGATAATTCCATTATAAAGTTAGATGAAATCGGCTGAGAAAACAGTGTCTCTCTTTAAGCATTAGAAAGGGAGTGTAAGTAAAATTATTAGAGACACAGCAATGGTAATGATAATTTATTAGAAGCAATCTTCTGATTTATGTTTTTTCTGATCAATGAAATTATCAATTTTCTCCTAAGAAGTTTTGCTTATTAACAATTTGTCTATTTACTGCGCAATAAATTAAACTGGATTAAATTAGCAAAATATGTCAAGAGCTTAGTTATAAGAAATATAAAAATATTGAATCTATAAAAGAATTCCAAAATAAAAACTCTCAATTTGCGTTTTTGATGAATATTGCATCAGACTACACCATAATTTTCGTGCATTCAAAATATATGAGTCATATATTCATATTAAAATATGTTTCATATTAAAGTTAAGGATAATGAACAATGCCTTGAGTCTATTGTTCATGAGATTTACATCTGAAACAATTCATAAAAACATATATCAGAAAATAGTTTAGGTATACAAGGTTTAAACAAATTTGAACTAGTTTTCATCCAGTTCATTATTAAGTTTTATTCACTAAAATTTTATCAACTTTTTATTTATAAACGTTTTATTCCTGTTTCTTTTACATCTGAAAGCAATTGAATAAACGATTTAGAATGTAAAGTTTTACAAAAATTTTAAATTCATTATTAAATTTTTATTCACTACAGGTATGCACGCTTTTAATAATTTTTGCATCCTCTTTAAGAAAGGATGATTTTAGACGAAACACACTTCTCTTATATAAATAATACTTATTGAAAACAATATTTAAATTAACACTATTATTTTAATACTAATTTAAAACATTTTATTGTACTTAAGGAACACAATCTGTTATATATGATTAATTCTGAGAAAATTTCATCATGAACGATGAATTAATATTAGGAAAAATTTTACCATCAGAAATATTGCTTTTTACAGATAAGACTCAGACTAATAAATACTAACGCATAGTATGTAATTTATTAAGAATTATATAAACACAGCTTATGTGAATTAACTTTTATAAAATTATTTTATTTTATTCTGTAATCTCAGAATTTTCTAAATATGTTATTACACTTCTTAGTCCATAATCAAACATTTTAGAAATTTCTAAATTTGTATTAAAATCTCATGAAATTATAACTATTATTTGTTTATTATCATTTATAATTAAATATATAACACTATACATTCAACAAAGGCAAGATCGTTTATTATAATTTATTTCTTAAAATTTTATAACTTACTTATTTTCATGTATTTTGCACATGATTTTTCTCTTATATTGTTTATATTTTACTGGTATTTTATTCTTTATACTATCAGTAATATCATATTACAGTAAATACATTAATTGGATTAAGTGAATAAGGATGGGATGAAAATTAAAATGCGATTTTAAATTGTAATATACAATTTTAAATGACAACGCATTATAAAAATTAAGTAGAATTGAAAATCAGATGGAGATTAAAATTGACAAGAATATATCACTGACTGATTTAGTTTTGAAAATCAATAAGAAATTTAAATTACTTATACTATATTTGAAACTTGATATACATAATAAGCAAGCACAAAAAACACAAACATATTATTATATTAATAAAATGATTTATATAAAACTGAAAATTTTCCTAAAGAATTGAAAATTACGGCATGTAAAATTATTTTTTCTTCTATTTCACATCGTAACTTTGTTTCAAAATTGTTTTTAATCAATTTCAAATTTTTCTGACAATTGTCTCACTTTTTTATACTGAAGTATTTAATAAATGTTACAATAAAAATAAAAAGATATTAAAGTTGACTTCTATTATTATTTCTCCGATAAATTTATACGATACTCACTTCTGTTATTTACTTCTATTAATTCCTGTATTCTGTCTTTTGGAGAAAGTGCTATTCACTTTTGAGACGTTTTTGGCAAGTGAGCTCAAAACATTTTTATCGTAAGATATTTAATTTGGTATTACTTAAATATTAAAACGTGAATATTTACCTATAAAGTTAATTTTATTTTTATACTTTTCTTTGTATCTCATATTTCATTGTGAATAATATAATTTTTTTTTCTTTTTTGGAATGAATGTTCTTTTTATTATTATTGAAAGTACATGGATTTGAAAGATGCAAATAAACATAATATGTAATTCACCTACATTTACGCACGAAATTTTGGCCCCGTTCAAATTCAAATTGATTGATATACAGGGTGATCTTTTTTAAAGCCACAGTGTTTGGAGTGTCCTGTAGTGCGATATAATTGCAGAAATGACACCAAACTTGGTATTTAGACTAATCAAAACATGGAAAAAAGGATTCCGCAAAAAAATTAGTTCCAAAAGTTATCCATAGGGCATTTTGTGGCGCTGTTGTATTTTACAATAACGAGAATTAGCATAAAACATGGTTATAAATTATAAATTAAAACATTGTGCAATGGCAGTGACAGTAATAGAGGCTATAAAAGCAACTAATAGACACCTCCCACAAGTAATCTCAGCTGAAGTAAACGAGCTCCAGTGGCAATGCCTCTCACGTTACCGGAACGTGCGCTTATGTTGGTGGATTATCAAATTTGTCTATTCTAAAAGAAAGCATAACAAACACAGGGCGGAATATTCCTCTTGATATGATACGTACGGCTGTGGAGAACGTTGTGCTCAGAATGCATGGTGTTATTTCTGAGAACGGTGCTCAAATTAACTGTGGTCTAATTCCTCACCGGGGAAGTTAATGTCGTAAATAATTTTACTGTACGATTGTATGTGTTAGTAATTTTCTTTTCTCACATTTTACACATTGTAAAGCGCCACAAATTTCCCTAGCGGTGAGTTTTGGAACTAAAAAAACGGTTTTTACGGTGTCCTTTTTCCCATGTTTTAATTAGTCTTTATATCAAGTTTGGTGCCATGATGGCAATTAGATCGTGATACAGGGCGTTCCAAACACTGTCATTTTAAAAATGTTCACCCTGTATGTTAAAAAGCAGATACACAAACCAAGTTGATTATATATCCACTAACTAATAATGGAATAATTTATTATTTTAAAACGCGCTTTGATATGAATGAGTGAATAAGAACTTTCTATAAGAAATTCAAAAGGCAGGTGCACTAGTAGTTTTTCTACACACACATATATGTGTGTATGCGTTTATATAAATGAAGATCAACACACAATGTTTTTTTACTTGAACAAATTTTGACTTGAACAAACTTGAAAACATGAACAAATTTTTATCAATTCGATTTGTTTTAAATCAAGTAACAAATGACACATTTTTAGTAGCTTCCAGCCTCGATATACACATTCACAGAAGTATGTTTTTGAATGGATGATAATATTAAATGATCAATAATTATTTGATTGTGGATAACAAATATTGTATATGATAAATGAATATTTATGCAGCCAAATTTATTGCAGATAGCCGAAAAGTGAGAAACAGTGAGCAAATGGGACTGAGTGAATTTCCTGCCAAAAGCCTGAAGGATCACGACACTTATGGGGGAAAATCTTCGTATTACTCTTCACCTGCCAGGAAATCTCTGGCCATGGCATCCAGTTCACAAAGAGGTACGTCAACACAATTTCAGCCTGTAATTATTTAATAGCATCTTATATATTCTCCCTTATAAACGGCATGGTTTAAAAATAAACATATTACATGTATACACAATACACACAACAGTCTCTTTCAACATTTACAGAGAAATAAATAAAAGTGAGGGGAAAACATTTTTCTTTTGTTATTCCTTTACAGGCACTGGATTTTGAGTTACAAGTTAGAGGGAGAGGTTTATATGGATAATGTTTTCCTCTTTATATATATGTAAATTTTCTAATTCTCATTCCTAACATCTTAATTTAATTTATATTAATGCCTTTATGTTATAATATAAATGCCCTATCGGTAAATTATTTGATTATGAAAATGTTACATCACACAGCGCTTTCAGGGTCAAAACACAAGAAACTATATTAAGATTATTTATACTCATTACTAATATTTTCATATTTATGATTGTATGGTGATCAACTGAAGTAAGTAAACTTTTAAACTATGAAATTCATTAAAGATTTAAAAAGAGAATTTTGTATTTAAAAGGTAATTACAAATTTTGTGATTAAAATTTAATACACACACACACACATATATATATATATATATATATATATATATATATATATATATATATATATATATATATATATATATATATATATATATATATATATATATATATATATATATATATATATATATATATATATATATATATATGTGTGTGTGTGTGTGTATGTATATGTATATAAATTTTTCTGTTTGAGTTGTTAGATACATAAGAATTATCAACATTTAGTGTTTCTCATACCGCAGACACATTATCGGAAGTTACACATAACAAAAGCTTTTCAGTGTACTCTTCATCTTGAAGAAATTCAATCTTTGAGAAATTCTGCAAAAAACAAGATGGATCTTTATTTCCAAATTCTAATTTAGACACTGAACACAGTCTTCTTTATTTAATCCTATTTTATTCTTCTTTAACTTTACTTTTGATTTAAACCTACTCTGCGCTCAATAATGATCCAGTTTCAATTTTTAACTTTCTTTTACAACTTATTTTCTACGCTGAGCTACTTGCTATTATCCAATAAAAGATAATTTCTTAGGGTAAAATAGTTAATATTTTCAAATTAAACCCATTTTGGCAGTTGTTTTCTCTATATGTTTAAAAAAAATAATTGTGACCTTTATAATTAATATATTTACTGAAGAACCAAAACTTTATGACCATTGCCATCGTCTGACATTGAGCTCATTTTGATGACGTCAGGTGCAAGATCCAAGGGAAACATATATATCACTGAGAATGTGAATCATAATTTCTATAGTTTCATGCACAATTTTTGGAAATGGCTGTTGATCTATGCATTTTTAAATGTTTCTAGACTTTGATAGCTTAAAATCTCGAAACAAGCATCTTTGGAGCTGCTTTGTTCATCAGATTTGGCGCACCTATGACAAAATGTCAAATGACAAACAGACCCATGGCAAAAAGTGCTTATTTGGATTAGAAGCATCATTAATGACACAAGATATTAGAGGTTATCAAGATTAATAAAATAAGATCGAAGAGAGAGAGTGTGATTAAATTGACAATCAAATACAATGGAAGTCATAGTAGGAATGTTGTTAAGCATACGATTAAGTGCTGTTTGTCATAGCCCATCGCCAATTTCAAATTACCAAGAAAATTGGCATCTGATATTCTGCGCCATTATTGATAGTGAACGTCCAACACCGGAGTGTCTGTTGCTCACCCTACAATTGTTCGTTCACTTAGAACGAGAACATAACAACAGCTCGCGAACAGCTGGCAACTTCACATTACAAGACTACTTTTGCAAACTATAGACACATACATTTATTAAAACTTTTTAATAGAAGAACTGTTAATCTTAGAGTTCTCCTATTACAATCACAGGAATGGCATCTCACATTTTCTGCGACAAGTAATATGCAATTCTTACTTAATCACTTGCCTTTCATGTCATGTAGATTAGAAAAATGTCAAATGGTAGGAATGGTTAAAATATTTAGACTCTTCTTCATATATAGAAACAAATTATTTAAAATATTAAGAAAACATACTATATTCAGGAAACTGTGAAGAGAGAAAAATAGGGATTAAAAGTAAAAATTATAATTTTATAAGGGCAAAAAAAATTCTCATTTTCGAATATGGAAAATAACTTCGAGTTAAATAAAGGGCAATTTTTAGCTATTTTTCTTCTAGAGATAGTTATGATTTTTTGTTCTTGGAAAATTACTTCATTACTATCAAATTTTAACTAGAATAATTGGAATGTTTGAAATAATTTATACTTAGCTAAAATATGGAAATATTTTAAATTATTTTACAATCATGTCTCATCTGAATATATTGCGATATAAAATAAGAAACGTTCGCAATACGTTCAGCTCAATCTAACTTAATCTCGGAAACATGGAGCCAGAGCCCATGATTCAGAGATTAAGAATCTCATCCTCCAACAGTTTCTGCAGGAGAGATTTCAATAGGGGGAGCGATGCGCAGTCTTCACGTAGATTGATCCTCTTTTATCCTAAAGTTAATGTTTAAATGCTTGTTGTCAATTCTAGTATCAACATTGTAATTTCATCATTGCTTATAATTACGTGGTATTCAACCTAAAATGGGTCCTAATTATCTGTAATGGCCCATATTAATAACATTGAATATATCTTTTAGCTCTATGTGTATAAACAAATAATTCAAGTTTTCATTGTTATTCTGTAGAATTTAAACTTATATTTTCAAACAATCTTTGTACGCTAAAATTGTAGATGCTTAAAATATTGTTTACAGTTATAAATCGAAACAAAACTTTAAATTTTAGATAACAAATTTTGAAACAAAGTTAAATATAGCAGAATGTTGTTCCTATCAACAGAGGATTTCAAACAATGTATCCTCTCAGAAAATATTTTTATGCATGCAATATTTTATAATTTAAGTAGCTCAATAAATGATAGTTCAAAAAATTTCATTTTTCAACAAAAATATATTAAATTAAAAAAAATATTTTCGAAATAAAATATGCATTTACGTACAATTGTTTTAAAATTAACAAAAATTGGTAAAAAGTTTAAAATTTTCTGAATCAAATTTACTCTTACAATTAGATATTTCATACAGTAATTAAATATAATTTATTATTTTAAATACATTTTGATTGTTGGAGATTTGTCATCCAACGTGGAACTGATGGATTCTTTATTTCTTTTTTTGCAGGAGTTCCTGGGGACACTTCTCTAACAATCAAAAAGTATTCGGGCTGGTCCTGATCCACTTTTTAGAGAGCTATTATCAAAATCTCGTCGTTTGTTGTTATTCTTGTTGAAAATATTGTGTCCCATTGCCACATCCTACTGTATTTTCATTGAAATATATCCATTATTTGTATATTTAATAAATTTTATCTGTGAACACACAAAATGTTTAATAGAAATTGTATTTTTGGGAATCATATTCAATGTTACACATAACAATCAAAACGTACTTAATATTTAATCTATAAAATCAATTTGTATGTTATCTAAATATCATAAAGAGGCAGTTGCTTAAGAGAATACAGTTGATTATTTGCTAGGTTCTGATAAGAATTGCAAATTTCTTTTCTGAAATTCAAACTTAATCTTTCCGAGAAAGACAGGAAAACACTTCATTTATCCAGCAAAAGCTATCTGAGGTGAACCTCAAAATAGATAAAATTCTATTCTCTAAATTCCAGTTTGTATTGCATTTTTTATTTTTTAAATTTTTCGCACTTTAATATTAATATTCTGTTCCTTCATAGATGTGTAATACAATTTTCTCATACTCATTATTTTTGTCAAAACTATACTATTGCATTAATGTAATTTTGGTGGTTATTACAACCTCATGCTTTTACTGGTAGTATAATTCTATATCAGGTGCATTTTTAAAATTGCCATTTGTACAGTAGCATGAGGTTCTTTACCGATGTAAACACACATAGTGCCTTTTTTAAGGATGTAAAAAGATTGCCTTCATTTCATAAATTCATCTTCTTTTTAAATGACATTTGTTAATGTTAGCTCTTTCTAATATCGTTCATTCTATTTTTTTTGTACGCATTTTTATTCAATCTCACGAAGAGGATGAATTTTTTGTGTCATTATCTGTTTCGTTGCATTTCAAACCAATCATACTTTCCTCATTGCAATTTTTAGTGCTTTTTACTTGAAAGCCCTTCTAAATAATTTCAGATATTTCCGATACACGTTATGAAATAGTACATATAGCGAAAACATATTTAGATTAAGAAGAGCATAGTTCAAAGTTTTTTAATCAAAACTCTTTTCTTTCTTCAATCTCAAATCTCATTTTTCTTAACTTTTTGAAAAATAATTATGAAATGTGGTATTCACAAAATTTATATATGTTCTTTCATTACCTTCTTTAGTAATGCCAAATTTTTCATTCTCCTTTCTCAAAGATAAAATACGCATCCGGCAACATACAAATTATTCAACAAAATGAATTTACGATTCAAATCGTGTTTCAATAAACATAACTTTGATTAATTATCTTCTTACGTGCATAGAAAGTTATTTAAGTAATTTTTAACGTAGACTCCAATTTTGATGAAATAGGGTTCCTTTTTGTAATTTTCATCCAACTACATAAGAATTAATCAACAAAATGAATCCCCGTCTTAAGCGAACAAATTCCCTACAGTTTCCTATTAAAAGGGATTATCTGGTGCCTCGTGTTAAATTTTTTTAGAAGGCATATGCCTTTTATTTATAACGTTTTACTCAACTCTTGTAGTGTTCATTTTGTCTTTTTTTCAGTATTCGTGAATCCCCGTAAAGTTTTCCAAATCAAACACAAACCATATCTGTTTATAGGCTTTCTTATACACAGGAGACATTCATATATTATACAACTATCTTTAGAAAAGAAGAGATTAAGGATTTACCTAATTTTGCTGCCGAGGAGAAAAAAGGTGGCTTCAAACTTTACTCTTATTGTAAATGAATGGAATAAGTAACGTAACAGATCCAAACCATTAGAAGCAATATATAAGTATCCCAGTTCGATGCATTTTTTTAACGCTTACCATGATCTACTTGTATTAATTATTCTTATTTTCCAATACGCAATTCTGAATGCTAAATAAGGCTCAAGACAAATGATTTTGCCATCGCAATGAAACTCTAACTGTCAGTAATAATATGAAATAAAAATATATGACAAATACAAATGATAATGTTCTAATATTTAATGATTTATTGATCTTTTTTCTTTCTAAAAATCATAAATTAGTTTTAATAAGACTAGTAATATAATTTCAAGTTCAAAATTCAAGGTTTTTGTTTCGCTGAAAATTCTTCCAGTTCTCTTTTCAAGAATGTTTTCGTAGTACCGTTATTAGAGTTGCCTGCTATTTTTATAAAAGAATTTTACTTTACCAAAAAAATTCATAAGCCTGGTAAAATAAATTCGCCGTCATTAGCTTTATTATTCCTCATATTTTTTTCAGAATTATTTGGGTTAATTTTTCCTTATACTTAACTTGAAAATGCAAAGGGCACAACCAAATTGAAAAGACGCGAAATGAAAAGTCTTTGCCCTAAATAAAATCTTTCCATCTGCTATAAATCTATGTTAATGGATTTCTTGGTTTATGTGCAACAACATTTACTATATCCACTTATCGATTACAATCATTAAAATAATATTAAGATTCAAATTCGTTCCATTGGATAGGTAAATAATTGATTCGTTGAGCAACAAATGAGCTAATTAAAATTTTTTTGACTCTCAATATTTATTTGACAATCTTAGATATCTACATTTTTACAATATAAAATATATTCAACCATACAATTATATTTCGCATTTATTTTAATTTTCAATCATATTCATTTTAAATCTTAATATAAAAAAAACAGTTGCATACTTCTTTATTACATTTATTTCAAATGATTTAATCTTGAATTTACAAGCCTACACATGCGTACAAAATCAAATCAATGAATCATAAAAATTATAAGATTAATACAAAACTGATAAAAAAATAGGGAAAATATTGGTATTAAAGAGGAGGAAAAAGTCTATTTTAAGTAAATAGGTACTTCTTTTTAATGTGCTTTTATTTACAACAAATTGATATTTGGAAATAAGTTATATTATGATGATAATTTTCCAATAATTTTTATTAATATCTTTCTTTTGAATTATCAAATACAATTTGAATCTAGTGTCAAGGAAGCCTATATTTTATTGAAGCTACATATGAATTAAATGAAGTATGATCAGATTGTTTTCCTATATATCACAGTAAAATATTTTAATCATGAAAACTGTGAATTTTCTGGGTGTATTTGAATTGTTCAGTTGACAAAGTTGCCTTGACTTGATAATGAAAATGTATAAACATGAAATTTATGGGCTGGAATCTCCATCTGAAGGGCTCGTCTTACTATTTCGAAAATGAGATTTATAGTCTTATTATTTTTTAGCTATTTATGTCATAAGTAACATATCAAGAGAGAGGTTGCTGTTATGTCAACAAATTTTATATTTGTTTATTTCCGTAATTATAAAACTTAAAAGAGATGGATTCTGAAATTGTACCATTCAAACGAAAATCATTTCTTCTTTTTAATAATATCATCAAATTTTTATACAAAAAATCAATTTCTTATTCAGTAAATCTAAATTACTTGAAATAAATCAATAATTTTTTTAATTCAAGTATAGGATTTCACCTTTTAAACATTAAATGATTTGCTTATATAAGTTATTTTGGCAATAAAATTCTCCAAAAATTTTTTAAATAAAAAATGTACATTTTTAAAGTTTTATTGCATATTTTAAATGATTATTGCAAATATTGTGCATATTTATTTTATATGTTACAATTTTATTTTGTACTTCAGTAAGTGGGTTAGTTTGTTCCTCAACAGTTATTTTTGAACATGAGGAGGACCTACAGTTTAAAGGGAATTCAGTACAAAAATAAAATTAAAGAGAATTTAACACCACAAACCATCGAAGTTCTTGGTAGTATTCGAACTCACATACTGCTGAACCCAAGACCAGAACTTAATCATTCGTCTATCGTGCATTCGTCAGTAATAGTTCTTCATGCAGACACTTTAAATCTTCTACGAAGAATTATTATCTCCAACAATACCTAATTTGTATAATTTATTGAGAGAGAAATCATATTTTGTCACAAATCATGATCTATATATATCGTATATATACAGGGTGATTATAAAAAAACTTTGCCAATATCTGCACTTCTATCGTCCATTCTATTTAACCGATCAAGATGATATTTCAAATATAGTTCTTTTGAGATATGCGCTCGAGATTCTGTGAATGGCAACACAAAATTTTCGAATAGCAACGTCTACTTTTTACCATCGCAAAATGTTCAGCACATGCGAAAACCCTAAATAGCGTTGAAACGGTACCGATATGTCTAAAAACGGACGTGTTCTGCAAACACAAAAAAGAGTTCTGAAAACCGGCCAATATAACACGATCTGGGCGCACGCAATAAATTTGCATGTGACAGAGTCAAGAAACCAATCACAGAACGCCGGTCGCCAGATATTCAGCGTAGGAAACCTATAAAATACCAAGCGGGTATGCGAAGTCGTCATTCGGGAACTCGCACATGCCGACGATATGAGTGACACAGGTCAATAAATAAATAAGACACAGGTCAATAAATAAATAAGACACAGTTCAATAAATAAATAAGACATATGAATCAATAAATAAAGCACATGTGAATGAATAAATAAGGCACATGTGAATGAATAAATAAAGCTCATGTGAATGAATAAACAATGTATATGTGAATGAATAAATAAGGCACATGTGAATAAATAAATAATAACTTTTAAGAAAATACTGGTATTTTACTAATATTTATGATTTAGTGATATAATTTAGAGAAATATGTTAAAACTTATTGAAGATTTGTTTATTTATTTGAACTTCAGAGAAATTTTTTTATTCGTGGCATTAAATGCGCCATGTTTCAAAGTATATTAATTTTTCACACATAGGAACTTTTCAAACTTTCTGTGAAAGTCAATAAATTTTTGTATGATGCTTACATTTTACATTTTAAAGAAAAAAAAATTAACTTAATTCATATGGTATTACAGAAAATTAAGATTGATTAGAAGTAATTATTTTTAATTGATTTTAACTGAGTAATAATAATTTACATTCATTATAAATTTAATTATATTTCAATGAGTAGTAATTAAAAGTCAATATTCATGGCGTGATTGAAATAAGGGGTTCTAATTACAAAAAAATTATATAAAAACATTATTGATAAAAACCTAAAATATTCATAAAAGAAATATATAAATATATTCATAAAGAAAATATATATCTTAAAATATTCATATTAGAATAATCAAACAACATTTAAAAATAATTAGTCTTGATAAGTAAATAAAATTAAATAAAAATAGAATTTGAGGAAATTTACATAAAATATTATTCTACAAAGCTTCTTAGAGAATCTTTCGTTAATAGATGGCAGCACTATTTTACAAAGAACTTAGAGGGGAAACAAATATTTTTGCATTCAGTTTTTAAATTTTTTTTTTTATTTAGGTACGTATGTCTTAAATTTATAAGATTGAACAGATTTTACATTTTATTCAATTTCTTTTGATTATTTCACATAAAATTATAATACTTAAAATTTTTGTCGTTGAATTTCATTTCGCCATTCTCACAATGGATATAATTTAAGAATTAATGAAGCCTGTAAGAAATTTTTATCTTTTCCCTAAGTTTCTTTCATGTATTTAAATTATGCATTTAAATATAGAATTCAACTTTATTTTTCATTATTTAGACAATATTTTTAATTTGTGAATAATTTATTTTCCAACTATCAGCTCATAGTTTTAAGTCTCGAATTGCTTATCAGAAAATTACAATTATTATGATGTGAATTCTAAGTAAGCGAAAATTTCAAAACAAAATAAAATTAATTTTAACAGCAAGTGTTATTTTAAGGGTTGTATTTTTTGATTAAAAAGATACATAATTGAAATTTTGATAGGAAGCACTTTTGGAAAATTATATTATCTACTCAAATGCCAATTTTTAAAATTTTTTCGTGATATAATTATATAAGGGCGTTTTAGACAGTATTAATGTTCAGCAAATTATTTATATTTGAAACCATGCATTGAATATAAAACAAAAAATGAATAAATTATGACTAAAATGAAACAAAAAATTAAAAATGAATAAATCAAAAAAAGTCATATTTATAAATACTAAATTAAATCCATCAACTAATGCAATTAACACATAATACATTGATCAGTAAAATAAAGTAAAATTTTTGTGTACTTTTGTGAAATGAAAGAAAACTTCATAATTAAAAAAAATAGAAATGTAATAACAAATAGGGGGAAAAAAAGAAGAGAAGAATCATTTGATACGAAACAAGAAAATAAAATTGAAGCCGAAGTTTTACACGTTCGTAACATTAACTTAATAAGCGATTGGGACTTGAAAGCTATATCCTGATTATCAGGGAATGCATTAAATGAATTTATTAATCAGGAAACATTTAACATACACTGTTCATTAGAATAGCTAATCATTGTTATTTATTGGACACATACAATACCATGTGAAAAAAGAGATTTTAAAATTTGAAAGAAATTTGCAGGTATAAATTTTTTGAGAAACTGTTACTCACCAATACCAGTATTTGCCTTACATATATATGGGAGTAGACCACAACTCCATATACCTTACGTAGTTTTCAGTTTCAACAAGTTAGTGATCCAAAAAATTGCCAGCAAGTTATTAATTCAGGAAAATTTAAAACAATTTGGTATTAAAAATGTATAAATGAGAATCAGAGCTTGTAATTAGCAATATTGGAGAGAAATGCGTAATTTGGATATCAATGAAGGAATTTGCTTCAGGGAAATTTGAACTAACACAATTATTTTAATTTCGTCAGTTTGTCCATTAAGTTAAAAAAAAAGTGAAGTTTATAGCATAATAGTGAATCGAATTTTTATCTTAAAATATTTTTGGATGTCATCTCACTCATTCAAAATGGTCTTGCTATAAATGAAGTGTCAAATACAGTTGAATTGTAATTGTTATAAAAAAATAAAAGTTCACACTCACACAGATATTTATATAAGTTGATAAATACATTTAAAGTACCATAATTTGTTACAATTCAGTAATTTATAAAACGATTTTTGTGTCTATATTCAAAGAATGCATAAGAAAAAATATTTTTTACCTTTTGCCTTAATTTTTGAAATAAATTATAAATTTGCTTTTTTGAAACGGTTGCTAATGAAAAAAATTTATGTCATTTACAAATACACTCTAGAAGCTCATTTTCACGAATATATAGTGACCAGTAAAATAGCACTTAAAATCGAAAGTTAGTAAGATAAATAAATAATTGTTAAATTTTAAAGCTAATTTTCATCACACTATTCCCTCTTTACAAGTTAATTATAAGAAAAAAATACATTAGTAATCATTGTATAAGAAAACATATATGAAATAAATTTACATTTTTCTGAAAAAAAAAACAATTATAAAGTAATGACTTACTTTTTTTTAATTCAAAACTTTAAAAAATAAATTTTTTTGATGAAGAAAAGTCTATTTCACTGTTGTTTTTTATCAAATAGCACCTTAATCTTGTTAGCTATTCGTACACTCTTGTGCAAATGGTCGAAGAACTAAAACCTTTTCTTCAGGTTTGATACCTGAAAGATCTTTTTCATATTTATTTGTGTGTTCTCAATATCATCTTTTACCAACAAATTACATCTGAATGCAGATTCCAAAAGACCTGAAGCGAAATTTCTAGGAGCAGTAGGTTTCTTTATCGAAATTGCTAACTTATTTTTCACTCAAGTCGATGGTTATTTTTTTCTTTTTTCAGTTAAAATAATTTATTTAACAATGCACGCAAGTCAATATGATTTAGATATCTTATCTTTGCATCATCTTTCCCCGTACATATTCACGCAAGCTTTGCGTCTAGAATATCAATTTCATAAGGCGATTCCAAGTCATGATCAAAGAGCACAAAAATGCCTTAACAATATTTTCACTTGAAGCTATTGATTACTCTCGAATTCATACAAAGCCAGTATTTAGATTAGGCTGGAGAAATTCCAGATGCACCACTTCAAAATTCCTGGGAAATGATACTTGAGGCTAGTGTCTATCAATAGCTCTCAACTAAAATAAGTCACACAAAGATTTGTAAGAAATATTTTCTTTTATTTCGATTTTAAACAATTTCAACTTTAGTATCCAAACTATTTTAAAGTCATCACATTGATTAATGCATCCTGTTGCAGACAGTTACCCCACACAATATATAAAGTCAGTCCACAAATACATACATACATATACATACATACATATATATATATATATATATATATATATATATATATATATATATATATATATATATATATATATATATATATATATATATATATATATATATATATATATATATATATATATATATATATATATATATATATATATATATATATATGTATATATATATATATATATATATATATATATATATATATATATATATATATATATATATATATATATATATATATATATATATATATATATATATATATATATATATATATATATATATATATATATATATATATATATATATATATATATATATATATATATATATATGGACAATTTCTTATATATGCATATACATCTACATAATACTTTGCAATTTCATAGTTATTAAGCTTCAAGCATATTTGGTATTGCTTAAAATTCATAAATTACGCATCTGATAGTTATAAAAAAACTAAACATTTTAAAAAATAAATCTCTGTTATTTAATTTTTGGATAAATATAAACTCTCAATTTTATTTTGAATTGAGTTTAGTGGCTAAAATTTTCACAGCAACGGAAGATTATAAACAGCTTATTTCTTAATGTTTTCCTTACAAAAGGTTTATTGAAAAAAAAAAAATGGAACAAGTTCAGTATCCCCATACACTTGGCGACGCGGCGAATTTTTTGTCGCCAAGTCGCCAAGCTAGGCGCGCGTTTATTAAAACGGGAAATTTCCCTAAGTTCGATCGAAAAATAAGCATTTCAGAAAATTTAAAAAGGGAAATAAATATAAATAATGGACTTACTTGATATGAAGTTAAGCTGACATGCCGATTGGTATATTTATTTCGACATTTTATTCATTTGTCACCAGTGTCACATTTCAGTAAAAATAATTATCTAATTTTACAAAAAAAGCATGCAAACATATTTTTCTAAATATATACACTTTATAAAATTAAAAAAAAGCATGCAAAAACTTATTTTTCAAATATATACATTTTTTAAAATTAAAAAAAAAAAACATGAATAAATATTTTTTAAATATATACACATTTTAAGTAAATAAAAATGAAACACGAATACAATAAAAAATATATGTAAGCAATAGAATTTAAATAAAATAATTACACCTTCTCCAAATCCAATTTCCGTTAAAAATTAATTAATATTTGAGAATCCTAAATTAATTAATAATTTGGAATCCTGAACAATAATCCATCATTATTATCTTTAATTTTTGCTAAAATAATTTGTTGATATTTTTCAACATTTTTAACATGAGACGTTTTAAATTAAAACAAAAAATAAAGTAATTAAAACAACAAAAAGATGATAATAAATTAAGAAAACGAAATAAGGAAAAAAGAATATTTAACGGTTTTAAATATATAAAATACAATATATCATTAATATTAAAAATATATATTAAAATTAAACGAAATAAAAATAATAATGAAAAAGAAATAGTAAAAAAGAAAAATTTACGATGTTTGGACACTCGCGACAACGAAACACAACAGCGGGCAATCCACTGATTCCAGCAGCAAAAGTAAACGAAATTAAAATGACTACCAATTAAAACGTAGAACAATTAGCAAATAAAGTTCTGGAAAGTTCTCGAAGTGAAACTAAAAAAGCTATTGCCACTAAAAGAAGCACATATATAACGTAAAAATTATTTAACACGAGAAAAACGGAATCTGGCAACGAAAAAATAAAAATAGTAACAAAAACTAAATTTGGCAACACTACAATAAAAGCAAAAGCTGAAATCGGCAACACTACAACGTAAACAACGGTTACCAGATTTGGCGAGAAATCAGTGTATGGGAATACTGAACTTGTTCCAAAAAAATATATTGATTTCTTGAAAAAGTATAAGAATTAGTTCTTTTCCTGTTAGATGGCAGCACTAACTTAATGGGGCCAAACACAAGTTATAATGAGCAAATTGCTTTTACTAGAAATTAATTTCTGGCCTTAATTTTTTTTAAAGGAAAAATAATATTCGAAAAGGATATATGAGCTAAAAAATGTAATAATCTAATCTACATCATTAAGAATAAGTAGTTTTTTCAGTATTTTTTTCATTCGAGATATAATTTAATTCCTTTTTTCGATCCGTAAGCAAATTACCCAGATTGTAATTTACGAATTATTCCAGCCAATAACAAATTATTATCATTTCCCTAAATTGATTTTAACTAAGCATTTGGACAATTTATATATAATGAGAAAATTAGTGTTAATTTACTTGTGAATAATTTAGAGAAGAATTTATTTTGAAGAGCATGAAATATATTATTAATTTTTAACCACAATTTAAAAATATATAATGACCGATATTTTTAAAAAAGTATTTAACGTAGTAAATTCTGAGAATCATTTAAAATATTTGGAAAAAATATTACACTATTAAATATAGAAATAAGTTACACAAAGGTGTTTTAAGTCAATGGAAGAAATTAATTTAAAGATTTTACTTTTTATTATATTATTATTCAGGTATATCCCAATATATTTATTCAAAACGTGCATAACAGAATGAATTATTTTCTGAAAGCTCACCCATTTTTGTGGGTCATCAATTATACTTAATTATTCAATAATTTCATTAAAAATAATTATCACAGTAATTGGAAATATAATAACAAATTAAATTTTTTATACAAATAATATAAAAGATTTAACTTCGCATTACATACTTAAACATATGTTCATGTAATATTGCTGTTAAATGGTATAGTTTTAAGAAAATCTATAAAAAAAGGAAAATTAAGAAGAAAAGATGAAATTTTTTATAATCTGGCAACAATATTGGATAATTACGTAAAGAATTTACTGATATATAGTATTTTCAATATAATTTCTTATGAAATCATAAGAATTTATGTTTTTAAATATTTATACGCCAATTGCACAGAGGAAATATGCAATTATTACAAAGTATTATGTATTTGAGAGAGAGAGAGAGAGAGAGAGAGAGAGCTCAAAAATCAAGTCAGAATGCTTAGTTTGTTACTATTACACAACTACAATAAAATTTATAAAAAATCACTTTTTAATCTATTTCATTAATTGTGGTACTTATGTAACCAATTGCATCTATAGCAAAAAACTTACATTAAATCAGAAAGAAAAAAAAAGTTACTCTAGTCAGAAAGAAAATACAGGTAAAGAAAATCTATAAGAACGTTCAACTACTAAAATAGATAGATACAAAAATTTTGTAATTGAATGAATATATTTCATTTTCAAAGAATTTTTTCAAGTATGTTGTGTGTGTCATGATATTGAAAGAGTGAAATGATAGAAAGAAATTGTAATTTTTTAATCAAAATGAAATAATAAGTTAAGGACACTATCATTTTCACATTTGCTAGATAATATTTTAGCATTCTGTGTTACTTTAAAGCAAGATAAAAAAACTTATTACTGCCATTAAATTGTTTTTCAGATATCTAATATAATCGAATGTGTTTTAAGTTTATTATTATTGTTTAGTTACATATTAGAAGTAGCTTGAATACGAATATAAGACGGGGTCATAAGGGTATAGTTAACGTTTTATAAAAGTTTTACATAGTAATTTATATATTGTAATTAATTTCTCTGATATATTTAATTATATATAATACTTAACACAAATTACACATATATTTATACGTATATGTGTGTATATGCATGTATGTACGATTGAAATTTCAAGCTATGTATTTTTGTGTACTCCAACTGAAATAACTATTGGTTTATTTAACATTTACGATAACATTTTCACACTATTTCAAATTCAATCAGTATATGCATCTAAAAATAAGTTTCATGTCATTACAAATATCCAATCGAAACCTATGAATGAATTTCGAACCTAAGGTTTGCTGAAATGAAAGCCATATAATTTATATTGAAGCTCACATAAAGCATTTCACCCCTTAACATATTTTAATCTAACTAACTTCTTCAATATTTAAGTTACATTTTAATTTCAGTAATTCTTATCAGTATCACTTTTGGCAGAGAAATGACTGTGTGTGTGTGAATAAGTTACTCTGAATCAGATTTAACTATTATAACACATAAACTTCAATAATTTAAAAGTGAAATTTCTATCTATCATAAAAGTAATTTATAAAGTTGTAGAATGAGACTATTACTATATCATGTTTAAATTAGACAGCATATATTGATAGTAAGTATACCAATCTGCACTTATTGATTTGAAGTTTCACTTTGCTTTAAACCACAGTTTAAAGAGTCAGTTATATCGAAAAAAATAGTATAACACACACATTATCTACATACCTAAGCATTAGCATATTAACATTGAAACATAAGGAATAATTAATAACATATAGTGTTATTTTCGATATTAGAATATAAAAGAAGATTAAAAAATTTAAACCTTATTGAAAATCGTTTGCTGATCGAATTGAATAAATCTGTTTAAATTGATCAAAAATTCATTAGTCAGTTTATGCTGCATTAAGGAGACAGATAACGAAATTAATTTAAGTGGTAATGAGCTAAGCGCTACAGAGATTTATTTTTTCAGAACTCTAACTCTCATTAAATTTTAAAGCACGCTCAACAATTTGGAAAAATAAAACTAAAAACGAAATTCATTCTCTAAATAAAAGAAGCTGACAATCAGAAATAGATATAAAATAATGAGATGTGTCAGCATTTACAGAATTCTGAGAATAAAAAAGTGTGGTTCTTGCAAAGTCAGCAAAAAAAAAAAAAAAAAAAAAGGAAGTGTAACCCATGAAATGATAATTTCACATTGATTAAATAAACTAAATTAAAACAATTGTTATATCAGCAAATAATTTCTAATTTAAAATATAAACTTTATGAATTGAAATACATGATCCTTTGAGGATTTCTGTAATTAATAAATGTTATTGAATTAATAAATATATGTGCTATGATTTTATTTGTTACAATCATTTAGAGAATGACTCAATGATAGTTAGATTAGTTTAATTTACTCAACTAAAATATCACACATATTTCCAAAGTTTTATAATTAAAATTATTTTAAGTAATTTTATTTGCTTTTATTTATGAATGCTAGTAACTATATTATCTATCGAAACTAGACTTTTTGACGTAATGGTTTGTTATCTTGTGATTTTTCGTATTTTGTTAGTATCTTGTGGTTTGGTATTTGTTGTAGTGCTTTTTAATATCCTATGGGAAATTATTTATTCGTCTCAAGTATGAGTAATGCTCAACATAGTTAAGCAGTAGAAGATTCAATGTGATTTTTAACATAAGCAGTAACTATTCGTCATTAATGATTCAGTATATGTCAGAAGAAACATTTGTTCTAATTTTGGGTTTTACAGGTAAATAAATATATTTCTAATGAAAAATCCATAAACTATAAGCTATTGCTTATAAATTATGCAAAAAATGATTAAATACGAGTAAAAAATAATGTTTTTCTTTAATTGGAATATCATTAACTGCGTTAATGCATATACAAACAGGAAAAAACTTTCAATCCCTCAAAAAGAAATTCAATATTAATAAATACAATTAAGTTTTTATTGACTATAATGTTACCCAATAATAATCATTCTGACTATATTTCAAAATTTTATCATTACGAAAAAATAGTAGTAGAAAATTTATACATATTTAATCTAAATTATTGTGATAATCAAATTGATAGATATTTTCTGTTAACCAAGCTTAA
Organism: Latrodectus hesperus; assembly: GCA_037975125.1. Classification (NCBI taxonomy): domain Eukaryota; kingdom Metazoa; phylum Arthropoda; class Arachnida; order Araneae; family Theridiidae; genus Latrodectus; species Latrodectus hesperus. The sequence goes on along the minus strand of CM075853.1, from coordinate 75,285,823 downwards.
ATTGGATTTTATCTAGTAGCAACTTGCAATGTAACGATTTAACTTTTTGTACTCTGATAGCCAAAACAATTTTAAATACCAGAATAATTAATTGAAAATATTCAACTTCTGCGAAAGAAATTACCGATGAATAACATTGAAATATAATTTTAGTGGATCAGAGGTCATTACCGAAATGGTAATAATGAAAATACCAAGGAATTGGCAAAAGTTGCTGTTTAGATTCTTCTTATAATTTTAGGAAAATATTCCCATATCGTTTTTTAAAAAGAAATTCACAAACACTGAATTGGGCTGTTGCGGAAAGATTGTATTGAAACTGTGATAATATAATTAAATTGAAACTGTATTAATTAAAAAAATTTCTCCCTGAAAAACAGGGAAGGTTAAATTTGACTTATGCATTTAAACTAACCCAAACTATTTCTGATCATGTCAAGAGAAAATAATATTTGTGCAGATTTAAGTACATTGCTTTAGTTATGTGTAATTTGTGATTCCTCTCAAATACTAAGTAACGAACACCTGTTATTTTCTGCTCTGAAGTGGACTCTCATAAATATGTATCATGCAAATATATTATCACAAGGGGACTACCATGATCTCTAGAAATCAAAAATTTTCTTTTAACTGACAAATTTACTTTGTTTGTTCATTTCATCGATAATGCTCTTTTCATGATTTTCCTGATTTTTCATTTTCATAATTTTCATTGATTACATGGAACTGATTTTGTAGTTAGTGCAGTGATTCTCAACGTGTAGGGCGCAAGCATATAAAAGAGAAAATGTTATTTAAAAAAATTGATTAAGTGACTGAAAGGAAAGAATACACACAATTACAAAACAAAATGCATTACCACATATTTAATAATAAACTTAATAAATTAAAACAACTTACTAAATCAAAAACAAATTTAATAATTATTAGTGTCTTTCTTGGGCTTGTCTTCCAGAGCAAAGATTTTCGAAGGAGGGTTTAATAATAGACATAGACACTCAGTTCTTTTTCTATATTTAGCTGAGATCTATATTTTGTCTTAAAAGAAGCCACCGCAGAAAATCCAGTTTCACAAAGGTAAGGTGTTGAAAATGGTAGTAGAATGCGAAATACCCTTGTTTTCAATGCAGAAAGCTCATCATCCACTTCTGCCTAAAATTCAAAGAGTGATTTATTACTCAATTGTCTTTTGGTTTCGCAGCTTGCCGTGAAGTCTATGAAGGTTTCTTTTTTTTCAATTGAGAGTCCTTCGGAGTATTTTGAAATGGATCCCTCACCCACTTGTAACTTGACATCAGTTTGTCAACAACAAGAAAGTACTTTTTAAAAATCTTTGCTAACATTGCTAAATGATTTTAAATGGTTACAAAAACAAATTTCGCATGTTGTTTCCTCAGCCTTGTAAGTTTTAATACAATCATTCAAATTTGTAAACATTGTTAAGTTTTCTTGCTTTAAATTTCTGCTCCACAATTCCAATTTCCTTCAAAAGGCATTAATGTTATCACTCGTATTCAATATATGCGTATTTGCTCCTTGCAGTTGAAGATTCAAGTTATTTAATTTCTCGAATATGTCGACCATGTAGCTCAATTTCACCACAAATAAACTATCGTGAAAATTCTCAGTCTCCGGTCTGTTTTCCTCTCCTAGGAAAACGGCGATTGCTTCTCTTAATTCATAAACACGTGGTAAAAATTTCCCTCGTGATAACCATCTTGCTTCGCAATAAAATAGAAACGCTGAATGTACTGCTACCATGTCTTTACAAAGTGCGTAAAAGATTCTTGATTTCAGGACTCTCATTTTTATATAATTTACTATGGTCACAACCGTAGTTCACACAATATTCAAACCAGGACTCATTTCTTTGGAAGCCAAAGCTTCTCTGTGGATCATGCAATGTGTCCAGACGCACTGTGACGATTTTTGTTTCAAAAGTGCTTGAATACTTTGGAATCTTCCGGACATAGAACGAGCACCATCGGTACATATTCCGACGCACTCATTCATAAAATAGTTTAACATAGGAAATAATGCGAGTGCTGTTGCTTTGAGTTCTATTGGTTTGCAGAAAAATAATTCTTCTACTACTGACAAATCATCACAAAATCTAACATAGGCAATGAAATGAGCGTCTTTATTACTATCTGTTGCCTCATCGAGTTGTATTGAAAACAATTTGTAACGCAGCTTTGACAAAAGCTGACACTATACATCTTCAGCTATATCAGCAATTCGACGGGCAAGAGTATCATTTGAAAGAGGTATAGACTGCAATTGTTTTACAAAATTATCTCCAAACATAATTTCTACAATCTCAATTGCGGCTGGCAAAATAAACTCTTCACCAATGGTGTGAGGCTTTTTACATCTGGCTATTTTATATGAAACTTTGTAAGAGGCAATTAAAGCTTTTTCATTCATAGACAAAGTTTTTTTAAACAATGATTTTTGCTTTTCATATGAATTTAATTTTAATTCGAAGAATTTTCTGGGTTTGTTTACGCACCCTATGAAGCGTACTGAAATGTCGTTTAAGTTTATTAGGTTTCATGCTGTCTGCCGCCAACATTTTTGAACAAATGATACACAGGGGTCTTTCTTCTTCATTTACTTCAGTACTAATGAACCCAAAATTTAAACATTCTTAAGAATATTTTCTTGATTTTATTTTCGGAACCACACACACGCTCGTCTGTGTACTTGTTGATGCTTGTCTATCGTCTAATGCTCGCTTTTGCCCGCTTAAAAATTTATCTATGCTTCTGCATAAGTCTGCTGCCGTGAATATTTAATACGGTGAATTGCAATTGAATGAAATATAGTGAACGAAAATATATATAACATAAAACATTCAGAATAGATTCAATAGCGATAGAAGGATCGACTCGAATGGGATTGTCTGGAATAGAATTTTCTCCTTCTCCCTATAAGAAAACATTAGGTCACATCTGCGCACGCTCTTAACTTAACTTTTAAGCTGACCAGATAAATTCTAGACAAATCGAAACTTCTCGCAAAAACGTGAGAATGCCCGACATGGCGGGACGCAAGAGCAATAAAAAGGCATAGGATTCTTGTTTTTTCAATGCTGAGGATCGGTGTTGCAAAATGTCAATGAATTTCTGTATTCTTGGTAATTTGTAAAGTTTAAAATTAAGGTTGTAGGGTAGGTTTAGCGCCAAAATACTCAAAATACATTATTCTTGTATACATTTTATCGTATGTGGTGGGGACGGGTCATGATGAAAATTATGATTGAAAATTGGGCCGTAAATACTAAAAGGTTGAGAAACACTGAGTTAGAGCTTTTTACTCAGATAATAGAGTTTTAAATTTTTTTACGTCTTTTAACTGTAGCATTTTTAGAAGCATAAAAACCTAATATTTTTATTTAATAAATTTTGCGCATTTTATTATTTTCCTAACTTTAGTTGAAGCAAATATTTTATTTGTATTATTTAAAATGACATGTACTTTTGTGGAAAACTCAGTTTAATAAATACGCTGAAAAACACACAGACGAGTGAAAAAGAATAAGGAGACCCCCCTCACAATCATTTTTCCCATATACTAATGTTACATCATACTGAAAGAAATAGTTTTGTTATAAAGTAAACAATTATCTGCTTGTGAAGTTTTCAAATACACAAAAGTACACTTTTAAGCAAATTTATATTCGAAATGATATAGTCATATCCTACTAAAAGACATTCGTTCAAATGACCATTTTAAAGCAAAATCGACCCTGGTATCCCATTCTTATTTTTTAATTACCTCAAATAATTTCAATGTCAATTTTATTTTCACTGAACTTTTATTTTCGTTCAGGGTCTTATGAAAAATAAATTTTGTTTTCTTAAATAAACATTACTTGTCGTAAGGTGTAGTTCTTTTGAAGAAATAAAATTAAATTTTATCAAAATAAATAGACTATGAAATTTAATCAATATTATATACTTAAAAAATAGTCATAATCTTTAAATTTGTTACTTTAAATATGAATCTCAGAATAGGATCTTGTGAGATTTTGATTATTGCAGAGATGAACACAATTATTCCTTTCCCCCAATGCAATGCAATGCTCCATGTTTTTGTGTGTTGAGATTTGACTTTTTGGAGATTTTAAACATAATGCTTTACATCACAAATTAACACTAAGTAGTAGATGGCATATCTTAGCAAATCCATTGATATCATGATTACAAGAGTGGCAATGGTGGCTTGGTTAGTCAGAGCATTTGCCATCGTTATTGGATGGTAGTGAATTCGAATCCCGACCCGATGGAAAATCTGTCATGCCATCTAATGGTATCTAGAGCAAGTAAAATGTATCATGGATGCAATGTGTTTCAAGTGATATTATATCTCTAATAGGGTGGCACTGCAAGTTTTGCCACGCTGCTTAGTCCCTGCATCTTACTTACGAAGACTCACCAACTTGCTCAGCTAAATGCCTTTTTATATGCTTAAGGTAAAAGTCAGATTTCAAATTCTTTTGCCTCTAGATTGTGAACTTTCTGAAGCTGCATCTAATTTACTTCATCATGACAAACATGAGTGCAAGGACTTGATAGACGTCATTTTCATTCAAGTAGTATAAGACAATAGCAACAATTGATGTATAAATAATGCAACATGGGTAAGATAATTCGAACAATCTTGTTTATTTTGTTGATCTAGAAGTTTAAGTGTATACACACAAATATCACATATTTCTAAGATAATATAGATACCATTTGTACTTTACCCTACAATAATTGATTCTTCCAAATACATTTCAGTTGTTGAATCAGAATTTTACATCAATAATTTTATTATAAAAATTTTAACTCTAGGTTAAGTTTTCCATCTGAAATACTTGTCTTTTATATTAACACCAGCATCAGCAATCAAATAAAAATTATATGCTTATTCTTCACAAGTCATTTTTGTTATGGCATTTTTAAAAATGAATGTTTAATAAGATTTTTAAATTATTAAATACGTGTCAGATTCGTACTTGTTCTTTTTTTGTCCAGTTCAACTAACGAAATTTCTTAGAAACTGTAAATAGTTGTTAAGAGAAAGATAATTATTACAATATTGCTTCGTTTCTAAATGCATTTCCTTCAGCTATTGGTATAAATATTTCTTGATTTAATAAAAACCTTTGATGATGACACTAAAACCTGATTGGTCGATGAAAAAAAAATAGTTGCTTCATTCATTTCTCAGTATTTCTTCACGTAGTTATCAATGAAAAGAATCTTTCACATTTAACGAAATGTATTTCTAGAAATTGGGGGAAAATGACCAATCTTTCGAACTTTTTCAATCTTCCAAATACAAGAATTGGATAAATAGAATTGCACTCGCTCTCTTTTAAAGCTTTTCAATATACGTGGAGCTATAACTTTGCCGATTTTATGTGTTCCTTTTTTTATCTTCTAACCATATGAAGCCACGTAGCCTATTTCGTTCTAAATCGGCAAATAAAAGAACTTATCAAACAGATTCGAATTCAGCTTAGCGGAATTGCAGAGGAATTATACTATGTTTCCTTTTTTATTGACTCGAGAGTCAATAAAATGTCTGAAACCACTCAGAGAGCTAATAGTTGAATTAACAACTCAAATCTATGATTGGAGTGTTTCTTAGACTCTCTAGGAAATTTTTTTTTCAGTTATTGTGGGATATTATTAAGAATTAATGAGAAAATTGTATTTTAGTTGAAATTCCATTTTCATGAAACAGAAATCATAGGACAAATAAGTTATTGTATAAAGGAAAAGTATTTGCGTTTGTTTTTCAGTTTGTATGTTGTTTAAATATAGTGGAGTTTTACTGGAAATATTTTATTTATTTTTTATGACTTTATAAATACGAAGTATATATATAAGACCTAATCTTTAAAAGAATGATTGATTTTTCAATTTTGAGAATTTACTTTTCATAAATTTTATTTACAGCTTTACTTTTCCAAAACATATTTCTTCAACTGTATATTAACGAATTTGCATTAAATATGAGAATTATATATACTTATATTTTAACTATTGCTTTCTAGATTACTATAATATTGGATAAAAGGTTTATTTTTGTTTTTCAGTGTAAGTTCAATAAGTTTCAATAAAAACAATTTGAAAGTAAATAATTTAAGAAATAAGATAGCGCTCACTTTTAATCATAAATTATTAAAATTCAAAGTGACAATTTTAAAACTGTATTTGTGACATATGTCAAGGAACATAAATTTTAGTAAAACGTCGAGAAATATCAGTTTTGTAAAATTTTGACATTTCTTATTACTTTAGTGTCAATCGTCACCAACGAGTTGTAAAATGGTTATTTGGAGCATATTCTAGGAAATATTTAATTAACGATATGTTTACTTAACCTTTCAGCACTGCATTTATAATGTTTGAGAAAATATAGATGTTTTATTACTAAAATGGGATTTTAGATTTAATATTATATACTTTCTAATACAAACAAAATATGAATGTGATGCCTTCTGTTTCGCAGTGTTATAAAAGTTGAATAGTTTTTAATAAAACTTTCGTAATTTCATTTTTATAATTTCCAATGATTGCTCCCTGATAAACTCATATCAATAGTCTTTGGCTGACAAATATGTAAACAAGTTTTATCGATTATCAATAAAAAAATATATTTTAAAATACTCTACTCTTCAATTCAAGGATAATAGCTTCTAATTAATTAAATGATCAAAAAGTAGCAAAATTTGTTTAAACTTTTGAGAAATATAAAAAATTTAAGAAATTTCTGTATTCTAAGAAATTAAGAACTTGAAATATATATATTCACACATTAAAAAATTAGATAACAATATTTTCACGCTTATAAATTAAATATAATAACCGTAACAAAATTTAATTCAGACGGGGATTTAAAAAAATATCGCATTTATTTTATGCTACTATAATGTAAGAGAAATGAATTTCTAAAAATTCAAACTAAGTAATTTTAACTTTTGATGGTGATCTCATTTATTTAAAACATTATTTAAGTATTAATTATTGTTTTTTTAATATGTATAGCTTATATTTTATACGATATTTCCTTATGTGTAAATTTAGAGATAACTTCTCATCAAAATTTTTTGGTTATAAATAATATAATTTATAAATGTGAGTCTTTCAAAATAACTTTCCCTTCAAGAATCTAGCTTTTTCTTTCAAATAATTTTATATTTTATTATTGTTACTAAACACATGATGAATACTTGATAAATTTTATTATTTACCATCAAATAAAATATAGAACATTCAATTTACAAAATAATTTCGTAATGTGTATTACTTATATAGATATTTTAACTAGTTTGTCAGGTGATGATTACAAAGTTTCAAATCACAGAATACGTCAAACAATAAGGAGAATATTTCTATTACCTGATGTCTATTGTTAGAAAGCTTAGTTTAGAATAGTTTTTTTCTATGTAAATAATGTAGTGTAATCCTTATGTTTTAATAAAGATAATATGGATTTACTTTGATGAATTCCTCAAAACAAAAATATTCTTTATTAATTTTCAAAAATCCGCAAAATGAATTTTTTTTATTTTGGAATCGATGTTTTGGAAAAATATTATTTTAAGCAAAAGATACGATAGAAAAATTTGAAGAGAAACAGGATAAAAAAATATATAGCAATATTCAAAACAAACGAGGGATACTACTTACTTATTTTCAAAATAAATCTTCAGTGCCATAAAGGTAAATTTACTTAAAAATATACATCTTAATAAAATAGCTATATTTTCTGATCCTTATTTTAGTAAGAATTAACTAATGAAACACATTCAATGTCAATAACAAAAGTATGATATATTAAATATGATAAAAAGGAAATTCATATAATGAAAATTTAGACTTCGATAAATTTATAAAGCCAGTATATCATCAAAACAGCTTATATTTGTATGCGTGTTGAATCATCATATGTATACGTATAAAATTACAGAGTATGAAAGGTAGAACATTGGTCAATAATAGTTTATTTAAAATAATTAATAATTAAACTTTAATAATTAAAATTTATTTGATATTCCTCACAGAATTACTAAAATAAAAATAATTTGATATCAAATTATTATATCCAACAAGTTATTTTGCCAAAGTCAGCAGCAGATTTTTAAGTTTAATCTACATAATGAATATACTTTAATTACAAAATATTATTATTACCCTTAATATTTTGCAGCTGTATTGTGAAATTAGCTTTATTTGAATAATTTCTTATATTTTCAATGAACACTGTTGACGTAATCAATTTATATGAACTAAAGACTTTGAAAAATTGAGCAAACAGTTTAATAATAATGTTGTGTTTTTATCTTTTAACTAATAATGACTGCGAAAGTTATAATTTCACAGAACTAACAAAGTTATAAACACAATAAAATATCATAACTAACCTAATATTTGATATAATAACTAATAATTAAACATATGTTAATTATAATTTTTTTGAACAGAAATTTAAGAAATACTCGTAAGTTTAGTAAATATTATGATTAAATATAATGTGTACACATAATTTCTCTTACTATAGTTTGTCTTTTTATTCTAAGCTAGTATAAATTCTAAAATAACAATGATATGAGAAATCAGTGAATGGTATTTACTTATCATTTACAGAAAGTATGAACTCAATTTGAATTTATGATAAATTCTTGTTTAAATACTTAAATTAAAGAGAATTAAATTTTTGTTATAATTATAATTTTTAAAATAAATATGCAACTTTGACTCATGCAAGCCAAATTTCTCCATCATTTTATATAATATTTACAAAAATTTAATTTGAAATAAGTAAATTTTCTTGTTCATACTTAACCATGAAAACTAGTCATAACTTGATTTTAAACTTTAAAAATATATTAAATTACCAAAGTCTAATATATTTAATTAAATAATAATTTTCGAAATCATATGGTAAAATACCTTTGTGGTATATATTTGTAATAAGTAAGAGTGTATAGCACAGCAACTTGTATTAATTAATTAGATTGAATTTTCCTGGATTAACAATTTGGCATAGAAAATTATTTCAAATTATAAATTACGAAAAATTTAATCAATGTTTACATTATAGGTAAATATTCGTAACTTAGAACTCGATATAATAAAGTAATCAAAGATGAGCATCTTATTTAAGTAAATAGTTTATTTTATATATTATCCAATAAATGAAATATATATTTTAAAATAAAATTGTTTTAACCCCAATTTTTAATCTTTTAATGTTTCTGACGTAAAATAAATTAAAAATAGACTAGCTGTTTCAAAATGTATTTTTTATATAATCGTATGTAATGATATTATTAAGCACATTATTAAAAAATTTGGCTGAGTTATTATACGTATCACATATTCTTATTTGTTAACAAACTCAAGATTTGGGTATATCCTTAATACCTTTCATTTATTTTTGCGTTTGGATTCATTCAGGTTAATTAAGGCAAAGGAATTCGAATTTTCCAAACTAAATTTTTACTGCTTTAAACAATCATTAAAAATTTTCTACTTAAACTTACAATCATTACAGTATTGTTAATGAATAGATTTGAAAAATCCAGAAAAAAATGTGCAAATGAAAAGTAATTACATACATTTCTGAAACAATTTTTATTAATCAATATTACATTTATTTCAAGTTAAGAATCATTAAAATTTATATAAGTATCTAAGTAAAATATTAATTTTATTTTTAACCCCAATGAAATTTTAAAAACTGTGCATGCGTCTTTTTTACACCTGGCTAAATGAAATTATTCTTTAAGTTGACTTTTCTGATATTTAATATGTAGTAATAAAAAGATAAGATTTTACTATATAGTTTTGTTTCTTTAAATATATATTAATTTCATTTAACTTTAATTTATTCAAGTCAGTAAATATTTCAGTAAATGAGAAGATACTATTTTGATTTTTGATTCAACATTCCTATAGAAACATGATATTTTTATTCGAACGAAATTACTTTAAAAAATAAATTATGATTTAAAATAAAGTCAATTTAATTTGTTGGGTTTCATCTATACAAGTAGTATAAGGAATCCGCATATCAAACATGTCAAAGAAAGTAAGTTCGTTGTAAGAAAATTTAACATTTCTGGCCAAAATTTCTCTAGGGTATAAAATACTACACATCATTGCTTTGATTTTACTTGTGGGGAAGTATACAATATTTTTCTTAAAGATGAAGAAATATTGCATGTTAGGAAGTTTTGTGGGTGGTTTATTAGTTATATCATATTTTTTGCCGTAAGAAACAATATAAAATCTGTAAATGTATCTCTGTCGCAATAGAAAAATGTTTCTAATTCGCATACTTAAAATTCAATTAAACAAAATTTATCTCATCTTAGTGGAGAACAATGATAATGTGTCAAAGGAAAGGTCTAAGGAAATAATTCTCATTCATAATGCGATGTAAACTTGCTGCATAAACTTTTACTGTGTCAAAGAATTTTTTTTTTCAATCTAATGGGGGGGGGGAAATATATTTAGCTTGATGATTTTTAAATTGTCCATAAAGAGATTTGTTATTATCTTATCTTTAATTCTCCTACAGTCTTATTTTTTATTCTTATTAAAGAATTTTAAAAGAAACACTATCTTCGAAAATAATTGAATCTTCTCTGTATCTTTTCAATTTCATGTTATTTTTTTCATGCCTTTTTATTTCACATACAAGAGGTCGTGCGCTGATCATTATCAATTTTGCACCGAACTTCGGGTGAATTAACTTTTTTATGCTCAATTTATTGAACTCAGAAGCTGCTAGTTGGAAGAAGACTGAATATTTCATTTAGCAAGAAATTTCTAATACAACTTTGAATGTTTCCATGTTATAGTTATGTATACACTTTTTCGACACGGATACCTTATTTTATATAAACATCATTACAAGTCATACAATTTAGGGACCAATGAAAACAAACATTTCTTTGTTTTTCATAGATCTCAATCTCATATTTGTAATTCAGTTTTTATTTACTAATATAAATATTAATGATCAAATCTTGTTAAGTTTATTGAATAAAGATACATACATTTTGAACATTAATATTGAATTCCAATTATTGATTTTTAAAGTTTGTCTTTAGCTTCTTTTTCTTTCTTCAAATTTGCTACTTTTTTTAAATAAACCTATTTTTGTTAATTTTTCTCGTTATCGTTTATCCATTCTTGTTATTTTCTCTGAGAAAGTTATTCCTTAGAGAAACAAATCCTCTTATATTATATTTCTCTAAACTTTTTACAATAATAAAAACTTGAAAAATATTTAAGTATATGAATAAATATTAAACGTAAATACATGAAATAATATCCTTGGGGAAAAATACTGAATAAATTATTTTGAATTTATTAATTTGTTTTTGATTACTGAATAAATTGGTTGTAAATGCAAAATATGCTTAAAAGTGAGTTGATATATGATTTTAGTAAATATGATAATGTAGAAGTTTATTCTTAATCTACAGTTTTTTACTTAAAAAGGAATACTTTTATCTAAAAATACAGGTAACTGGGTTTCTCCCCATGTTTTTCAAACCATTAAAGTTATCTTTAACAGCATTTATTTTTCAAGCCACATAAATCACAAAATTAAAATAAATGCAAATTGGATTATTCAAATAAAAGGTATAAGCTACGAAAAAATATTTTTATTTACAATAACTTGTGATAAAGCCAATGAGAAAACAATAAAGAAGTTTACTTTACACGATAAATTTTTCGAAATTTGTTTTTCTCTAATTCTAATAAAATGAAAAAAAACCTTGAATAGATGGAGATAAACTGTTTTATTTTTCACGGAAAATTTTTCAACATTTTACAAATAAGCGATAAACATTTAATTCATTTTTTTCATTTTCTGAAAGGTAATTATGTTTATTATTATTTTTTTGCTTCTTGAATAATTTATTTATTAGGAAATAAATATAGTATGGGATACTACAAAAAAATGCCTTTTACATTTAATTATTAATTTTTAAGGTAAGAAAGAAAAAAGAATACATTTTAATAATAAATAAAGAAATTTTGATTAAATTATAAAACAGATGAAACAAACTTTTAACAATTAAATTTATTAATTTAAAAAATATTGTCTTAGGGAATAGAAATTATATAATTCGAATTTCATAAGATATTTTGTAACTTTCATAAAAAATTGGGATTCATCTTGAATAATTTTGTTGAAAGTTTAAATTAATTTGGAAAAATTTTTGTTATTTAGATTTGAAAGTTTTTCCTTACACTTCTGATTGTACTCTTTTAACATACATTGCTAGTTGATAGAGAGAGAAAAAAATGTTAATTGAAATAATATTATTAAAATTTGCTTTTTTGGAAAGTATTGTCAAAGACAAATAATTTTGGATATATATATATACATACATACATACATATATATATATATATATATATATATATATATATATATATATATATATATATATATATATATATATATATATATATATATATATATATATATATATATATATATATATATATATATGTATATATATATATATATATATATATATATATATATATATATATATATATATATATATATATATATATATATATATATATATATATATATATATATATATATATATATATATATATATATTAACCGAGCTCCACGGGTTCGTGTTGATTGAGAGTTTTGTGAAGACAGTTAGTGAGTGAAGACGATTAGTTGTGACTGCTAGTTGTTCTCTGTCTGAGGTATTTGAGACCTGTGATTGGAAGCTATTTCCTATTGTATTGGGAAATCGTGCCTCTGCTCCTCCGGAAGCGTCTCGAGGATGTCAGCCGCGTCTCCTCTTAAAGAAGCCGCCAGGTGAAAAGCTTGGGCTCGGGGATTCCATCCATTAGCTTCCGCTACCATCATAAACTGGGTCTTGTATACTTGCCAGGATGATTTCCCATCAAATGTTGAGAGTTTAATATTGGCTAGGGAAGGCACAAATGTCACGTTGGGTTCCTCATGTTTGTTTGATATTTGCTTCTCCAAGCTTTCAATCTTCTTATTCATATTGTCTAATGCTTCTTCAACGTTTTCTTCTATTTCCAGAACTTTAGTTTCAACTGAAGTTACCTTATCTTCCATTGCATTCATCTTCTCCTGAATGATGTTGGAGAATTCTTCTTTAACACTTACAATGTCCTTCTTAAGTTCCTCCTGTCCAGATTTTATCTCTTTCATCATCTCGGTTTTAAGCTCTTCTTGTCCAGCTTTCATCTCTTCTTGTCTAGCTTTCATCTCTTCTTGTCCAGCTTTCATCTCTTCTTGTCTAGCTTTCATCTCTTCTTGTCCAGCTTTCATCTCTTCTTGTCCAGCTTTCATCTCTTCCTGTCTAGCTTTCATCTCTTCTTGTCCAGCTTTCATCTCGGTTTTCATATCTTCTTGTCCAGCTTTCATCTCAGCCATCTGCTCCGCTAATTTTTCGAGAAGACTTTTCATTAAATCCATATCCATTTTTCTTGTGACACGCTGCATCAACTCTTCAACCCCACTTCTGACACCAGTTGTACCGAGCTCCACGGGTTCGTGTTGATTGAGAGTTGAATAAAGCGACCACTTAATGAACACAAGACTTTTATTCGTAAAAACTTCACTAGATAAACGAAATTCCCGCTGTAACAATCACAATTATACAGCTACAATTCGTCAGATACAATAGGAAATAGCTTCCAATCACAGGTCTCAAATACCTCAGACAGAGAACAACTAGCAGTCACAACTAATCGTCTTCACTCACTGACTGTCTTCACAAAAACTCTATTACTATTCCATGTCGGGCTGCGGTATTTATACCTGACTTGGCGGAGAAATCTACTAATTTCGCCAAGGCTCTGGAAGCTTCTAGGCTATCTCGGAAAATATTGGTCCTAGAGCTTAGGTGATGGATGTTTCCAGAAGTATCGATTTCTCGCCAAGTCGCCAAGAATCTCGCCAACCGTCGCCAAGTCGCCAAGAATGTCGCCAACTGTCGCCAAGTCGCCAAATCATTAGGAAATCCGCTTTTAAACTACAACACGTCTAAATACCGCAATTTTTGCCCAAAATGTGAGAATTTCTGATCTGTCTGAGATATTTTAAGACAAATATAATCATTATTTAAAAATTTGTAACATTGCCCCCTCTCAAGGACTGCACGTCCCGGGCAGTACAATCCCCTGATAGGAGGCCAAATTTAATATAAGAGAATTTACATTGCAAGAGGATACAGAGCACATTACATACACAAGCATCTAAAAATACAAGAAAATAGAAAAGATTAAAATTATCTATACTATTTACAAAGAGACCATGGTCTACTAATTTTTACTCTACATTACGATAAGGAGCTAATCTATCATAATGTACTACCTTTGGTTTTGAAGAAGATGATTTTCGTATACGAACCACGACGTCGTTCAGTCTTTTTAGGACTGTGTAGGGACCTTCCCAGTTGGCTTGCAACTTTGGAGAAAGTCCTTTACGTCGAATCGGGTTCCACAACCAAACTTTGTCACCTTCTTGAAATTCATGTCCTGTCGCTCTTGTGTCATACCTTGTCTTCATTCTTTCGGTCGTCAGGTTGATTCGGTCTCGAGCGAAGTTATGGACATCTTCAAGACGTGCCTGAAGGTCTCGAAGGTATTCCTCTGGCGATGAAGATGTATCCGGTGGACGACCAAACTGAAGATCACAAGGGAGACGAAGTTCGCGACCAAAGAGCATCTGTGAAGGAGTATATCCGGTAGTCTCATGGACAGCACTGCGATATGCAAGCAGAAACAGCGGTAGCTTCAAATCCCAATCTTGCTGATTTCTGGAAACCATAACTGAGAGATTATTCAAGATGGTTCTGTTAAACCTCTCTACCATGCCGTCCGATTGTGGGTGTAGTGGCGTGGTCTGCGTCTTGTCTATTCCGAGAATTTGACACATTCCTTTAAACACAACAGAGGTGAAATTTGTTCCTTGATCAGAATGAATTTGTAAGGGAGTGCCGAATCTGGAAACCCATTGCTGCACTAGAATTTCGGCTACTGTTGTCGCCTCTTGATCGGGGATTGCAAACGCTTCAGGCCACTTAGTAAAGTAGTCCATGACAACTAGTATGTATTTGTTGCCATTTGAAGATCGTGGTAAAGGACCCAAAATGTCTAATGCTATTCGCTCAAAAGGTGCTCCTACGTTGTACCGCTGCAACCTTCCTCGGCTACGTTTCTTTGGTCCTTTACGTGCCGCACAGTCATCACAAGATTGGCACCATTTCTCTACATCTTGTCTCGTTTTGCTCCAATAGAAGCGTTCTCGAACTTTCTGTAGAGTTTTCATTACTCCGAAGTGGCCTCCAGTTGAGCTACTGTGCAATTCTTTCAAAACATCTGAAATTCTTGATTTTGGAAGAACAAGCTGCCATTTGAAATTACGTCCATCATCGGACTCCCATTTCCTGTATAAGACACCATTTCTTATATGGAGTGAGTCCCAAAGAGCCCAATATTGCTTAGTAGCAGGACTGTAGGTGGAGATATCCTGCCAACTTGGTCTCATACTAGAAGATTCTTTCAATTCAAGAATTGGATTTATATCTGGGTCTTCTTTTTGGGCTTCCCTAAGTCCTTCATCACTCCATGGGTCTGGCTTTGATGGAGGTGAAACAGTAACTTGGCGTACCGAAGTATTTATCAGCTGATAGTTCTTCTCTACTCTAGAACAATATCGGCAGCTTTCATTACACGGCTTCCTTGATAGTGCATCAGCATTTCCATGAAGAGTTCCTTTGCGATGACGTATTTCAAAGTCAAACTCCTGGAGTCGTTGAATCCATCTGGCTACCTGTCCTTCTGGATTTTTAAAATTTAAAAGCCAGGTTAAAGATGCATGATCTGTCCGGAGCAAGAACTTTCTTCCATAGAGATAATGGTGGAAATGTTCTATTGCTTTGACGATTGCCAGCAATTCCTTCCTGGTTGTACAATAATTCCGCTCCGGTTTTGATAGGCATTTACTCCAATAAGAAATGACATATTCTTTATCATCAATTTCCTGCGACAAAACAGCTCCGATATTTTCGTTGCTGGCATCCGTATCTAAAATGAATAATTTTTCGGGCTGGGGATATGCAAGAACGGGCGAAGATGTCAACGCCTCCTTCAGTTGTTTAAAAGCTTTCTCACATTCATCTGTCCATAGAAATCTCTGTTTAACTTCTGTCAACTTGTGAAGAGGTCTGGCAATACTTGAAAAACCCTTAACAAATTTCCTGTAATATGTGCATAGTCCAAGAAAACTTCTTAATTGGTGGACATCTTTTGGACGACTCCAGTCCTTAACTGCGGAGATCTTTTCAGGATCTGTTCTTACACCTTCAGCAGAGATAATGTGTCCCAGATAGCTTACTTCACGTCGGAATAAATTACATTTGCAAGGATTCAGCTTCAGGTTGGCCATTTTTAATTTTTCCAGCACCTTTCGGATGTTTCTTAAATGGTCTTCGAATGTGCGCCCTACAATAATGATATCGTCCAAATATACCAAACAGGCTTCGTAGGAAAGTCCTCGTAATACTGTCTCCATCAGGCGCTCAAACGTTGCAGGTGCATTGCAAAGCCCAAATGGCATAACCTTGAACTGCCAAAGTCCTTGTCCTGTGGTGAATGCAGTCTTTTCTCGATCCTCAGGATGTATCTCTACTTGCCAATAACCACTCTTGAGATCCAAAGTCGAAAACCATTGTTTTCCGGATAAAGCATCAAGTGTATCGTCAATCCTAGGAAGAGGGTAACTATCTTTTTTAGTGATGTTGTTTAACCGACGATAGTCAACGCAGAATCGGATAGAACCATCTTTCTTCCGAACTAAAACAATAGGCGAAGCCCAAGGACTCTCTGATGGCTCAATAATGTCATTCTGCTGCATTTCCATCAGAAGATTATCCACCTCTTCCTGCTTAGCGAATGGCAATCTTCTCGGATGTTGTTTAATGGGTGGATGATTTCCTGTATTGATTCGGTGCTGCGTCAATTTGGTTCGCCCAACATCATCTGATTTCTTGGAAAAGAGATCTCCGAATTCTAATAATAGATTTCTTGCAGCATTCCTTTGTTTATCATCTAACTCTGCATTCTGAAGGAGTTCATTAATTAGAGTGTCAGGAGGCTCAGATAGTGTGGTTTGACAATTTCGGTTAATACAGGTCACTGGAGTGCAAGTCGCCAGCACTTCTCCTTCTTTTATTAGTTTTACCTTATTGCTTAGATTAGCAACTCTTACCGGGATTACATTTCGTGAAAGGTCGACGAGGGAAGAAGCCACTAGTACTCCTTTAACGCTATTGTCGGAATCTGGATATTCAGTCAATCCATAATGAAAATTATTATCTTCTGAAAGAGCTCCGCAAACTATTGTCTCAGTTCTTGGTGGTAATGTTGTTTCACTCTTTGCAGTTATATGATGGACTGCTTTAATATCTGAATATTTCGTCTTAAAAATCGCTATGTCTTCAGAACATGAGTGTAGTTCATTATTTTTAAAATCTAACTTGAAATGGTTTTCTTTGAGAAAGTCCAATCCGAGAATAAATTCGTCATTTATATCAGCGACGTATGCCATATGATGGTACACGGCATTACCAAATGCAATGTTTAGATTTACTTTTCCATGCACTTTAATCTTGTCACCTGTCACAGTTTGGAGGGTAATGCAGGGCGGCGTCCAGATGAGTTTCTCACCAAGTTTGCGAGCCACATCTGTCCTAATGATAGTTACGTTGGCTCCAGTATCGATTATCATTCTGCAGGGAACTTCGTTGACATGTCCCATAACGAAAAGTCCGTTGTCGCCGCTACTTACGGAAGAAATGTGAAACGATTTGAAATGGGGCTTCTGACTCTCTGGACATCTCCGCCCCGCGAGATGGCCACATATTAGTTTCCCTGCTGTGGTGGAAGATCATTTCCACCATTTTTTCGTTTCGGGCAGTCTCTCTGAACGTGTCCGACTGCACCGCAAGTCCAACACTGAATTTTCGTGTTTCTGCCACCTTTACTCAATTCTAAGTTACGGAATTTTCGCCGCAGATCTTCGATTTGCTTTCTGAGATCATAGTCCGTATCAGTAGTAGAGACGGCTCTGATTGAGTGCCGGTCTTTACGCGCGGCCTGCTGGGCAGCTTCTATCTTATGTGCGTAGACTAGGGCAGATCCAATATCTTTGACATCGGCGAGTCTAAGTGTTTTCTGTATCTCCGGATCCCTCACACTATCGATGAAGTGATGGAGAGCCAGATCTTGACGTGTCTCAGCTGGGCAGTCCGAAAATGCTAGATGGGAAAGTCGCTGAATATCGGCAGCCAATTCTTGAAGACTTTCACCCGCTTTTTGATAGCGGGACTTTAACTGTAGTCTGCTATATTCTTTAGTGCACTTATCTCCAAACCGCAGCTCAAGCGCACTCGATAGGGCTTGGAAATCGTGCCTCTGCTCCTCCGGAAGCGTCTCGAGGATGTCAGCCGCGTCTCCTCTTAAAGAAGCCGCCAGGTGAAAAGCTTGGGCTCGGGGATTCCATCCATTAGCTTCCGCTACCATCATAAACTGGGTCTTGTATACTTGCCAGGATGATTTCCCATCAAATGTTGAGAGTTTAATATTGGCTAGGGAAGGCACAAATGTCACGTTGGGTTCCTCATGTTTGTTTGATATTTGCTTCTCCAAGCTTTCAATCTTCTTATTCATATTGTCTAATGCTTCTTCAACGTTTTCTTCTATTTCCAGAACTTTAGTTTCAACTGAAGTTACCTTATCTTCCATTGCATTCATCTTCTCCTGAATGATGTTGGAGAATTCTTCTTTAACACTTACAATGTCCTTCTTAAGTTCCTCCTGTCCAGATTTTATCTCTTTCATCATCTCGGTTTTAATCTCTTCTTGTCCAGCTTTCATCTCTTCTTGTCTAGCTTTCATCTCTTCTTGTCCAGCTTTCATCTCTTCTTGTCTAGCTTTCATCTCTTCTTGTCCAGCTTTCATCTCTTCTTGTCCAGCTTTCATCTCTTCTTGTCTAGCTTTCATCTCTTCTTGTCCAGCTTTCATCTCGGTTTTCATATCTTCTTGTCCAGCTTTCATCTCAGCCATCTGCTCCGCTAATTTTTCGAGAAGACTTTTCATTAAATCCATATCCATTTTTCTTGTGACACGCTGCATCAACTCTTCAACCCCGATTCTGACACCAGTTGTACCGAGCTCCACGGGTTCGTGTTGATTGAGAGTTGAATAAAGCGACCACTTAATGAACACAAGACTTTTATTCGTAAAAACTTCACTAGATAAACGAAATTCCCGCTGTAACAATCACAATTATACAGCTACAATTCGTCAGATACAATAGGAAATAGCTTCCAATCACAGGTCTCAAATACCTCAGACAGAGAACAACTAGCAGTCACAACTAATCGTCTTCACTCACTGACTGTCTTCACAAAAACTCTATTACTATTCCATGTCGGGCTGCGGTATTTATACCTGACTTGGCGGAGAAATCTACTAATTTCGCCAAGGCTCTGGAAGCTTCTAGGCTATCTCGGAAAATATTGGTCCTAGAGCTTAGGTGATGGATGTTTCCAGAAGTATCGATTTCTCGCCAAGTCGCCAAGAATCTCGCCAACCGTCGCCAAGTCGCCAAGAATGTCGCCAACTGTCGCCAAGTCGCCAAATCATTAGGAAATCCGCTTTTAAACTACAACACGTCTAAATACCGCAATTTTTGCCCAAAATGTGAGAATTTCTGATCTGTCTGAGATATTTTAAGACAAATATAATCATTATTTAAAAATTTGTAACAATATATATATATATATATATATATATATATATATATATATATATATATATATATATATATATATATATATATATATATATATATATATATATATATATATATTTATTTATATACATTTGAAATTCATTGGAAATTAGGACCTTCTTTAAAATAAGCACGAGAATGCACAAATGAAGAAAGAAATCATGCATGATTCTCTTGAAGACATTTCAAAATAAGCTAGTAAAAATTGTTCTACTTTGCTTTTAAGTTGAAATTATAATTGATAAATTTGACACTGCATAATTACTCTGCTTGAGATGAATTAAGTATTTTAAAAAAGGGATTGAAGTTTCAAGTTCTATGAATAAAATATAAAACAAATAAAAATTCAAAAAATGTATTTTTAAGCTTATTGGTCGAATATATGAAATAGGAAAAATTGGAATATTTTTGTGCAAGGTATCAAAGCTTATTGTAAATTGTATAATTTCTTTTTTATTATAAGCCCATTAATTACAAACATCAGTGGTATTATAATTTATTCATGGAAAAACTATAAAATTTCTACTAAGACCAAAATGTCACTTATAGACTTTAAGCCTATTGCCCAGTTAAAATTTGAAGGCAAGAACAATCCCTCTGATGAAAATATTAAAATAATGAATTTTAGTAAAGATCATTCAGAAACTACAGAACTATTAAAAGAAATATAGACTGATGGAATACAACATCACTAGTAAACAATGGCAAATAACGCAACATTTTATAAAATTTGTTTGCTTAAATTGGTATTATACACTTTCCTAAATTCAATATATTCATACAAAAACAAATTTGACCAGTAATGAAAAAAATTATGATAAAATTTGATTTCTTCGTATTGTATAGAATGTTTTCAAAGGAAAGTCTTCATATTATGTAGGAGTGAAAGATGTTCTGTTTATTTTTTACTTATTTTGATTTATTTATTTGTAAATTATACATTTTCAGCCTACTTCTTGCTGATTTAATAACAGAATATTAGTGTTCCTGATATCAGCATAATAATTTATAATCCTTTTGTATGGGTGATAATAACAGTTATGAATTAACTCATGTAAAAGTAATAGTCCTATACAACAAAAATAAAATAAACAAATCATATTTAAGCCAAAGGATCAACAAAATTATCCATCAAAAGCAAAAAATTACTTGGAAATTATATTTCCACTCCACATAACGCATCTCCACATAACGTAGCATAACGCTGTAACGCATCTTAATATCCACCGCATAAATTGGGAGGACCAGGAGGGCATTTCTCAAAGAGTGGGCTGTATTCACGTGTTCCAAATCTAGAACATTTCTATATTTTTCTGTTGCTTAATAATTGCTCGGGTTGGGAATTATATCTGTAAACTTTCTTAAAAAATTAAATTACTTACAAATATACATTTGCAGAAAGTAGATTAACAGATGCTGGTTATTTATGAAAGGAAAATGAGGGTTTTCCATTCCACAAAACTGTCAGTTATTGTCGAAAAAGCTTTAACCTTTTCACGACGGGGCGCCATTGCTTAAGACGCGCGTTCAGGACGAAGCTGAAGTGAAAGGAATGATCTTTCAGGACGGGGGTTTTCTCCGCTAAGCCTAACTTTAGAAAAAAATTCGTAAATAATAAAGTTAAAGTCCTATCGCCGTGATTTTTGGTAGCATTTTAGATTATCACATAATCTATCTTATAACTTAAAACTAGACTTTAAAAATGTTTTTCCTTCAATTTATATGAAAATATATATAGATATAAAAGTTGCTTACTCTGAGAAATAATTTTCGACAGTGCAATTCTAGTTTTTCCAAAATTATAATTGACAAAACACTTCAACATATTTGCAAATTAATAAAAACTATACAAGGGCTATTTACAAGAAAAAATAACAAAATTTAAAATGAAGACTGAGTGTGGAAAATCTCAAATCACGGAGAAACGCAAAGTCCGACATTGCATGATTTGCAAGTATAAAATGTTTGTTGTGTTTTCTTTTCTTTCATCACGGTTTGTGAGCAAACAATGCCCTTTCTTCGACTTTTTCTTCCTTTTTGTTCAAATTAAGGGTAGGAAAATGCCTACCAGATAATCCTCGCCATAATAATCTGGAGTCGAGAATTTTCAAAATAACAAGAAAAGTGAGCAAATAAAACCGAAAGCAGTAAAAACTGTAACGAAACTGACGCTAAAACCCTAAAAGACTTCCAATAGTAGCGAAAACAAAATAAAAAAGTGTTCGGAGAGCTATCAGAAGCGAGAATCCTTAAATCACGTGGATAGTTGAAGATCCGAGCTGTGTTTGTTTACATTGATATTTCCTCTCTCCCCACCTACAGCTGATAATCAAAATACCAAAAAAGCAGGAATACGAAAAAAATGAAGATCAGAACACTAAAACTACGTTCAGTTTAAATGTGATGGACACATAGTGCCATCTAGTGATTACTAAAACTTGTTCCATAATGCTTAAAATGCATATATGCACCGCCCGGCCCTCACTTTCGTCCGTACGAAATGCATATATGCACCACCCATCGCGAAGAGGTTAAATCTAACAATGTGATATCCTTAGAGAAAGCTCTAAAAAACTGCAAATGTACTTAAAATATTGTAACAATAAGTATAGAAAATTAATAAATGGTTTTAGATTTCATTTTTAAGGAGTAATAAGTGCTAGCTTTTTTGATGCTACACACGATAAATATTCAAAGATTTCACAAAGTTGATGTAACTGAATATCCAAAAAAAGAAATTCTGTCATGCTAAAAATTATGAAGGGTCTAGTTTAAACTTCATAAATGTAAAACTTCCAAAAATTGGTGCAAAAAATTTATAAAATGTTTCCAGGGAATCCCGTAAATTTTTTGGACTATTGAGATGATACTAAAAGATAAATCAATGTTTTATAATCAATAAAAAATCCTTATTCTCGGATTTCTGAAAATTATAGAAGATTAGTTTCTGTTGCTTTTATTACAAAGTTTCTTCAAGAAATTACTGCACAGAAGACAACTTAATCCTATTGTAAAAATATTGTTGTGGCAACTGTCTATGAGGATTTTATACTATAAATAAATTCTGGATTCTACGTTTGGTCTTAAGCAGATTATGAAGAATCCCATGAAATCAAAATTAATGTATTTTCTTTGTTTACGGATTACAAAATACCATATTATTATATAATCGTATCAAATTTTAAAGAGCTTTAAACAGATGTAACATTCTCATATGGAGATAAATGCAATAAAGATGAATCTAAATCTCTAAGAAACTAATTTAAGGACACCTTTTTAAGGATTTTCATTTTGAAAAAAAAGAGAGTTAAATAAGAAATCTTATTTTATGCCTTTCATTCAAAATTGCAATAAACAGAATTATCAGAAGTGTCTATAGAAAATACCATGGATTGCATCTTCTGAAGTTCTGTGAAAGGATTTGCCTATCATGTAGCACTTTAAGCCAAAATGAAAAATATATTCTAATAGCTGTTAATAAAAATGCAAATAAATATATAAGGATTATTAAAATTAAATATATTTCAATATCATATCAATGGTTATTAAATTATCTTATTAGCATTTGAAATTTAATGAATACGGTGACATTTATTTGATTTACATAAAATAGTGAAATGTGTATTCGAGGGTAATAAAGTGTTTTCAATAAAGGCATCAACAGATTTAGTTTTCTTATTTAATAAAACACACACACAGAAACAAAAAGATTTTTATTTAATAATTCAGATACAAACGATACCATTTTTGTAAAGTTATGACTCTACAAAAATGGTATCTCTCCTATCTGAACTATGTCTTCAGTAGTGCTTTTGTGGAATTCAAGAAAATGCTGCTTAGATGGACGACGCATGAAAGTATATATTGAATGTTTAGAGTGGATGATGCTGTAAATCATATGAAAATAAACTACTTCAAATGGGTTCATTCGTATAGGTGAAAAGTACATGTTAGAAAGATTTTTGTTATTAGATCAAATAATGTAAAAGTGAAGGACATAACTTTAAAAAATGGATAGCTCCAGTAAAGATAATGTTTTTACCATCAAAAATAAATTTTAAAGAAATCTGACTGATATAATCAAATCTTATGGAATGGCTAGTCCAGATGATCTTGGCAATTATGCAGCAAGGATGATTATTATTATTAGTATTTATACATTAATTATAAAATTGTTTGCATTTGTATTATAACAAATTTCATTGCACTTGAATTTTAACGCCGTATAGAACATTGGTTTCGATAATCTTTAAATTATTATTTTTTAATATTAACTTGAGTACAGTTAGTTTACCAATGGTCTTATAAATTCATTTTCAGATGAATTAGATAACAATCATGAATATGCCGAGCCATACTGTACAGTTCCAGCCCCTAGATGTTTGTTGGATGATTCCCCTTTGTCATCTGAACCAGTTATCACAAGAGTAAGAAATATATTTACACTTTATCAATTTCATTAAAAAATTATCTTTTTTCCATGATTCTATCTTGTATATATATATATATAAATGCATATACATTAAAAGTGGAGAAATTTAATCTTTTGATATTCCCTTATAAACAAGTTAAAACATTATCACAGGATTTTTATTTCCTTGTCAATAGCTTTCAAATTTGAAAAAAATGAAAAAAAAAAAAAAAACTAATTGTACGGCAAATAAGGTCTTTAGAAAATATAAAATTAGATTCTTAATATCTCCAATTATTTCAACTCGTATCAAAAATTTTACACCGAAAACTACAATAATTTTCAGAACAATGATACTAAAATTCTCCTTTGAAAATAATTATCCTAGTAAAAGATCTCGGTAGCCCAGAAAAAGAACATTTTACACAACAAAATTATTAAATGTTCACTGTAAAGAATTTTGCAATTTTGTGAATAATATGTGTTTCACTTCATTTCCTTTCAATTTTAATGAGATAATTTCTTTAATGTAAATAATTGCAAAATATAATTAAATTATTTATAGAATGTTGATAAATTTTATTTTAAAAGTAATTCTAATAAATTTCATGAAATTGCTCAGAATTTTCTTAAAGATATTTTAGTGTATTACTATTATTAATCAAATATTTTTAGTGCAAAATATAGTTTTTAAATTTTAATTACAAAAATGTAATTCTCAATTATTAAAACTATAAATTGGAAAATAAATTTTAAAATTCCTATTTTTCAAAGAATCCAATTTCGGTATTTCTGAAGCCAATTCTTTTTTCTTTTTTTGCTAAGATACTATACATCAAGGATTGCTTAAACGGTGCTTTCTGTTTCATTTATTTATAACTAGGCCTAGTGTAAAATTGGTAACTTTTAGTGCATTTCTTTGTATAAATAAATGTTGAATTGCATTTTTAAATACTAATTGTATATTTCTATAATATATATTCTTCAATTGTTATTTTTTAAAGTAAGGTATTTTTGCATATGTGTAAAAAGAAATACACATGTATTAATAATTAACGTAAGTAAGTCTCAAATAACTCTTTAAAATGTTTTTTTAAAGTATATATATTTCTATTCAAAAATAAAAACGCAGAATAAAATAAATATTAACTTATAAAAATATTTACGTAAAATAATGATATTGTTATAATGAGACTAAATTAAAATTTAAGATACAGTAATTGTGTAATAAACTTTAAAGAATTTCAAACAGTTCTGTTGAGTGTTTTTTACGTTTATTACCTCTTATAATCTTTAATGATTAAGAATTAAGAATGTATAACAAATATTTGCAAGTTTACTTACCCTGAAGTTGATCTAACTTTCATTAAAACTTTTCTAAAAGCTGTGCGAGTTTTCATGACTGGATTATAATGATAACTTGATATGTTAGTTGAAATTATATATACATATATATATATATATATATATATATATATATATATATATATATATATATATATATATATATATATATATACATTGTATGTAAATACTTTATTTTTGAAAATTTGCTGAAAATTACTGAAAATTTGCACATTCACTAATTTTTTGCTTTCTGAGCTGTATTTACAAGTGCAAAACCTGGAAACCTGCCACACATCCATCTCATTGATAATGATGTTGTATCCATGGAGTATGTGCAAAAATCCTAAATGTCCCGGAAGCTGTCGAAGACAGCCCTGGTGATCCCTACAGCTTTATCTATAAAAGGATCATCACAAGATCATCTGTGTTGGTGTTAAAAATCTTGGCCAGCATTGCTGGGCAGCTAAACATGCATTGTAGAGACAATTGGGCGTTATCCATGCAGTGATCTATCTCATTACACCTGTTTATTGAAACTGTAAATGTAGCATTCATCTCCCTTTGTTCCAACATTTAATTGCAAATCAAATTTTTTTAAATTTTAATATTTTTTTTAAAATAAATTTAGGAGCTCTATCATCCTAATTAGGTATCGAAACATGGCATACTTAAGACGTAATTTCTTGCTGATATCGCTTATAACAGTTTTTAAAGAGTAATCTTTCAAAAATTGTTTCTGTAGGTATTGCAGCTTTTGGCAGTCAGACTTTTGAAATGACATTCACGAAAATGTTTTTGACAATGTATTAATATTTTTAAATTATAAAATCTGTATTGTTTGATTGAGCTACATGGTTTTAAAGGAAGAAATGAATAAGAAAATTCCTATCAGACATTTTTATTATATATTTTTTTTCTTAATCATTTTTGTTATAAAACATGAAAAATATTGTTCAAAGTAATTATCGGCGCACTCCTTCAGCTGCTTTTCAACATTAGAATATATATTTCCATTCCAGATAGTTATATATTTATTTTTTAAGTACTTTGGCAATTAAGAATTAATGCAAGTAGTTCTTTTGTGTGATTGTAAAACCTTAATAAAAATAATTGCACAGTTGAAAATAACATATTAGATATAATTCGCTAACATATGATAAGTTAATCTAATTTTAGTAGATTATTGAAATTAAATATTAAAATTACTTAAGCTTGATAAAAACATTCATATTGTTCTAATCATAATATTTTGTATACATTTTAGCCTTCTGGAGATAACTCTTACAGTACAGTAAAACGAAGTCCATCTAGAAATACAGGACACTTTATGGCGTTTGGTCCTGGTAATTACTTTAGTAAATTTCCTTTCTTTAACTTATTAAACATTTAAACATGAGTTTTATAGTTTGAATATTATTTTATGATTTATATCAATTAAAAGTATGTGATCTTAAGGAACCATATTTACCATGTACATACATCCAGATTTCTATAATATTTACACTGATGTGAAAAATTAAGAAAACAGATCTAATTTTTTGTCTTAACACCACAAGAAATCCTCTGATACATGAAATTTATTAATGAGACACAGAGTGTTATACTTAAACAATGACAAATCATAGTTGCGCAAAAATGAAGGCAAAGCTTATAATATGGAATCAAACAAAAAAACCTTATTGAACTCACAGTATTGTTATATATGAGTTCCTTATCGAGAGGTAGAATAACATCTAAATGTTCATTAGTATGGAATATGCCCCCTTCCATATTCCAATGATTGCTTCGCCCAGTTATTCCAAACTTACCATTAGACTGTCTAAAAGTTCTTGAGGAGTGTCTGTTCATCAAAAACCATCTATTTCAAATATTTGGGTGTTCCTCGGAGGATGTAACCGATCAGTGACCAATCCATTCGAGTGACATCTTCTTCCGTTTCCAGTAGCTGCTGAACAACAGGAGTCCGGTGTGGTGGTGCATTGTCATCCATTAAGAAAAAACTTGCTCCAATGGCATCTCAGAACAGATCCACATTGGGAAGTATTTCCTGCTTAAAATAGCCATTTCTGGTAACAAAACCTGTGTCGAAATTGTAGAAATCAGTCTACATTTTCAACATAACCAAGTATTGGTGTCTACTGCTTGGTCCTACTTAAAATTCACGAAGACTCCACCCGACTGCTTCCTATCTAATTGGTAGAACCGAACTCAGGGCTAGGTACAAGGAAACATGCTGGTGAATAAACGGGAACAATTTTCAGCACAATTCCTCCCACGATGGCCAATTTTCAAAAATAAAATTGTAGTGTTTAGGACAGCAGATGAATAATTTATCTTCGTGAAGGGTATTGTCGTCACCCTGTTTCTGTCCACAGCTGTTGTACTGATTGTTTATTATATCTTTTTGCCAAACAGATGATATATCAGGTATCGTTGCACATGTTTTCCTGAGTCATTTACTTATACTGTTTAATATTTCTCTTTAAATTTTTTTTATTAATTTCAATCAGTCATCCTTATGTTGTTATTCTTCTCTGTAACCAAACTGCAATGCAATGGGCACTGAGTGATCCAATACAAGGCTTTAAAGCCCCACCACTGTTGTTTTTTTATTCTCAATAACGTGCTGGTATGGTGGCATTGATTGAGGACGAACTTCTATTCCCTGGAATCCACTGCTGACTCTCTTTGGTGAAGAGTGGACTAAACCTGGGAACCGAATGGTAAAGTACGGGGGTACTCTCATGTAATGTTTTCTTGAAAAGAACACTTAAACCTTTCTAACAATTGTACGTAAGGTTTGCAAGGTTTTTCATGCTCACAAAATGACAATTTTGTTGATTCTAAAGCATTCAGGTATATTGGTCACATTATGTCCTTTCTAATGTAAATATAAAACAAATTTTATGCATATTGAAATAAAATATTATTAAAATATTAATTTTCAAACAGTTTCTAGGAAATCTTACATTACGAATCATAAAATCTAATTGTCTTACCTAGACTTACACATTTTTTATGTTAACATAGTTTATAATATACCAATATATGAATTGTTAAAGTTCTTGGATTTTCTTTGAAAAAAGTATGATCTTTCTTTGAAAAAAGTACCAATATATGAATTGTTAAAGTTCTTGGATTTTCTTTGAAAAAAGTAGCTTAGAAAATTACGAATTCTAACAAATCTTAATAACAATACATTTAACCTTGAGAGATTGAAATAATTTTTAAAATTAATTACAATGTTATTTTTTTAATATTAATAATAATGATGATAAAAATTAAACCGTAAAGTGAAAATTTTAAAATTATAGTTTTTCTCTCAGATATACTGAAGAATTTGAAAATTATTCTAATAAAACTTACTTCAGCATTATCAGGAAATAAAACTATAAATCTGAAAGGCGTTAAATTTGTAGTTGTTAAGAAATGCTATAAATTCATATAGAGCTATTTTTCTTCTCGTATAACTTTACAAACAATCATTAATGATTACATGAATAACAGTCATCAATGATACTTTGTACAGCATAATATCATTGATGATTGCTTGTAAAATCATGTACTAAAAGATGAAAGACAGAAAAGCAATAAAAAACCTTTCCTTTATCTTATTATTTATTATATAAACAAATAGTTTGGATTGATTATAATTATTGAAAATTAAATATCATATTTGATTACAAAATGTAAAAATACTTCGGATGATATTTGAAATTAAACATTCAAACAAATGACTGGAAGTATTTACGTATTAAGTACACTAAGGCAGAAATATATGTTTATATATATATATATATATATATATATATATATATATATATATATATATATATATATATATATATATATATATATATATAATTAAATCGATATTTATTACAAAATAATGTTTTCCAACGGCGGGCACTTGGGTGACGAGCCCTATGCCACAACAAGGCCAGAAACTGCAATTCATTCGTCGTTACCCAGCAGGCACCTGTGAACCAAGTCACGGAGGCAAGCAGCGTTGCCCGCACCGTACAACCACAAACCCGTTTATAGAGTGGGCCACATTCATACGTCATGACAGAAGAAAGATCAGAGAAACACAGAGAGAACTGAGAAAGAAAGTAACATCCATGCCCGAACCGGGATTCAAACCCGAGACACACAGCTCAGGCGTCAGAAATGCTAACTACTCAGCCATCGGTCGGCTATTACAAAATATTACAGAGTTCATCAGAAAAATAATATTTATTTCTTAAGCATAAGTTAAGAGTTTTTTTCTTCAAAACTATTTCTTACTTACTTATAGTTGAACTTAGTTATTAACAGTTTAAAAGCATAATAAGCACAATATTAAGACGTTAATTTTCATTACAGTCTAAAAGAGAAATTTCCTTCTTCTGAACTTTGAGAACTTGCTTATGGGTAGTATAATATTTGAAAATAAATTTGGAAGAATTTTATCACGTTTACAGGACAAACACAATGATTTTACATTTTTAAATATCTTCAGATAAAAACATATTTTTATTCAAAAATAGTGACAAATATTTTGAATTGGTCCCTCTTTATGCTGAAAATAACGATGCAATATCAAACAAATTTATATTATCTTTTCACAAAAACGTTAAAAGCTTTTTTAAGAAAACATAAGCAAAGTATATATTTTAATTAGACTGCAATTTTAAGACTTCTTGGAAAATATTTAGGTACATAATGCTT
This sequence comes from Latrodectus hesperus, assembly GCA_037975125.1. NCBI lineage: Eukaryota > Metazoa > Arthropoda > Arachnida > Araneae > Theridiidae > Latrodectus > Latrodectus hesperus. The sequence goes on along the minus strand of CM075853.1, from coordinate 75,255,465 downwards.
TAACGAAGATTAAATACTGAGGTGCATTTAAATATGTATTTTTTAGTTACTTGAGTTCACTTTCTCAATTAAGAATCATGTTTATTCATGAAATTGAGTGACTGTGCAGTTTATTTAAAATTTTATCACAAGCTCATTAAACAAGGAACATTTTCATAAAGCAGTTTTAAAAATGAATAATTTTAATGATCATATTCTGCAAAGGAAGCGATTCTTTCCTTGTGAGGCTTTCCTTAATTTGCTACTTTAGCTGTTTTTGTAGAAACTGGAGGAGGGTTGAACAGTTTGACTTGCTGAATTTCTTTGATTAATTCATGGTAATATGCTTGAAGGAAATTATACAATTAAAATCTTAAAATCGAGAAAGTAATCTTAATATATATATATATATATATATATATATATATATATATATATATATATATATATATATATATATATATATATATATATATAGTATATATATATATATATATATATATATATATATATATATATATATATATATATATATATATATATATATATATATATATATATATATATATACACACACACACACACACAAAAAGTTATTAAAATGTAGTTAAACAGAGAGTTGAGAGTTTTATGTATAAGAAATTATACTTAATATGGCTAAGTAGTGCTTTAACATGGAAATTGAAATTCTCTAAGATAAATCCTTTACAACAAAAAAAAGGTTCTGTAAAATTTTCAAAAACTCAGATACTTCAAAGAAATGAAATTTTGCAAATTATATATATATATATATATATATATATATATATATATATATATATATATATATATATATATATATATATATATATATATATATATATATATATATATATATATATATATATATATATATATATATGTATATACTTCTTTGCATAAATTTTTAAAATAATTAAATAATTAGAAAAATTTATCATCTCACTTTATTTTACGGTAAATTATAATTGCAAACATCTGATAAATTTGTAAACAGTTTATTTGTATTTGATATTCGGTATTGCAATTGCATGCGGTCAATACGTATCCGTATAAGTCGTTGATGAAAATTTTCTAATCGGCAAGATTATTTTAAATATAAGAATGCTTGAATTTGAATGACCATCCCATTTATAAGCATTCATTAGCAATGTGACATACTTGTTTGACTGCTTATGAAAAACAATTTTTAAAAAATAAACTTTTGCATACAGAGTATTTCCACACACATACACAATTAAAGCAATATCAGATCCATAAGGGATAGATATTTATATCGTTATTTGGTATCAAAGTTCTAGTTTTTTTTGTGATGACCACTAGTTAGCTATCTATATCGTTTGACTTTTAATGAAAGAAGGATTACGTTACGCTTATAATGCTTACATTTAAACTTACATCAGAAGCAGAGTGATTTATAATGTCATCATGTTCAATAATAACATTGTCGTCTGAAAAACTTCGATAACAAATACCTTATCTTGTCTTGTAATGATCAGCAAACGAAAGTCAGTACTGCTTTTACTTATTTTTTGCATAGAGCTGTTATTAAAAAGTTTCCTAAATGAATATATATTGATCAAGACGGTCAAGTATAATTGGACATCAAAAATATTATAGATTCCAGCGAATAGTTGATGAGTGACTGAAATAATTTATTGAAATGAAGGAATTTTGTATTCTTTAATATATACTGGCTGATCTAAAGGTCAAGACGAACTTTAAAATTGAATAATTCTAAGCGAATTAAATTTAAAAAAATAGAGAGTTTGCAACAAACAGATGGAAAAGAAATCAGACTTTGCATGGCAATGAATAAATAGTTTTGTTGATGACAAACAGATGGCGCTGTCGAATTTCTGGTGAAGGATTATGCAAATTAACAAACTATATAAAAAAAGTGCAACTGCAGCAAGTAATGGTAATCAAAGCTTACATGCATCGAACTGTTGTCCATAATTCAGAAAGAAGAATAGCAGGACGACTACACTGTGCTTTGAACAGATGAAGCGCATTTCAGACTTTCTGGCGCTGTTAACAACCACAATCGTCGAGTGTGGATCACAAAAAAATCCACATACATTTATTGAAATTCTCTTGCAACAGCCTAAGGTAACAGTCTTGTCTGGCTTCTCTGCTGTTTCATAATTGGCCCATTCTTTTTCAAGGAGATCACACATACGGGTTTCAAAACACTTACTATCACTGGTCAATGATATGCAACACTGTTACAAAACTGCAAGCGCGACATGCACTTCAAGCAGTTATTTTAATGCAAAATGGAACGCCACCTTATATTGCTCTGCCTATGCAACGCCTGGTACGCTTGACATTTGGGAAAAATTGCATTATCAGTTGAAAATTTAATCACGCATGGTCTTCAAGATATCCAGATTTGACACTCTCTGACTCATGGCACTGGGGATTCTTGAAGTCAAAAGTGTACAGTGATCAACCGGTATCATTAGATGCACTGAAAGATGCCATCAGTCAAAATGTGGGTGACATTTAATGCAAGAAATGCTACTAATCTATTTTATATTAATGTTCATAATATCTATGGGTATTGATCAAACTTTCTTAACAATAATCTAACTTAAAAATCTTATTTTTGCAATTAATAATAATATGTATATTCTATTTTTTTTTTTGCTTCCCAGTTTATTAGGATGTCTGAAAAGAAATTAATATGTGATTAAATAAATATTTCCGTGAAGCATATATGCGATAATTTCTATTTAAAATACCAATTCATAAGTTAAATAATATAGCAGTAATTTTTAATATTTAACTGAACAAATCGGGAGGTAAATTGTAAACATTTTGCTTAATTGTTTCAATTGAACTTTTCATTTGGAATACTCTCAGTTTAATACTAAATGAAAACAAATACAGTTTACATAAAGGATAACATTCAAAATATATTCCTAAATAGGCTAACATTCTTAATAAAATAATTCTTAAAATTAGACATCACATACTTTTAAAATAAATATATTTATGTGTGTACCTTTCACAATATTCAAATGTAAATTAATTGTCTAAAATAATTTTTCATTTTGTAAAAGTGTTATGCAAGATGATTAAGAAACTCATTAAAATGGATTTTACATTTCTTATAAAATGTATTTTCTCATTTAAAATTACTGTCAAAAGGTATGTTTATTAAACATAAAGCTTTATGTATATGTACGTGTATGCATTTAAGTGCATCCTAGTCTAGAACACAAACTATTAAAATTAAAAATATTTCCTAATTACCTTTATCATATTTCTAGTTAATTTAGATTTATGATTTATAAAAATTAATTGCTTGAAATATTATGAAGCAAGAAAGTTATTGATAGAGAATTAAAGAATAAACTAACATACTTCAACGAAATATGATATTGTTGAATAATCTTAATTTAAAAATTTAATGAGAGAATTTCGCTCCGTAAGCGTTCGTATAAGAATTTTTTTTCCCTTGATTTCTCATTTTCCTAATTCTCTAAATTAAAATTAAACAAATTTTCTGATGCAATATTACCTTCTAGAAGTAGATAATTAAAGTAAACATAATATAAATATCTACATCAAATTATATGCATGTAAACGAACATATTTCTGTTATGAATGATAAATTTCATGAAAAAATTAATGCTCTCACTTATTTATCTGAGAAATGTTATTTGGTAACTTATTTAAATAAATTTAATATTAGCATACTTTATATTCATGCATTAATTAAAAAAAGCTTATTTTAATCAATTAAACATTATATTATCTTGCACTATTTTAATGTAGAAATTTCTTAAGTTTTCAAGTTTATAACGAAAATATTTTATATATATATATATATATATTATATATATATATATATATATATATATATATATATATATATATATATATATATATATATATATATATATATATATATATATATTACCCAGAAATCCTTTATAGTTCAGTATCTTTTTGTAACAAAGACGAGAAGCAATAAAAAATATATAACATGATACTCAGTACATTTCCGATGGTTATTATGGCAACTAAATCCAATATATGCCATTTTCTCTTTGAAATATGGTTTATTGCAGTCGAATCTCATCAGATAATGGATTTAGGTTAATATCTTTGAGAAAGATAGCTTCCATTATATGTCAGATAGGAAAACACCTAGAAAGAAATCATGTTTATGTACATTCGTACTTTCAGAATTGAACATAAATGTAAATTGGTAATTTTATATATATCTTGTTAGTCCATTTACCTAATGAGATTTACTTAAGTCTTAAACTAGATAAAGTGTTGTGTTCTTTAATCAAATCAAACTACATTGTTACGCCTTTAGAATTTCTTATATAAAAATATCTTAAATGTTTTTTAATAATAAGTTTTGATAAATATTAACTTTAAGAAATATCAATTTTGGATCAACTGTTAGTTGAAAGGTGTTTTCTTAAATATAGAATAGAAAATCACTAGAATATGTATGTATATATACATATATGTACATATATTTGTATATATATATATATGCATATATATGTATATGTATATATACATATATATATTCATTCATATATATATATATATATATATGTGTGTGTGTGTGTGTGTGTGTGTGTGTGTGTGTGTGTGTGAGTGTGTGTATATATATATAGGACATAAATATAATATTGAATAACGGGCTTATGAAATATTTTATACATATCAAATATGCAGTAAAATATGTTAGTATGTTAGTAAAAGTAAATATGTTAGTAAAAGAAATTACTATATTTCTAAAGCATAATAATCTGAGAAACATTTCCAATACAAAGAATGTAATTATTTTCTTTGTTTTTAAGGTTAACTAATCATTATGTCAAGCATCTTCTATTCTATGTTTGCTAAATATAAGGCTACATTAGAAATGCATTAAAGGGGTTTGTTTTTTGTCAACTGTTGTCAAATTAAATTTTACAAAAATGTTCAAAATGTGTTCTCATAAATTTTTATTTTTTAAGCACATTGAGATATCTATGAAACATATATAGTTGTATGTTTAGTTAACATTTACATTTCTTTCGGAATGATTATTTCAGAAGCAGAATGATCTGAAGTGTTTCCCCACATTTGACAAATAAATTCGCAATTATCAGAAAAAGGATGAAAAAACGGCCAATTTATGCACAAAATATAGCGGAAAAGTTTTCACCGTGTTTATAAAATCACCTTGATCACATGATTTACGTTTCGTAAAAGGCAGTCTAACCTAATGTCATTGTGAAAATTTTAAAAATCACCGTGTAAGTTTCTCTCCAGAAGAACTTCTTACAATTGTGGCCTGTGTTACAACTGAACAAGTAGAAAAATTATGAAGATCTTACTTCTACCGATGTACATGCAGCAGACTGAAGCTCAACTTAAATATCTTGCAATTTATAGCTGACAGGTATCAAACCAGCATTTTGTAATATCATAAAGCAAAGTGATAATGGATATTATCATATAACTATGTGACAAACTAGCCACATTTCATAACAATTCAAATATCCACCATACTTTAGACAGTCTGATATTTAGATGCTTTTTCCATAAAGCATACGCGGAACAGAACTGTTTCCTACACGTATAAATGCTTAAGTTACAAAAAACACCTGCTCTTTATCAGTAACAGTGGAGTATGATTTAAGCTTTATAAAAATTCTCCATTTGTGTACAACAACTCATGTTGTTCGATGGGGAAATCTCTCGTTAGAAAATTTGAAAATTAACATATTATATTTAATAAAGATGGAAACCAAAATGTTTAACTTCTAATATTTTAATCAATTTATTTATTTAAGAATATAAAAATAATAATTTATAAAACTTGCACCAAGAATATTCGGTTTTATAATGGGGGTCACATTTATATACTGCTATTAACATTTTACTAGATTCCCGTATACTTAAAAATATATTTAAATATTACGTGCAAAGCAAATTTTAAAATAATGAATCTAATTACACTATTTAAAATTTAATTAATTATTAAACACTAATATAAAAATTTAAGGAATTTTTAAACATTTTTAATAGATCAATTTGGAAATATCGTAAAAAGTTACACACCATTAGTTGCGAATATATTACATTTCATTATTTAAACTCAAGCAAAAGACTACACGTATTGCAACTATTTTCAAGCAGTTTTCTTTTTCCGTTTCCCTTAAAATATAAAAGTTCATTAGGGAATAAAAAGATTTCATTTACTTCTATTCACTGTCTTAAATGTAGCTGAAGTCGGTTTCTAAATAAAAAGAGAAATGGAGCAACGCATGTTTTTATTTTTTTCAAAATAATTGATGTGGAAAACACACCGAGAAGAGATATTTCTTGAAATGAAAATAACAGTCATCTGCTTAAAAAAATCATGAAATCAACTATGCGTTTGGAGAGAAAGAAAACATAATTATTATTTCTAAAAGTTGAAATCAAGTTATAAATAATACATAAAAAATAAAATTAATAAAAAAAATTACTATGAAGGTTAAATTAGGAAAAGAGATTTGAGTTTGTTTTCCAACAGATTTAAATGTAAGCAATTTAAAATCGTTAATCATAGCTTAGTAAATTCATTTAACTTAATTTGCCCACTACATGATTTACTTAAAAATAAAATGTTCACCTCTTTTATTTTAAGTAGAATTATGTTGCGTACATATTTGGTACTTATAATTACTATTTTCACAAAATTTTTTACACTTTTATATTTTATTTACATATAATTTTTATCTACATAATTCTACGAAATGTAGACTAGATTAAAAAAAAATATATACGATTTAAAAAATTCATAGAAATTGTAATGAAGTTTAACTGGTAGGTTGTTTGAGTTTGTGTTTTCACCCGATTTAAATATAAGCAATTTAAATTCTGTAATCCCAGCTTAGTAAAATAATTTAATTTCCTCACTGTGTCATTTATTTAGAAAAAATATTAACCTCTTTCATTTTTCAATAGAATTTTGTTGCCTACATATTTGGAAATCAAATTTTAATGTCTTGTAACAAACTAAAAATTAAGAATAAAACTTTTTTTATGATGATGTGAATAAATGCTGATTATTACATTATTTTAATGATTAATAGTAATTTACTGTACACTAATTTTTCCTAAAATTTTAAAATTTAAATATATCTTAATTTTAAATGATGAATTTCAGTTTTGATTATTGTAATTTTTCCTAAAAAATTGAATTTGTTATTTATGTATTGATTGCATACCATTGCTTTTTCTAAAGAATTCAGTTATTTATAAAATTATTTTAAGATAATTAAAAAATATTTTCGTTTAAAGTACTTAATCTTACTGTCTTTTAAAAATGTCCAACTGGTAAAGATAAAAATGAACAAATCTAGATTTAAGATGCACCAAAAAAATTTTCTTTATAATGTTTAAATGAAAACTGCTTTATAAAAATTTTTCTTTTATAAATCTTAAAAATAATATTATGTATTAATTAATATTTTTACTGTCATTTAAGTTGTGATATAGTATAGTACTAATAAGAGTTTATTTATAGAATCAAGAAAACTCTTCTACTTCTTCAAAATAATAAAGCAGCTAATCAGAAATTACTTGTAGTAATGATTGTTATAAAAATCATTCCATGCGTTCCAAACTTAACACCAATTTCTTCCACCGCAAAAGCAATCTTGCGTGAGTTAAATATGTTGTAACGTAACGAACCAAAAATTCTTTTATATTTAATCTTGACACAATCCATATTAACTTACGAGCAGATCCTAAAAAGTACGCGGCGAACTTTCAGCTTATATCAAGCTTCCAACAATTTGATGTAATTAAGGGTAGTAATTTATTATGCAATCAATTTTCACTAATTACTAATTTTTCTTTTTTGTTGCAGTTGTGGATCTTAGAATAGTTCGACCTATGTCATGCCTGGAGCGCCAGGATCTGTGCAATAATTCTAGTTCAAGCCAGTCGAACGCCAGTGGAAGTGAGGGCTATAGACAGGGTAAGACTTGCTTCATTGGGTTAAGGAACACGCCTGATGATTTGAAAATCAAAGAAAATATACTATGATCAAATTTGCATTCAAAGTATTTGTTTGTGTCGTAGTTCACTATCCTTAGCAAACACTGATATTTTATTATGGAGAAAATGTCTAGTTTATCTTGAGACATTTTTTATAGAACTCGATTTTAAAATGAGATTTTCCTTCCGATTACTAAGAATTTTTAAAGTACCTATTTCAGTAAGTTAAATAACTTAAAGCACTAATAAATTTCCAAAACAAGTAAACATAAAGGCCTTATAAAATTCCAAAAGATTAATGTACGGATTTTCTTTTAAGTGTATAAATGCTTGTAAAAAAATTAAGAAATTAAATACAAATTTCTAAATTAAAGTAAAATTTAAGAAAGGTATGTCTATAAAAATTGTTGTTAAATAATTTTTCAATTAAATCATCCGAATTTTAAAATTGAAAAATGATTAGCTACATGGAACAGCAAAAAGAATAAATAATAAATGCAAAATATTTAAACCTAATGTAGTTTATAAGCGTTAGATATAATACAATCTTATTTTCATATATATATACACAACAATTTTTAATAATTTTAACTAAATTAATACCGGGTTGTAACGAAAGTTTTCCGCTGCTACTAATACCGTCTAGGAAAATAGTTTACACTGGCATTTTTTTTTTATTTTGGTAGATGATGTTTGGTATTTGAAAGAACGTGAATAGCTTTATTGGGAGATGTGTAACATTGTGTTGCAAAATCTGTAAAAACATCGTTATTAGTAAGTACGTGGTGTCTGAAATCGAATTATCGCCCTACCAGATTAGAGCAAGCATTTACTTCCAGTTCTGTTGCAAAAAGTCAGCTACACAGAATATTACGTAATAATGTGTAGGGCTTAGTTATTACTGTTGTATCACATGCTTTTGTAAAGCTAGTTCGGAACCAAACTTTCGAAAGAAAATATTATAATATTTAATTTTTAGCAGAATACTTTGGCCGCCTTACTGATGTTGACAAGAATCGCCTTCAAGAACCCGTGGAAGAAACTCTGCATACAAACACTAAAGAATTAGTAATAAGTTAAACGTTAGAAGTTAATCTTTTAGTCACGCAGTGCATTCCATAAACTTGACTTAAAATTTCAACCGCTGTAGGCCGTATGAGCTGATTGAAGCAAATAAGGACAGACGTTTTCAGGTCTGTACTAATAGGCTTGAATATGAACGCGCAAAGACAAAATTCTGGACTGGATAACTACTTTTGATAAGAGTGGGTTTATTTCAACAACAAAAAGGCTAAAAGGGTTGTCTGTGTACAAAGATCCCGTCAATAGCGTTGTAAAACGAAATTTAACAAAGAAAAATGCAGTTCCTTCTTTGTATTTGGTGGGATTGAAGTCGCATTATCCAAAAAGAGTATTTGGAAAAAGATAAAACCAGTAATGTGTACATTGAGAGGCTAGTCTATCTTGACGCTGCTATCAAATCCAAACATTGAAACGAAATCCGGGGAAAAAGGTTTACTTTTTATCAAGATATTGCAAGAATACATGACTGCAGTCACCATTTGGAATGGGATCTTTTGTTACACCAACCATATTGCTCCAACATTGCTAATTAGAATTTCTATGTTTTTTTCACGCCTGCAGAGCTAAATATGGTTACTACTATTTTTCATTCTGCATAGACCATCGGTAAAGAGGATGATGTGTTATTGAACTTGATCTTTTCAAGTTTCTAGACTGAAGGCTTTGAAAACTATCGAAACGTCAGCAGGAATTCATAGATTTGGGTGGTGATTACTCTGGCACTAAAGGTACTGCTTTTGTTTTTGTAAGCTTACTAAAAACTTTGGAGCAAAACTTTTGTCACAACACGATATTTACTTTCACTGACGATTTAACATGTGATGAACTTTTACATGGTATTAAAATAACACAAGGTTCTTTTATTAAATTCATACAACTTTTAAAGAAGATATTTAATTTATCATGGAAAAAATAATTTTTTCATAAATTGATTTTTACTGTAATCTGATAGAAATATATGCATAATTAAAAACACTTGCTAATTGTATAAAGACGTTTATTAAAAGGAATAATGCACATAATTATGTGCAAAATGACAAATGCCTAATAATGCTTACGTAATTATGTAAAAAAAGGTTTGAAATATATTAATAAATATAGCGAAAAACATGATGAGCTTTCAGCATGTTAGTTAACGTTTTAGATTTTAGCTCAACAATTTGTGAGTTTAATTCTTACTTCTGTCTTAAGTGTTTCTGTAATGATGCAGAATTTAGTTTAACGTTAAATTTCAATTAAATCAGCCTTCATGTTTAACTGGCCATATGCATACAAATCTCGCGACAGTATTTATTGAAATCGATATATTGGGGCGCATGGTAGTAAGAAGAGATTTTATTAAGTTAATTAATTACTACATTTAAACAAGCACACTACATGCAAAGACACAACAATATACTCATATTTACACAAATAATCACATAGAAGAAAATTAAAATTTGTGGGCTGTCTAAGCACCGAAGCAATCACCCACTCTTTTCGAAGTCCACTCGCCGATTCCTTGATTTTCATCTCAACATCTTGAGACCCATTGGAGATATTCTCAAATCGGAAGTAGAGATTCGTTAGAATATTATGTTGATTGATATAAAAGGCTAAATTTTTAATTTATCGAACTTGATTATATTTTCCCCTGAATTTAATTAAAAAAGTAATCCAAAATATTAGAAATCTAAAAACTCGTGTTTTAAATAACTTATTATTTATACATAGTTTCTCTTGAATTTCTTACAAGAATCATTTAAATAATTTAATAAGGATTTAATTACGCATTTTTTAAGTTAAATATTTTCCTCTCTTTCTAAGATTAATACTGAGTTTTCTGAGTTATCTTATTTTATAGAATGTTGTTATTTTCGTATATTTAATAAAAGGAAACTCTTAAAATATTATAAACTTAAAAATGATTTTCAGATATTTATTTATTTAACTTAGATGGCTTAAGCGAGTTATATATAATATATTCATTATACTAATCTAGCAGTAAAAATAAGTCTATGTTTTCTTGGTTTAAAATCTATATGCCTTTCTGGGATCTCTAAAAATTGAATTTGGTTATTCTTGTATATTTGACTAAAAGTATAAAAGCACAAATATAAAAAATTATTTTAAATATTTATTTATTTAAATTAAAGGAATTTAAAATAACGATCATTAAATTAATTTATCATTTCCCGATTTACAGCTTTTTGTTTTTAATATTTATATTTTTATCTGGGTTTAATACATTAATGAATATATTTAATTTTTGAATTTAAAGATGTTAAAAATATCATTTACTGATCGTACTCCCGAAAGATATTAAAAATACAATCTTTCACAATTAGAATAACCCGCAAAAAATGAAGGAAACATATTTTTTCAAACAAATGCCGAAATTTATTTAAATTTTGCAATTACATTTTTATTGAAATTCAAAAATACAATTTAAACTCCTGAAATACAATAAATTTTCACTTGATTTAAAATTAATTACATTACTCAGTTATCTTAATTCCTTCAGTAAGAAAATTCGCTTGTAATGAAAAATCTTCTCAAAGAATAAGAAAAGTAATTTTGGAGGATAAAGAATTCTACATTTCCACTACGGATGGATACAGGAAAGAGGCGAAAAGAAGCAAAAAGAAAACAAAAACTGCAGCGGTCAGTACCGATTAGTGGACGGCGGTCACCTTCCTATTGTTGTGCCGGATGCATTCCCCCTCTACAACTTCTCCATTTATATAACAGAGAGAGATGCCATTAGAGGTCCTCCTCCGTGTCGCATTTCTTCATCAGTAATTGACTTCCAGAAAAGGTTTTTTTTTCTTCCCGTTTTCTTACCTTTACACTTTTTCCCCGACAACGTTCTCTGGCTAATAATCCAGCTTCCCTAGCCAGAGTCGTTAAGGAAAGTCGCACTGTTTTCCTTTCGCCATGTTTCTTCCGTGCATTCTTAACGCAGGGGAAGGAGGCATTAACAAAGTTGGCGAAGTAATTAGGAGGCAGAGGGAGGAGACAAAACACTAATTGTTTTGTTGATCAACATCGGAACATCTATTTGTATTAAGAGCTGCGTTCACTTTCTATTACAGCAGCGTAAGAGAGTAAATTGTGAACAACGAAGATTTCGAGTATTGAAGATTCACGTAGTTAATTTGGTATTTACAATGGAGGCGCCATTGCTACTATCGATGTTAAAGATTATAATTCTATAAAGGAATAATTAACTATTTCTAGGGAACTGTTAATGAGGAAAAAGATAACCACATATATATTTTCTAATTTATTGAAGCCAATTACTTTTGATTCAACTTTGGTTATTTTTATTTTGGCAACATTTATCTTTGATTGGAAAATGAAAATAATTTATTTAAAAATGCAACTTGTAGAAGAATAAAAATATTTTGATTTATATTATTTTTTCCATGCTTAATTGCTTTTACTTGAAATTTCATTTTAAGTCTAACTATTACAATATTCGATAGTAATGATGCAATGCTGACGCTGGCGTACTTAGCAGACATATTTAGCCATTTAAATGAATTGAATCTATCAATGCAAAGATTTGGTATAAATATAATAATATCTAGTGAAAAAAACTTTCTACATTTATCGCAAAATTAGAAATTTGGATACTTCGAATAGAAAAAGGGAATTTTGCAAACTTTCCCTTGCTTGATTCTGTTATTGCAGAAAATGAAAAGAATACAATTATACCCGACATTGTAATACATTTCAGACGATTAAGCGAATCATTCAATGGATATTTTTCTACCGGAAATATTACCCAATATCAGAGATGGATATTGGATCCATTTCTATTTGACTTAAATTTGATGGATGATAGTGACCTGAAAAAAGATCCATTTATTGAAATGCGAGCAAGTGGACATGTTCAAATGGAATTCAAACAATTAGAATTGCAACAATTCTGTTACAACGTTATCCAGAATTGGTGAACGGAGCACTGCAGTTATTCTTACCCTTTGCTACCACCTACAAGTGCAAAATGGGATTTTCATCGCTTTTGCATATAAAAACTAAAGCAAGAAATCGCTTAAATGCAAGTGATGACTCACACGTATGTCTTTCAAAAAAGGAACCTAGCTTCACCAGTATAATAATGAACTAACAACAACAGACTTATCATCAATAAAAATAATATTGTTTTGTATTTATATAAAATGTACAATGTTTTTCAGTAAACAATAAGTTTCGCAAAAAATGTATTTTTCTAGGCAAAAAAAATTAAAACACGTTTTTCAATGGGGTGCGGAGATATATTTTCAGATTCAAAGGAGTGCGACTCGCTAGAAAGGTTAGGAAACACTACTCTAAGTGAACGCATCGTGTGCTAAAAGGAAAAGGAACACCTGTTAATGAGGTAAAAGATAATCGCAAATATATTTTCCAATTTATTGATTCCAACATTTGTGTCATTGTCAACATTTCTGTCTTTGAATTTAAGTCTATTTCATCAAATTATCATTTCATCAAATCATTAAAATGTATTAGAAGGTTTGAAGATGTTAGGTTCATCTTATTTCTTTTGAGATAGGAAATTATTGAGAACAATATTGGGTGTTTTTAATGCACAGTAAATCATAGTCACTTATTGTCATGTAAAAGTATAGAAAAAGCTGAAGTATTCATCCTGATAGTTGTGAGCACAAAAAGCAGAGATTAGACATATACCTTCTGTTGTTCCAGAACAACTGGGATAGAACTTAGAATATAACACTCTGGATGGAATTATGGAAATTATTTTCATGTATTTTGAAATCAACTTTTGTTCATATTCAAAGGGAGATTTCATATGAGTAATTCTAATGTAACTCAAATGGTAAAATTATCAGTAGAAATATTTTATAACTATAATAAAAACAATTATCAATTTATATCACACTAAATTTCATATTACTATTCACAAAAAGGTAGTTTAACAACAGCGAAAAATTTAAAACACATTTGGGAAATTACTTTAAAAATATTTTATCTTATTCTAAGTAGTTACATGTGTATAGTGCAAAAATTCAATAAAAAATTCCCAGTTTCCATTTTTATAAATTATGAAATAAAGTTATGTATTGTTTTGTAGCTCAATTATAAAATGATAATATAAATGAAAATTACTTGAAAATTCCATGCTAAACATTCACTGTGGAATTGTTTAATTTTAAATATAAAAATATTTAATACAAACTGACACATTTTTATTTTTCAGAAATGTCATAGGAAATGCAATGATTAGGTTTCCTATAAGCCTTTTTTTGCTAACAGGATATGAAATTTTGGTAAGTTGCATTGATCATTATAATTAATGGCTTTCAAATTATGATGATATTCTCCATTTGTATTTTATGAGCAGTACACAAATTTAAAGATTTAAAAAATTTCCAAAAAAATCTACTTTGAATAATATCGTAATTTTGAAATATGCTTATTTAAATATAATTAAATAAATTTGGGGAGATTTTACTTTAAAACCATTTTTTATAGGTTTATAATATTGCTCAGAATTTTCAAAGAAATGTAAATGTGAAAAGATGAATCAATTAATAAATAAAGGAAATAAACACGCTTCGTCAAATATTGGAATTAATGACACACACACATACACAAACTGCTGCTGATATGATTATTACTGTATTTAAGTGATCTTAAAATTTTAAATGAGACCATTTTAATCTTTTTGTTAATTAAGAAAACATCAATTTAATAAGCTTCAAAATAGTTGAATTATTTACGAATTTCATAAATTTTTCAGGTTTATTTTTCTACATTCTAAAGCGAATACAAATATTTATCCAATCTCTTTCATTTTTAATACCAAATGGAAGTTATTAATTGTTAAAAAAATTAAATTATTCAAGAACACAAATAAATATTGTAACTTATATATTAATATATACATGCAATTAATAAAATATTACTTTTAAAATATCAACTAACATTTTAATTTTATAGAAAACTCTCTGATTTTATATGATTGGAAGGTAAAATGGTTAACAGTTTCAACTAGTGATGTATTTTTGAAGTGAAAGACTGACGTAATATTTTTAATACCTAATTCAATTCAATTTATTGGTTATATCAGTATCTTTAAGTGTTCGCTTTGTTTATTATTATTATTTTGAAAAACTCTGTTAAATATAATATGGCATATCTTGAGGATACATTTTGAAGATGCTTTTGGTTTTTTCAACCTAAAATGAGCACATTTTAATACAAAAATATACTGCGTTAAGATAAATTGGGTTGCAACAAAACCACTGACATATTTTAGTTCCAAATAAAGGAAAAGAACTCTTCCTTTCTCTTATCATGCACGGTTTTTTTTTCTGTTTTATTTTTTCTCATTATTTCAGGCATTCGTTCGACTAATGGCGGTCTAAGCATGCCTTCGTTCTTTTTTCCTCCAAAAAGGCGCCAAAATGTATATGCTGTTGAAGAAAAGGAAATAAAAATGGATGAAGTCTTGAAAAGACAAAAGAAATAGTGGAAAATATGGAGTCCGGGTGTTTTTTTTCTCAAGACTTTGCCGATCAACTCTTCTAGATCTACGTTTCCTTGAACCTCAAGGTGAGAAGAAAATATTCAGGATCTTGAGAAAATTCCATGTTTCATTGTCTGTGGGAATTTTCCGGGACAACAGGAATACTAGCATGAACAGCCAAGAAAATCGAACGAATACATTTCCGAATTTTGATTTGTCTATATGCATTACGATACAGGAAGCTGAAGGAGTTTGAAATAGCATTATTGCTATATCCCAAGATAGAATTAGACTACCATGCGCCATTGTTTCATTTAAATCTAGTAATATGATAATTATGTGTTAAAAAGTAACTGTTTTGTAAATATGTTTTTAATAAAATTGTTGTATAATAAATAGTTTCGAATGAAATTACTATTTACTTAACTATTGGCATTAATAGCAAATAAGTGAATGGAATTTAAAATAGAAACCACAACTGATTTTTTTATGTATGATAAATGTTTACAAATGAAAAAGAAAGAACATATATATATATATATATATATATATATATATATATATATATATATATATTAATCAAATAATGGAAAAATTACTTAAAACATAGTTTATTTACATCGAAAGTAAATGAATAAGAGTTTTAAATAAAAAGAAAATACATTTCTTTGGAAGATAAAAACAAACCCTAGCATTACTGTTATATAAAACGGAAATAAATGTGATTGAAATAAATCATTCTTGTTTCTAATTTTTTCATTTTTCCGAATCAATACAAATTTGTGATTACTAGTGTTTATATAGCTTATACATAACATAAACAATTTTAAATATACATTTATTTTTTAGCTTTCTTGTTAAATTTTTAATAGCATTTTTAACTTAGCTAAAAAAGATTCTAGATTGAAAAAAGTATTCTCTAAATATTTTGTTTTGTTTCTTCACTTTCTTAATAAAAATTTGTAATCAATTCGTTATTTTATAAAGTTTAATTATGTGAATTATAATCTGAAATATCATTCTACAATAAATATTACTATAAGATATAGAAGCTTTTAATAGATTTTTATGACTAAGATAGTAAAATATTACTATAGAAATAAATTAAAAAAGTATAAATTAATTTGACTCGTGTTCAGAGTTAAAAAATTTTATTATTTTGAAATGAATCAGATTTTCTCCCTTCAATCATCCGAAACAATCTGAGGGAAATAAAATGCTCTAACATTTAATAATGCATATATAACCTACTATATAATATTCAATATTATAATATACTATAATAATTATATTGATTAGTACTAATTAATTATATTCAATCATATAAAATACTATCTAATCATGTGTAGTAACGCATATATATCATATGACTATTTATATAGAACAATCTCATATATATATATATATATATATATATATATATATATATATATATATATATATATATATATATATATATATATATATATATATATATATATATATATATATATATATATATATATATATATATATATATATATATATATATATATATATATATATATATATATATATATATATATATATATATATATATATATATATATATATATATATATATATATAAACCTGGTTAGAAAAATTAATTCCAACTCAAATGAACTTGTTTACAATTGATTTCATGGCTGTTGAATTGGAAATTAAAGTCACTTTAGAATGAATTATCGTAATTTGGATAAGGAACAAGCTCTAAAACTGACAAATTTCAGTTTTGAAAGTCAAATTGATTGAAGTAGTATTTTGATCCAAGTAAATTTGATTAATGGGTTATCTAAATAAATGATTTTCAGAGCTATCCGATATCAGCAAATTTACGTATGTTGTTTCGTATAATTTATTAGTGAAAAATCTGCCTAAATAGTTTATTTGAAAAGTCTGATATGCGCATGAAACATATGTTAAAATTTATTTTAATAGTTCAGTAAAGTGTTTTTCTTATAAATTTTCAATACTTGATGGACTATTTACAAAAATTATTAATGAACTATTGAATAAGATATTACAAAAATTAGATTATTTCTCTTTAATTACAATTTTGTGGTTACTCAATTACAAAAGTTCCATGAATCCTGATTTGCTTAGAGATACTTTTACTTTTAATTTTGTTTCCATTACATTTACTTTTGTTTGCTTTATAAAGGGTAACAACGTACTGTTAAAAATTTAATGATAATATTTTATATTGCAGACTATATAATTTGCAATAAGAGTGCTTCAATTCAAATTTATGTAAAGTATTCAAATTTAGTAAACATTTTAACAGAAAAACTTAATATTTATTTGAGAACTTTGAACTTGTATAAACAGTGATAAGGTTCTGTGATTTTCTCTCTCTTACTAGTATTTTGGACAAATATCAGAAATATGCACGTAAAGGGGATTTTTTAACATTTCCAAACAGTATTATCACTAATTTTTAGGGGATTGCATTTCAAGTGTTCATCTGCTATTTATAGAGCAATCGTATAATCTTATTATCAAAATAAAATATTATATCAAGCTACAGTTCATGTATTTGACAAGAAAATACAAATATTAAATGCAGAATGTAAGTTGTGTACAGTTACAATAATACAAATTGCATTATGTAGTTAAAACTGCTTATACTCTACAGTTTTCTAACAGTTTACATTGTATTTCAAATGAAAATCAGTAGTTATTACCCTTTATTTTCATCATTATCTCGTAATTAAATTTATTAAATTTTAAAAATTTGATATGAGTTATACACTTTAATGATGCTTCTGTCTGACCCTTAAGCAAAACTAACTGCTTATATGCAGAATCAAATTTAGTTTCTGCTTCTAACTTAGCCGATATTATATTGAAAAATAAGATAAAAAACGTTCAATGTGATATTCTCAAAAATCATTTATTAAAATATAAACTTTATTTAATTGATTAGAGTTTTTCTTCCTACATAAATAATCTCTTTTTGCTCCTCAAAGTAACTTTTTTGAGATTTCAAGGGAATTTCAACTCCATACATCAGTATTACATAACTTATACATTCACAGAGGTACAATGGAAAGCAAAAACAAATTTAGGTTTGTCGAAAGTTTTGGAATTTTCTTTTGAAAGTAAATATAATTTAGCAGCATTTAAGGAAGATAAAGAAATAGCGGAAGAATTCTATCTATTATACTCTGTAATAAATTTTGTTTTAAATGATTCATATAAGTAAATAATATATATCATCTGTAATGTATTTATTGAATATTATCTCCGCGCTAAGTTTAAAGATTGAATTTTTTTAACAAATGTTTTACTTCAGAGATACTACTGTTATATTAATCCAACTGGTTGGCGTTAAATAATACAGTACAAGAATTATATATCATATGTGCTTCAAATATTCTCTGATAAACTACAAATTTCTAAAATGCATATACAACACCTATTGTATTATGTGTCCATGCAAGGAAATTTGTTAATTATTTGATTCATTGAAGATTAAGTTGATTTATATTTCGGTTAATTTATAATATCTAGAAACATTGCATCTCTCTTCTAATGATTAATATATACTGTAATAGAATATTGATAACTATTATTAGCATTTATTACTATGATTTAAATGAGAAAATCATGAGTAAAATTTAAAAATTTAGTTTCGAATGTTACGTTTTTTAGAAGAAAAAAAGAAATACCCTTTTTTTATAAAAATTATTTAAAAAATCCTTTCAAACAAAAATAACTGTCCTTATGAGGAAATTAAATATTAACGAGTCTACACAAGGACATAAAATTTCCTTCCTTATGGAATCCCTTTTCTTCTATGTCAATTCAAGAGTAAAGAAATCCGGCTGAAACTGTGTGTGTTCTGCAAATATGGTGGGAAAATGAAAGTAAAAGAAGTATAAAAATATTTATGTTGTTGCAAATTTTGGTCCTCTCACAGCAAGACTATTGATTTTGGGGGAGAATTTCTCACCTACTTCCTGACATAGACCAACAACAATGAACATCCAACAGCAAATGGTCAAAGGAGGACGCTGAAAAAGGAATGCAATTTTGATAAGCTTGGCAGGGTTATTTGATCTGTGGCATGGAGCATTCCTGAGTTATATAGGTTAAGCGTGGGAGAAGAAATGAAAGAGAAAATATTGTACCACATCAATGAAAAGTATTGAGTGTTTGTGGCTTCCTTTTGTGAAGACAAAATTGCTTTACAGTTACTATTAGATCATAAGTTATTGGGAGGGGGCATTCTTTTATGACAAGGGAGCCAAATCTTTTCATGTGAAAACTTATGGCTTCCTATTTCGATAGAAAGATATACTGAGGCTATAGATTTTGTGTGAATACGAAATTTATCTCAGAAAATAGCTCTCCTAATATATTTTTATTAAAATAAATGCTCTTAGATTTTCTAATATACCAATCATTCTTATTAAAGAATAATATCGTAAAATTTCATAAATAAAAATTAAATGCATTGATTTTACTTTTTCATGAAAACTGATTAATTGAATATTTTTTTAAAATCATATCGCCTTATTTTAAAATGATTGACAAATATGCTTAAAATATTCATAGCTTTCAGAATCTAAAATTTATTTTTATAAAATAATAAATAAATTTTCAGAAAATACAAACTAAACGTAATAATAAGAGTAATTAAAGGAAGTTTCTGCTAATTATTTTTTATTGGCTACTTTTATCTCTTTCAGAAAACAAAATTTGATTTAATATTTTTTTGTTTATTTTAATGTGGCTTAAGAGAACTTATTTCTATTTAATTTCCTTTAATGTTTTATTTTACGTTTATTGAGTCAAAATTCCTCCGAAAATATTTAATATTTTATGAAAAAAAATTTTAAACATTGATTATCTATAAGCCATATTCTTCTGAATAGCATGAAGTTAAGTTAAAATAATACTATGGTTTTGAATATGCAAGTATTTCTGAATAACATAAGGAAAGACTTCTATATGAATAGACGTTTGGGGCTTAGAAGATATCGCTTGGTTCGTTAAAATTTATCAAATAAAAAACTGCTGTTAGGTAGAAAAGTTTGTTGAGCCTCTAAATACATACAAGACTTAATGACTTAAACTTAACATTAATCACACTTTTCACGCTTTAAAGATATTTCATTCATTTTTCTTGGATGAAAAAGATTCTTACAGCCATTTATTATTTTTATGGAGAAACATTTTTCTAACTTTGCTTTTAAAAAAATAAGAACATTACAAAAATCTTTGAAAATTATTTTCGTATTTTTTTTATAGTTAACTACACATTTTTCCTTTTTATGCAATTTTTTGTTATTAATGGAAACGTATACTTAAGTGTGCTAACTGAAACACTTAAGATGATTTAAATGTATTATTTTAAAACAGGAATAGTTTATCATTATAAAGTACTCATATCAAAAGCACTTTAGGGCTCCTGTTCATGATAATGATATGTATAATAAATCATTAATGATATCGTAAGAGTGTTGCGCTTTTGAAAATAAAATTTTTAAACTTTTGAAAGCAAATGATATGTTATTTTTGCATGCTGGAATTATTTTACATGAATAAAACTACAAAGATTTAAGATTTATTTTAAATTAAAAAAATATAGTTCAAATTGACAGAAAATCATTAACTATATATATATATATATATATATATATATATATATATATATATATATATATATATATATATATATATATATATTAATTTTTCAGAAAAATCAATTAATATAAATAAGAAAATAAAAAAATAATATGAAGTTATATAGAACACGCAAAATCAGCATCTAGTATTATATAGTTTATAACTTGTTCCTCAATATTTAAATTTCTCATTTTCGCATAGTATTTTTAATTTCATTTAGCTAGATCTCACGATAAAATGCTATAAAATCCTTTTTTTATAGTTTATAAGTAACGAAAATTATTGTAAAAGTAAATATGAAATGGCTAAATTAATGAGCTTTTTTGTGCTTTATCATACATACGTGATTGTTTTTCTTACACCATTTTGCTTTAATTTATTCGGCAGATTATCTCACACCTATAAGAAAATACCTTATGCAGTGCTATTGTTCAGAAGTGAAGAACAAGGCAATAAAAGTAAACTAATAATGCGAATCGTATTGGTTTGTATGTGTTAGATTTTAAGCGTAAAATACATCTTATGTAGCGTTATTGTATGGATTAATAACTAAACAATAAAACGTAAAGGATGCACAAGCTAACTCCCATATTTCGAATTGCAATAGTACGAAAATAGAAGATAATAAGATGGACTTGGTCTTGTTGGAGAGAGGAGATTACAAAGTTTTGTAACATTTAGGTTCTGTCACCATTATGCGTTGGAGTGCTTTTGTTGTAGATGGCTATTTTTCAAACGTAGTTCGGTTATTTCAACCCAGCACAGTTTCTAAAATCACTTCTATAGTGCGCGTTTTGGACCTGAAATCTATTCTTTTATGGGTTATAACATTCAATTGAAATTTGCTCTGCTCAGAAAAGAAGAAGTGGAGATACATGTCCCATAGAATCACAAGATAATACCGAAACAGTTAAGTGTCATTTTTGCATTCGGCTCGAAAACATGGAATTTTTTGAATTTCATTCCCTTGGAATTTCCGTGAGGCATATTTTGTACGATAAACTTCCTTTTCTCCATATAAGCTGGTACATGTGCAAGAACATTCTGAATGTGACGTTAATGCTCCAAGAAATCCATGTTAAGAACTTTTGGTTAATGATCATGAGAGGACCCGCTTATTTTTTTCAGAGATGAAACTCATTTCCATTGGATTTGTCATTAAACACAATATGTATTATTGAACTGTCGACCACCCCCAAGAACTCCAGAAGAGGCCTCTGCATTTACCACGAAATATCATTAATTGAAATTGTGGACCCATCTTCGAGAAAAATGAGCAAACTGTCACAATCTCTTCAAAACATTATGTGAATATGCTAAAAGATTAATTTTGTGACGACTTGATGATATGCACTTAGGGTAAGTACGGTTTCCGCGGAATGGAGCAACAACACATACTTCAAGAACTTCGTTAGCTGTGTGATGAAATTGTATATATTTAACCTAGTGTCTTATTTCAATGAGAAACGATATGGAGTGGTCAGCGTTTCTCCCGATTCAGTGCTATATAATTTCTTTTTGTGAGGGTATTTAAATTCATTAGTCTATACTGAATGCCCATAAACTTCGGAAGTTATAAGAAGAATCAATGAAAGAGAAACAGCCAACATACTTATTAATGTGCTGGAGATGCAAAACAGCAGAATTCCGTGAAATCAGTGTATCGACAATGGCGGGTGTCACTTGAAAACATGATATTTAAAACCATGTAAGCTGAAACTTTAATTATATAGTTTTTATATACAAAAAATAGAAAAATACTTCTAATAATTTTTGTATATTGCAATACGAAATAAAGAAATTATAGCTTTTTCTGCACACTGTGTTAAATCAATAACGTGAATACATCGTTTCATATAAAAGTTTATTTAAAATTAATCAATTCAAAACAAAGAACTTAAAATTTCTACTATTTATTTGATTTAACTAATGAAATTTGGTATATAAAATATTTATAGCACATTTGTACAAACTTGTGAATAAAAATTGAATGAAATTACAGAATATGTTGTAATATTAGAAGTTAGTTTCTCAAGTTCCAGTTATAAAAATTCCATCTTCAAAATCACTCATTTAAAAATGGAAATAAAAATCAATTTTCCAGTTGTAATTTCAAACTTAAAGTTCAAATAAAAACAAATTCTTAAATGTTTGCAATATCTAGTGAAACTAAGCCAAAACTTACGAACTCACTCAAAACTGATTCAAACTTTACTAACTTAAGAATTTAAGTTAACAATTTTCAATTTTAACTTTCAAGCACATACACAAAAATAGCGTCAAAGGCACCAAAAATTTAGATTATTTCACCATGAAATTCTAAATGATGTAGTCAAAAGACTAAGGTTAATTAAAATTGTGTAATACAATAAGAAAAAAAAGAAAAAGTAAATAAGCAAATAAAGAAGATTATATTAAATAAATTCGAGGAAAAATAGGTTTTTGATGTAAGATAAAAAATAAATATAAAACCAAGTAAATAATTTTTAATATTAAATTCTATTGATTAAAATTTAAATAATTAATAATTGAAGTGCCTTAAATAAATTATAATTTGAGAACGTGAATCAAATTAAATATAATAATGAAATTAAATTGAATACAATGAAGGATATATTTATTAAAAATTGAAATAGCTTAATTACCATAAATTGCACTCACTTAGTATGCGCGTTTTCAAGTAGTGGAGTTCTCATAAATATCAGACCAAAATTGCGAATTACTCAAATTCTCAAAATTATAATTTTCAAAATTTTATGACAGAATATTTAAAACTTTGCATCCAGGATAACTAAGCTTAGTTAAAATAATAAATTTGTAATAATTTAAATTCTAAAATTCTTGATAAATAAATTAGTTTTAAAACACAAATTGATTTTTCAGATATCTTTGATATTAAGCCACTGAATTCGTTCATAACATTTATAAATTAATTTGGCAAAATTCAAGCTTCTCTCTTAAAATTTATCAAAATATAATTTTCGGTGAATTTACATTAGCTGAAATAGTCTAAATAGCATAATGAAGCAAATTTTATAAATTTTATTCTAATCTTTTAAATTACATCCAAATTAAATTTATCAAATATTATTTAGAATATAGGACCCCGTACATATAAGAGGAAACAAAAGACGCAGTGTTGAAACTGTAAAAGATCACTCAAATCCTTAAAGCTTCAAACGAAACTGGAAATTTCAACTTCATATGTGTAATTTTTCTATTATATTATGCAAATATAATTTATCTTTTGGCAAAATTTATTTGCTTTTTTTCATTTCGATTAATGTGTGTTATGGATTTTTCCTTACTTTCTTTTTTATTTCTATGCATATTTTTGCAGCTATATAGTTTAGAAAAAAGCTACACAGGTTCGTTATTATAACATGTTAAATGTTCTTATGCCCAAATGAAGAGACAAAAAAAGAGGGAGATGATCCCAATTTTATTCGCGGTACTTGTTTGATAAAAATGTGAGAGTAACAGTAATAGTTTTTTTCAAAATGTTAAAATTAATTAATTGGATAAATAAAGTATTATTGCAGTAAGAAGAAATAAGAAATAAAATTGATAGTAAGAAGAAAATATAAAAGGTTTCGAAATATTTACAGAAAGAATGGAAAAACGAAAAACAAACAACATTAAATAAAACAAATAAAAAGAAAATCGTATAAAGGCTTGAAAACAGAATTGACACAAAACGTGTTGCTTTTCATCGTTAGAAGGAAAGAGAATTTCGCAATAATTTGTGTAGAGATCTAAATAAAATATAAAACTACTAATATATTTTCAATAAATTTTAATTAATGAGTAAGGGTAATAAATAACAATAAAAATTATGTAAAATATATTAATAATTAAATTTGTTCTGCAATTATTATGTGTATTAAGCAATGAAGCCAGATTGGAAACTGTGTCATTAAATTTAAATTACATGAAACTACTGCAAATATATAGAAATGTATTATTGTAAAAAAATTAAAGTCAAAACATGAATAATAAATAAGGAATCTGAATTTAGAACGAGAAAATGTGTTAATAAATGCTTATTATTTTGATTATCATTGATAATTAATAATGAAATCACTATCTAGGTTTAAATTTTTGAATAAAAGATAATAAAAAGAAAACACTTAACAAATAAACAAAGAAAATAAGACACATTAGATTTTTGTGTTTTTGAGATTCCAAGAATACAGTCAAGGGAAAGATGAATATTAAAAATTCTAAGACAATTGAAACTAAAAGTTGATTTTTGTACAATTACTCATGAGGTAAACTATTGTTCTGTACATTTACTCATTTACTAAAAACAGTATTAGTGAATATAGAATAAATTAAAATAAAGTATAAAACGTATTCTTTAGCTTAAAAATTTATTTCAAGTGTTTCAAAGAAACATTTAAAATATAAATTAATAAAATGAACAAAAATTTATCAATTATATCCAATTTAAACAATTCAAGTAATTTAAAAATGTGGGTATATTTAGAGCTAAGGTTTAGAATAATATGCTTAGATTTATGATATGATTTAGATAATATTATCAAAAATTCTTTCAGAAATGTTTGAATTCCATATAATGTATGGAGTAACTTAAAGCATGATTTTGCATAAATTTTAAAACTCTTGAAACAAACAGCCAAATAATTAAACATGAGTATTAGTATCAGTATTATTAATTTCCAGAAAGTTCAGATAAGTCTTAGTCAAGTATAAATATATTCTTTAAATTAATAATCAATGCATCATATATATCAAAATATATTAATAGTTATGACTAATTTAATTTTCGATTGGCTTCATAAGTTTGTTTTGAGCACCATATAAAATATATACCAAATTTTTATAAAGCATTTAAAGATTTCTAACATTTGTCCTTGCAAAACGTGAATCAATGGAATAATCTATAAAGCTTAACCAAAGAGCGAATGCCAAAAAAGATAAAATAAAATTATACTGTCTCAGCATCAGTTAATTCTTCTTAAAATATTAATAAATTATGTTAAATTTAAGCTGTTACTTAATGGCATTGATTATTAAAGTGTTTTACAATAAAAAAAAGTGTGGCAAGTTAAATAAAAGTTTGAAGGTTCCAATAACAAAAAACAGCAACTTCGTATAATTTTTGTAATAGTTGCGGCAATTTTTCTATACATTATACCAAATATTTAAAATTTGTCTTAAAAATATTTAAATAAATTGTAAGTTGAAATAGATTCTATGATTTTCGTTACTATCTCGTAACTGTTTATTATATATATATATATATATATATATATATATATATATATATATATATATATATATATATATATATATATATATATATATATATATATATATATATATATATATATATATATATATATATATATATATATATATATATACGTTATTAATTGCTTATTGAATAATAAGATATTTAGATATTATTATAATTTTAACAAAGTTTTCATTTTAAACTTTTATAAATTTTATTTAGAATGAGATCACTTATCCAAAAATTTTCTTTACTTTTTACTTAATTAAAGAAGATGAAGTATAATTATTCACACACTACCTATTCCTTTAAAAAAACAGAATGCCTTTATGGATAAAACCTATAAATTATAATTTATAATTAGGCCAATTAAGAGTCTGCAGTTAACTAAATACATTTCTTTATCATTAAGCTTAAGATATTTAATTCCATCTTGAAAGAGGCGATGTCACAGGAAACGGCCTAATTTCAACCCCAGGACGTGAGGTGACATCACGACTCCCCAATTAACTTTATCTCAATGAAAGAATGAAGAAAATATTTGTTTAACCCTTAAGCAATTACTCTCTTTGCTCTTTTAAGCCTTTCAAAATGCCTCAGAGACTTGATTAGTCCTCCCACTTCAGCATTTGTAAATCCAGCCACGTTTTCTGAGAATTTTAATTTGATTTCAAGAACAGAGGCTGTTAGATATTTTAAATATTCTGCTCGAATAAGACGAGATAATTCTTAAAGAATTTATTGGATGTAAGATAATATCAGTAAAGTGAGAAATTTGCACTTATAAAAATGATCTCAACGTATCTAGGATTAAGAGTACTTTGTTAGAGGTTTATCATTTTTGCATAAGATTTCACACTCAATCAACTCTGAGAAGTATAAGGTAAATGTATTTTCTCAAATAGTGCAATTTATTAAATTTGTGAAATAATCCAATATAGGTTATTGTTAAAGCTTATTATAATGCATTAAACATTGTTAACTAATTTTTTGGTAAAAAATTTATTGTAAAAAGTATAAAAATTACAGACTTTTTAATGCCATTTTAGTCATTAACAGCTTATCATATTAAAATTTGTTATTGTTTATATAAATGAAGGGTAATAAATAGAAAATATTTTATATATTGCTAAATATCTATTTTTAAGTTGTATTCTATATTTCTTTTCATAACAATAAAATGAAAATAATTTATTAAGTAAAACAGAATAAAATTACTAAATAATAAAATTTTCCATGCTGTTAAATAACATAAAATCAACACAATTCTAAACTGAATTGTTTGCTCAATACATGCTTGTAAACGAGAGTTATATTTTTAAATTTTTTCGTTATTCTTCTCAATAAACGTGATTGGGGCCTATAATAAATGAAAAATTATCCGTTAAGGAAAAAATAAAAGGTTTTTATTTAAATGATGATGAAATAATATTTTGAAAATGATCATAAAGCAATCCATATGATGATAAAAGGATGTGAAACCATTAGAGATAAATAACTGGTATTTAAGATTAACCTTTTAAATATTTTATGTTTGGAGTATTTATTATATTTGGCTAAATTACCAATACAGCGAAAACGTCAAAGAAATTCCTTTTAATGAAATAATAGGAATATTAAATAGAAATGATTTATTTCAATACTTTTTTTATTAAAAATAAAAAAAAACACGTCCAACACGTACGTTTGTCCAAACACGAATAATATTTTCTCTCATGTGATAGTCAATTTATCTCTGATTCATACTAATTTCATGTATATATTTATCATAAAAACTAAAATGAATTCGGTTTGTTTTTAAACACCTCTAAGCCACTCTGATATTTATGTACGGATATTTCATCAGCTCTTCTAATGAATAGCATACAGAAAACAGCTGTAATAAGCTTTAAATTATTTTATTTTGCATATAAGGCATTATAATACATTTTTTTATTTATAAAATTATAGTATGTAAGGAAACTCACAAAATTTTTTTTTTACAGTAACAATTGATTTTCATGATTCCATTTCCAAAATAATAATTTCAACCATAAAGAAGTAAGTGGCGAAGCAAACATCACAAATGAATGGTTACAACAAAATGAATATATCTTAATGTCTATTGTAATGTGTTTGTTTATGGTATATATTTACACCTCATTCATACCCCATTATATTTTCAAATTTACCAAATCAAGCAACATGATGTTTTTTTTTGGATATAAATATTAAAAAAAAAATATATGTTTTTGATTAAATACAGGATTTTTAAAATATAAAGTTCTTATATTAATATTTATTCGTTTTAATCATTGGTTTTCATAATTATAAAAAAATTGATATTTTGTATTCAATATTTAAGAAAAATTAAATTTTAATTGCTATGTTATTCTGGAAATTTAGAATTCTCAAAATATAAGATCTTTGAAATTTAGGAAATTTAGAAAAGCAAAAACCTAAAGCTTATTTAATAAAATAGTGTAAATAAATTAATTATTTAACAAAAATTTAGCTTGAGTAATATGAGTTTAAAGATATATAATCAATATATATTATGAAAGAGAGTGTACAATGTACGTAACGCTAAAACTTAGAAATAAATCCCATAACGAACAAGGGAGTTATATGTGTGTGTGGTTAGGTAACCCTCTATCTCCCGACCATGAAGATGGTTCCCGTTTTTTATCTGAAGGTCGTGCTTTTCAAGACATAAGGGGGCTGCAAATTTTGCCCCCTAGAATTTTTTAGAACAGTCCAAATATTGAGAGCATTCCAGGTCGGAAATAGTCTGGAAAATCTCAGATCATTGAGAAACATTCCAAAACACGCTGGAATGTAGAGGACTGTCCTAGAATATAGTGGAAAGTTCAAATCCTTTATTGTATGGGTGGTGCAAATAAATCGGCTCGATGGTAAACGTTAAAGAAAGTGTCAACTTCCTTACAGAAATTTTAAATTCTTTGCAAGAACCAACCATGCTCTTAGACAGCATTCAACTGAATACTGGATCTCAAATCGTACAACTCAGAAATTTCAATTCATCAAAACTATGTGATTATTTAAGCCCACCTGATGACTGGAAGGGATGAAAGACACACATGTAATCACTTGCAGAATACCACTGATCTCTACAGAGCTGCCATTCTAATTTTAAAAATACAATTTCCAGTCAAATTACCTATAATTTTATAATCAACAATGCGCAAGGACAAATTTTAAAATATTGCGGCATCAGCATTTAAAAGTCCATTTTTATCTTACTGTCAACTATATGTAACTTGCTCTCGAAGTTTATGGATATAAACCTCCGATAACAAAATGTTGTTCATAAACAAACATTTTAAATAGAAGTAATATAGTTAGAATATATTTTATATTAAAAGTTTGCTCCTCTTAAATTCTAAAGTTTACCCTTTCACTCCACACAACTACCAAGCAATATAATAGCAACTCTCTGAGCGTGAAGCCGGGTACTCCAGCTAGTCTATTATATAAGAAAATGAAAGTAAATCAACCTGACAATTATTTGACACTCTTAATGAGGTAACTGGCTTCCTTAAAAGAGAAGCTATGGCGCTTTCTGGCAGAAAATAGGTCTTGATTGCTTACTAATTTATTTAAATAGGTTGAAACTTTGTCATTTCCTATTTTATCCTCTATGCGGACAACGCTAAGTATTTGACGCTTCTCATTAGGACTCATGCTCTCTGCGCTCGAATTCTTGAAGTGTAAAGTACAAATACATTACTTGGTCAAGTAACTGATATTGTTCCAAACGTATGAAATAAACAAACAAGTATCTTTTGAATAATTATTTTAAACTTTTTATAAGTAGAACATCGATTGTAACTTCACCAAAAGAAATAATTTTTTTATGCATTTAAGTAAAAGTCTTAAGGAAATCTTTAGATTGTATCCACATATTTGTTATTAATAAGAAAAATGTGTACAATGGTATTTCCTTAAAGTTATATTCCAAATAAATTCAAACAATTTGGTAATGTTCTTATTTATCGCAATAAAAATGATTTTGCAGTAAAATTGTCAATTTTTTTGATATGCTATCGAATAAAATATTATACACACATTATATAATAGGCCAAGAATTTCATAGGAAATGTATCCAGATATTAATTATTTACTGAAAGTTTTTGTTATTAGTGTTTTTAAGAATGTTCAGGTTTTCTTTGCCTAGTTTATTTCTTTTCAACTAAAAAAAAATTTATAACAAAGTATAGATAATGTTTGACTTATCATAATTTGTTTTTAAAGAAGTTTTAAAATTAGTTATACTTTGAAACTAATATATTGTGAAACTGTATCTTATATTTCAATATTTTTGACAAGTTATATTTATTTATAAACAGAGATTACATAAAAGAGTTATTTAATGGTAGAGACTCATTTGTAGAATAACGAAATCAAATTTATTTCTCAAACATTTCACTCTTCGCAAACATAATATAAGTGTACATATTTCTCAGAGTTTAATAAGTTTACTTTCTGAAAGCTGACAAAATTTTCAGATTTTCGTAAAATGTGTTCAAAGTTCTGGTAGAACTTCAAACTTCGTGTTTTCCATAATTAACCAACTATCGATGTCTAAAATAATCAATAGCAATTTTCCTTGAGGTCAACAATTTTGCTTAGAAGTTAACACTAAATCTTAATGCATATTTCTGTTCATTTTATATGAGAAATAATTTGGTATTAAAACTATGGGGTCATATTTAAAATTTCTATGCAGTATGTAATGCATACTCTGCTTTTTACACATTCTCTAACATTCTTAAATTATTTTGTCTTTAAATATAAATAAAATATAAAATAAAATATCATCCAAAATGAAATGTATAAATACAAAAAATAACAGGTAATTACACAAAAAATCACCAAAAATTATTTTGTAAATTGATAGTTTTTAAAAAATATATAAATATAAAGGATAAATCCAGTGTTTTTATATTTATTGAAATAAAAAAAAATTGAGTTAAAGGAATATGAACATTATGTACCTGAAATTATTTCACTTTACATCCGTTTTTTTTACGAAAATATATTTAATACTTCATCACATTCGCTTTCTTAATGCGACACTAATAATAACCTAAAACGATTTCAA
Source organism: Latrodectus hesperus (assembly GCA_037975125.1). Lineage (NCBI taxonomy): Eukaryota > Metazoa > Arthropoda > Arachnida > Araneae > Theridiidae > Latrodectus > Latrodectus hesperus. The sequence continues at coordinate 75,223,875 of CM075853.1, read as the reverse complement.
CCATAATGAATGAAAATATAATATTGAGCTAGTGACTAAATTGCTAAGGTTATTTTTTTAAAGTTAAGCTATCATTTGGTTGGACTCTCTCTCAGGCGTAAATATCTGTGGTAAACAGCAATTCAATCAAACTGTAACTTTCAATTTTTCAAGACCCCTTGTGTAAAAATGTAATCGTGGTGAAATAAGAGAACCAAACCTTATTACATAAATGTGTAACTAATTGATTGAAAAATGAGTGTATATTTTAATTTTAAATATTTTTCATGGTTTATAAAAAATTACTTTTTGCTTTCAAAGTGTAAAACATGGTACTGATATTAATTTTTCACTAATTTTGCACACTCTAAATCTATTTATGAGAGCTGTAAGGATTTTTCATTCTTTCTAAATATATAGAAATTTATCCTTAAAAATTCAATTAAATAATCTTATGTAATATCTTTCATAATAATAATTAGTTTTTAGGAAAGTTAAAGACGCATAATTGATGAAACAGTTGATTTTAATGTTGAAAATGAAATATAATATTGAATTATAATATTGAAATACATTATTAATGGATATTATATGGGATGTAAAGTGGAATAAAATTTTTAAGATAGTCTTTAATAGATCTAAGGGTAGGTTAAGCTTCTTTTGATGAAAATTATTTTAAGAAAAGTACATTATTTATATAATTAATGTACTTTTCTAAAAATAATTTTTAAAAGCTGACATGTATGAAAAAGAGGTATTAAATATATTTATAGAGCAGAAATTTTAAGACTGGCTCGTTTTAAGTATTATCTTCTTTATAAGCGAAAGCTTTTAAAAAGAAATTTATTAGTGAAAAAGATCATCTCATCATCTTCGTAATATCAAAAAAATGATAAACGTTGAATTGATTCTTTCAAACTTTGCATCAAACTTTCAAAAATATACATAAATCAATAAAAATATCCTCAAGTTCGTCTAAAGTATGAAAGATGATGCAGTAATTATTGGTCGGTATAAACATTTTTAGTGTTTCTACTATTGGACAGAATAATTAGAATTTAAATCTAGAGCTGGAAATTTTATTTTTTATTACATATTTTTTCAAGAAATGCTGCATTAAATTATTTAGTTAACTATTTTGATGAATAAAAATAATACATTTTCAGATAGGTTTAAACATAAGAAAAAAATGGTAAAAAGTTAATGTGTTGTCTCTTTGGATACTACAAATTATAACCAAACTAAATTTTTAAAGAGAATACATTCCCTTAAAAATTTTAAGAAAATGAATAACAAAAATGTTATTTAATTGCAACATTTGTATTTAATATATTATTTTAATACTTTAATTTTAAAAATTTTCTTCTTTTAGAATTAAGATATGTATTCTTTTAAATTTTTCTATTATTAAATATAAATATTTATAACTATAATTAAAAGTAAAATAACATTATTTTATTGTACATTGAAAATGCAAATTCTTGTAGTGTAAAAATATTTCACGTGAAAGAAAGCATTATGCTTTTAATTAGTATTTCTGGTATCTTGTTTTATGCAAAACAATAAAAATATATTGTTTTGTTATAATAAAAATATATTGTTTTTATTATTTATATAATAAAAATATATATAAATAATAAAAACAAACGCGAATATTAAAATTTATAAAATTTCTATATTTAACTTAATTTATATAATCAAGCACATATAAAAAATACGTAACAAGTATTTTTAGTTTTCGCGTCTTTTATATATTTAAAAGAAAACTTTAATAAAAAAGCATAAAAATGCAGACGTGTTTAGAAATTTAATAAATGGAAAATGTCATGTAGATTTTTTTCATTGAATACATAATCTTTTTTTTAAAATTTACTGGTTTGTAGATCTCATATTTTTAAAATTTGTAATGACTATAGTTATTTTAATTGATTCTAACTTATTTGAAAGTGTATACGATAAATTTTTATAAATAATTAAAGCTTTTAAATTTAGAATATAATATAAATATAATAACAAATAACTAATTTTTATAATAAAATATATAAATTCATTTTTTTTTATTATTATTATGAATTTAGATTTTTCAAGAATTTCATAATAAGGAAGGTAAAAATATAAAATCAATATTTTAAAATAGGTACCAGAAGTATATAAATCTCAACTTTAAATTAGTTTTCTTATGTTTTTAAATCTGAATAAAACAATTTTGTCATATCATTTCTCTGTAATGATACATAAAATGCTAACAACCGAAAAATTCCATGTTACTTAATTTTTATGTGTTGAGGACATACTTATCAGTTAATTTTTATTTGCACCCAGTCGAATTAAGCTATTAGAAAGGAATTGTGTGAGTTGATTGAACTATATAAAATAGGAAATGCTTATATAAACTTAGATCAGTCTAATGCTATGCATTATCACCATAAAATAATTCTAGAAACACAAAAATTTTATTTGAGCCAATACTGATGCACTATTCATAGAATTTTAGACTGATTTATGCCTCAGCAGATTCACAAACAATTTATCCAACTAAGCGAGTTTGTTCAAGAATTACATGATTTGAGATAGATGTAATTTGTGAAAGCCTGAGTGCTTAACTTAAAGTAGACATTCTTTTGATTGATAATAGTTCAGAATAATTTTCAAAGTAATTCATTATAATACCTGATAAATAATAGATTTGTTTTAATATGTTAATTTCACATACATTTTAAATAATAGTATTCTTTTAATATCAATTATTACTTTTTAAGTATTATTGTATGGTTCAAAGCAAGAATTGTGAGATTTTAAGCATTTTTTTAAAAGCAATGAAATAAAATTTTGGGTTGTACCGGCAAATTTCCCTGTACCGAGCCTAGAGTTGGATCCACTAATAGGGTGAAAGCTAATGGGTGGGAGATTTTGCAATTTAAAAGAGGACCTAAGCCATCAGCTAATATTTAGCTTGCACCAACACGAAAGTTATCATTTCATTTAGTTGACATTGCGACAATGACATATTAAAATGTCCCACCTGTTATTAGTGAATATAAGGGATCTTTAGTTAAGTCGAGATTCAAGTTCATCACATTCCGATAATAAGAACGATGTCTTAATAAACCCGGCTACAACGACTTCTAAGAAAAGAGTTGTCATATTCATGTTATGTATATCAATCGAATTTTTTCAATATTTTATATTCTTCTTTACTTACGTATTTCGCTAAATTTTTATTTATACTTCTTATATATTCATATAATTTATATAAATATATTATCTAACTTAAAGCATTTGTAAACTTTTGTCTTTGCATAACTGGAGAAATACTTGAATAATTCTTTTTGAATTTCATGACAATATATAGAAAACTTGTACCTTTATTTTTCAGTAAAACTTCAATAACAAATTCACTTAAAGAATCGAAAACAATAATGTCTAGCTATTAAATTTTGCCTGATAAATTACTAACTTTAAGATTTTATCCTACTTATCGTTTGAAAAATGATGGATGAATGTTGTGTTTGTATTTTCCAAATACAAATACCTTTGGGAAATGTATAATTTTCATATTCTTGAATTTTTCTTGCAATAAAAATTTCCCAAGAACAATTGTATTATTTTCAGCTGTATTATTTATTATACAGCTGTATTATTTTTTTCCTTTGTCGGGGAATCATAATAACAATGAGAAGCTAATATTGGTCCAAGCTCATCAGAACTTCAACAGATTCACTTCCAATCCTTAGTATTAATCTATTTCAATTCAAACAATAAAAGATAAGCGTTTAGTGGCTAAATTATTTGTAAACATCTGACGGAGAAGAAGTTTTAGAGATCTTTTGATATTCTCCCAACTACTCGTGATTAGATCCATTACTTTTTGAGGCAGTCCTAGAATTTAATGATAGGTGGTAAATCTTAAAACATAGCTATTAGGTATTACTTGCATGTATATGTGGATCAAAGAAGAATGGGTTATATTATGAATATATTTAGTTGTGGCTGTGAAAAGTTATTTGTGTGTGATCCAGTTTTTCGTAACTTCATCTTGTTCATTTATAAATGAAAAAAAATCTTTGAAGAAAAAACAACTTAAAAATTAGATAATCCCAGCTATAATAAGACAAATTTTTTAAGTTATTTTCTTCTGGTCTTGCTTTTAACCGTAAAATACAGTCTGTTGAGAATTTACTTTATTGACATGGATGTTGTGTGAGGAATTAGAATTACCAGTTACAGATTTAGGTTTCTTTTCTATTAAATAAATATAACCAGAATTGAAACACACACAAAAATCAATTACAACATAGTTCAAACTCTCTTAAAATCTAATTTCAATATTTTTTCTCAAATACAATGAAGAAAATAAGCGCACAACCTGTCAGATTCTACAGAAAAGTTTCCCTTTGAATGAAAAATGCTTCAACTTCATACAAATTTCTGTTTCTTAAGGGATGTAAATTGCTAAGTTTTCAGAATCGAATTTAGTTCGAGCACATATTTCTTTTAACTAGAAAACTTTCTGGACATACTACTTGACAATTATATTTTATTATAAAGTTAAAATTATTGGAGTTGCTTTCGAAGTTATAAGTGTAATTCGTATGCCTACTAAAATTCATTACTTTGCAAATTTTCAAATATTTATTTATTTTTAAATTCAAATTTTGGTAATAAATAACTCAAAATGTGCTGAGAGAGTTAAAATGTATTCAACAAAGAATTAAAGTTAATGATTGTTATTTAAAATAAATTATAAGAATTTTTTGCGAATTTTTATCAGAGCGGCATTGCAGGTGGACCTATTTCTGATTGCACGCTAATAGATTATGCTTAATTAAAGTCAACTTTTAACTTGTAAAAATTGAAATCTGTTCCACAGTTTGATAATCATTTAAATATCATTTTGAAATAATTTTAATAAATATATATTGTAAACTTGAGAAAGAGAAAAATATATTGTATATTTGATGATTCTCTCACTATTAAGTGATTTTCGAAAAGTGTTATATAATAACAATTCACTGTATAGTTAATATTTTTCTAAATTAATATATCGTATGAGTATTTAATATGAATTTTATTAAAATGATTGATATTAATTGATAAAAGAAGAAATTATTACATCTTTCATAAATGAGTTATGAAAATACTTATAGATTACATAAATATTAAATAAATTTACTCTTAAGTTTAATATGCTATTTTTGTCTAGTTTTTTCAAACTTTTCTAAAGAGGTAAATATTATTGAAAATTCTTCATATACTTCCAAAAGATGTTTTATATTTTAAAATCCATGCATAGTCTTCTTGAATGTGTGAGTGTTTCTTAAGAAAAAGCAAACAAAAACAGTATTCTGTTGATATTTTTTCTTATGAGCAAACTTTCTTGAAGAATATGTGATAAAACATTGTATAACTCTTTTGAGGTACCAAAAATGTGTGAGGAATTTCTTAAATAAAAAATATGAGAGTTATGTAATAATAAGTAAACAACAATATTATTAAAAATTTATTTCCAATTTAAAATTCAAAGGATCTTTATTATCTCTTGAATAGTACTACATTTCCTTTTTTAAGACGTAATTATTCTATAGGTGTTTTCAATGCCTCAAGCGCACAGTGAGCTTAAAAATCCTCACAAATACTGATGACTCAGTTAAGACAAGTGTAATGATTGTTTGTACATCTCTCTCCATGATCACAAATACAAATATTTCATAAATATTTTTTAAAAAATCGCATTTTAAAAGGTTAAAGGTTGATCGAATGGAAGTATATTTCTTCAATTTCTATTTTAGAGATGAGATGGAATTACCGTTGATTTAATGTCAATGTCTTGTATAAATATGACCAATTTTACTAAGATATTTAATTTATTCAGTTAAATGCACTTCTTTTCATTGAAATTATTAAGATTCAATCTTCACAAGACAAGTTCTATTCTATTCGTTTATAATAAGACTATTTGTCCAACATTTTTAATGTTAGTACTCTTTCTTTCTGAAAATAGTATGTGGTAAAGTGAAAAATACAATTCGATTAAATTCTTGTAAAGATTCATCTTCACGAGAGCTAGAATATAAATAGGTTTCTGAGGTAAGTACAAATTTTATTAAGGAAATATTAAACTAAAATTTTAAAAAAAGAGACTAAAGCTTTTAAGAAATGAAATATACTGTTATTAGGGGAAAAATTTAAAAAAAGATAATTAAGATAATTCACAATTTGGTTTATTAAACTGTTTTTATTTCTCTTAAATATAACAATCATAAAAGAAATCCAAAAAGGACTCACTGAGTTTAAAATTGAATTTGAACTTGCTTATTTCTGCAATTGGTAAAAAATATATATAAATTGATTTGGCATGAAGTGAAGAGAGCCTCATTCGTAGACTATAACTTTTTTCCATTTCATTTAGATTTTTATAAACATCTTTCTTGATAGCAATCGAATCACTTTTCAAAAAGATTTCTTTCCTCATTACTGGACGGTATGTGTGTTTGTCATGGAATATTTACCCAGGTTTGTCCTATCGAATACACATTAATCAATCGCTCCACCATCCGAGTTAAGTGAGGCAGCGTATCATTCCTCTTGTTTTTTCATGCCCTCGGGCTTGGGCAAACAGGAGGAGTGGAGAGTTTACCCAAGAAGTAAGGTTAAGTGCACTTCGTGTTTTGCGTGAGAACGGATAACGAACAGAATGGTGGAAGGAACGACAGAAGGAATAAGTGGATTGTATTGTTTACACATGGGACCACATCCCATTTTCCCTATGATATTTGGAATTTATCTCTTTTTGAAGCGTATACATTGGTAGCTCTTGAGACTTATTAATGGGGAGTACAAATTGCGGCGAACGGACTGAGATTATGTAGTACATATATGTGCACATTGTTTTGTACACCTTATGAAGTCATACTTTTTGCACAAAAATAGCTTTAAAAAAATTGCCCATTTATGATCGTAAGGAATTTTTTTAATAATTATAAACAGAGATAGCTTACAAAATATCATTAATTTTAATAATCTATATTTTATTAAAAAAAACACGTAAGTTTTACAATTTAAGGTGAAAATGGTATCCATATTAGTTCTTGTCTAATACCAATATTCAGCTGTAAAATCTAGATATGAGTTTAATAAACTGAAATATATAAATAAAGAAAAAATACAGAGTTCTGGAAAAAAGTACTGAAATATAAATTCTTATTTTAATGGGTGAATTAAAAAAATTACTGTCAATTTATTATTATTTTGATCAATTTATTACTAATTAGATTATTTATATATTTATTGAAATGTGTAACTATATATTTAATCAAAAAAAATTTAAATACATAATACGTACTTACCAGACACAATTACTTTCTTTATAACTATTTAATGATTTTTCGGGTGATAAGATGACAATATATGCAAATAATGAGACAAAAGGGATGAGATAAACATAAATTTTATGCTTCAAAATACATAAGTATTGCAGTTTTATTGAAACAATTAAATGATGAAATAAATTACTGATTTATTTAAAAGAAATATGGTTAAAGGTAAGAAATTCAATGCAAGCAAAATGCATATGCACGTATGGTAATTATGAATATATTATGCAGAAATAGGTGTGAATGAAATATTTTCAGAGTGATAAGAAACTTAAATTTATAATCAGATATTAAATTTCATAATAACCGTATTGTAAATATATAAATCATATAATAATAATCATATTATAAAATTTGTCCTTTTTTACTATTTATAATATGAAGAGTAATTTGTAAGTCATTCTATAAAATATATCGCGATCGATTAAATGTAATTATTTATAGCTTAATTAATGATCATATAGAAGTGCTGATAAATCTAAACATGAATAAGCGATTTAATAATCAGGCCAAACATTTACAGTGAAATATCAAAACATATTTCTTGAGTGTACAGTTTGAAAATATAGAAAAATTAAACGTCTGGTTTATTGAGTATATAATTAGTACTGTTTCATTATTTTTAAACTACAATCTTCTCTTATTATATGAAATAATAAAATTCAATTGGGACTGAAAATGAAAAGTTATACAAATAAAAAAAGCGGGAAATGTGAATTCAAGATTGTAAAAAAGAACAAATAATTGTAAAGATGATTTTCATATCGAAGTTTTAAATATAATTTCTTGTATTAACTCAGTTGAAAGAATAATTAATCAGGATTAATATTTTCATAAAACTGGTAAAACAATAAAATGTAGATTTTTGAAAATCATTTAATTAAATTGTCATTTATTTATGAAAAATAAAAACTTTCTTGAAATGAAAAATAACTATAAATTATACATGGATATTTGATTGTGTTTAAAACAAATTAGATTCTGAATAATAAGGTTACATTTTAAACAAGAAGTTCAATCTCGTTAAATTTATGGAATAATATAAATTCCAAACTATTGCTAATATTCTCCCCTTAGGGGCTCACCGTGGAATTTCTTCTTAGAATAAAATCCCGGGTTTTATTCTTGCTATTCTTGAATAACAAGAGATGGAATTTGCACTTGTGTCTTTAAGCATACACGTCAGTCAGAGAGGGTACGTGGGAGTTTTCCTTTGTTTCTCTCTTGCTGCACGTGAATATACCCTATTATCAATAAATGTCCTTCCGGAAGACAGTATTATATGGATATTTAAATATTTTACAATGACCTTCTACCGTTAGTCTGTCCACTACTTGGTGACAGATGTCTCCATTCGATGAGGATCATACATGCTAAGTGTTAAAATACTGTTCAAAGAGATGAAAAAAAGTCTCGTTTGATAGATGATGAAGAAGAAAGAATATGCCTCATATTCAATAAATTTGCTTATCATTAATTTTAATAATACAGGAATTTAAGATTTTGAATCATTTTATTAAATGTTGCAAGCAATTTTTAAATGAATATAAAATTATATATTAGAAGTTGTTAAAAGTCGTAAACATTTCTTTTGATAGAATATTTTTTTTTCAAATTTCATACATAAATCGTAAACATGGATAATGAAATATGAAGGGAGAATTATATATGCAGCACCGAAAGTCATTTTGAAAACACATTAATATATTTATAAGCAAAGTATATAATTTTTTACCTATTGAATAATATTACTAAAGCACAATTTTTCAATCAATATCTTTTCACACTTAATATTTAACAAATATGTTGCAAAAAATCTCTGAAAAGACATTTTAAAAAACTGAATAAATACAAACAAATAGTATTAAGAGACTATAATTAAGTATTTTTATTTTAACAGAGGCAAGTTACATTTCATTTTGCATGAATTTTTTTGAAACGAAAAATTTAACATTTTTTTATTTCTGATTCCAAGTCTCCAAGCAATAACTCTTATCAAGTAAAAAGCTACAAACTTTAATATAAAAGCCTTCCTCGGAAGGCCGCAGATTGATCGATTGAGGAAAAGAGCTCTCCACCCTGGTTAAGTGGAGCTGGTGCGTGCCAGCGGGAACCCTTCCTGGTGACTAGTGGACTGGAAATGGTCAGAGGCAGCCTCATTAGGATGTTTTCCCTCCACATGGATTCTTTTTAGTGAATCCTAACGAAGAAATATGTCCGCACACTGGACGAGCAAAGGCCATCAAGAGTGTTTCTTTTCTAATAGCTGCAATCTTTCCTTCACCCCCTTCCTTCCCGAATGCTCTCTATATTTAGAAGTCTTTCATACTTCATTGAGCAAGTACGCTCGATTTAGATGATTTAGATTTTTGATGTCACCACAGAATATTACTGATAGGCCAGTGATAGGATATTTATTGATTACTTCGGTTGTCTCGAAACATTCTCGAAAACAAAAAATTGGGATTTGTAAGCTGAATGTCAATGCAGATTAATGTACACGCTTGATAGTTTGTTTCATAGATATCTCTTTCAGAATTTTATGAGAACTATTTTTAGTCAGTAAAATATTTTATGCTATAAATATATAAACTTTACCATTTCAAAGTAATTCTTATGGAACATCTGTTTAAGAAAGTAAAGGAATTTAAAGGTCGATTTTAATTATATTTTCATGTTTTTATTAATTGTTTAAAGTTTAATAAATAGATGATAATAATGTTTTGTTGATTTCTGAAGTAATTTAATGCATTTTAGTTTATGTGTGCTTTCTCTATTTCCAGTTGTAGAATTTCATGCAGTTTAAAGCACCAGACTGCATAAAGCACATCATTTAAATTTTAAATTAAAAACAAAATACTTTATACTAAATTGAAGAAAAATTATTCACATTTATTTTTAATGTGATTATTTGAATAAAATATTAAATTCAAATCTGATAAATTGAATTTTTTTAACAAGTTAAGGTATGTTGTATCTTACACCACATAACTAACCCAACCAACCAAGACAGATTGTATTAATATCAATATATATGTTTTCTTTCACTGTTTATCATCACAAAGAATTAATAACATAATAAGACAATTTATAATATACCTTTTTCAATCGAGAGTTATTTATAAGAGAGATTAAAGTTAAAAAATCTACTTATGTTTAGGTGAAATTTTTATAGTTACACAATTAAAGGAATTGTATTGCGATAGAGATTAATGCCAAAAAAAGAAATAGTCAAGTATTCTTTTCTCTCTTTGAAATCCACAGGGCCGCATACGAAAAACTAACTCTAAAGCTTTAAAAATTCTCTATTAAACGTTACATAATGGATAAATAAGTTATTATTAAATAAGTTTGGGCTTTGAAGCAAGAATAATCATCAGCAAGATTTTAAATTGGGTGTGCATTACCTTTATTGATATCACTCACTGTTAGATTAGGATAATGTTCAATAATACTTTATGTAAATCCTTCCAATGCTTGATATTAATTTATAAAACATTTTTTCTTTTCATTTTCTTCTAGTTTTAAATATATGACAATCTTCTTTTAGCTATGGATCCCTTAAATATTTTCATCGAATAATGTGAAATTTTTTTTCAGGTTTTAAAATCACTTTTTCATATATTAATGTTGTCAATATCTGTCAGCTTTTTCTGATTTCAAAATTTTAAGATTTTTCTGCGCCTTACCACTGAAATCTCTTGCATTTTATAAAGTTGATACATCATTTTCTCTTTGTTTAAAATGCGACAAATATTAGGTTTTTGTTAAACTTATTCTGAAATGTTTGGGTCTCCGTTGGGAAAAATTTATTCATCCCACTTCTTGTCTTCTTTGTTTTAAAGGTCAGTAGATTCATACATATGGTCTGGTTTCGTTATATTGGGTTGGAAAAAATAGGAATTGAGTATGCTAAAACGCGCTCTTATCACTATATTAAATTTTCAGAATGAAGTATTTTCAAACATAATAAAATACATTTAAAATAAACTTAATCAAAAATATTCTCAGTAAAATAATTCAAAGGTAAAAAATAATAAAACTAATTTTTTGGCAAATAATTTATACCATATTCTTTTTCTTCGACCAATTATTGCTGACTGAAACTGGTAAAGATTATGAATGGGGTTGTAATTTAATCTAGTGACGTTGATTATAGCTAATAAATGTTGATTATAGCTTTTTCACTTTATTATTCATCAGTGGTTAGTCATTGATCCCTACTGAGAGCTGAATATGTTTGAACCTTCGCAAGCAATTGTCTAGGTTTGGTCTATTATCAAGTCTATGGCTTATAGTACATTAATTAATGAGAATTAAATATTAATACATTTTAATTAAAATATGAAAAGCAAATATTTTCTCTTTTAAAATTTTCACTAATATTCGTATACCTAACTATAAAAATTATAATAATCTGAGCAAATTGTTACATGTGTTATTGATAATTCATTACATAGAATATATATTTCAGAATTATTCTATTGGTGAACCAGAAGTACACATTCAAACTAATTTTACTTAAATTTTGTTTTATATCAAGTTTGGGTTTATGCTTTTGATTTTAATTCCCCTAAACTTTTATGTGAAGAGAATATTGAAGACTGTTGAATATTTAATTTAAAATCTGCTATCAAACAAAAGCCGAAATTATTAGTAGAATACAGTCGATCAAGTTGAAATACTCATTTGTTTCATTACTGTTTACATCTATGATTTATGTATCAAAATTTTCAACATCCTTACTTATTTAATATGTTTATATTTAGTGTAAGAGGGTGGGTATTTTTCACTTTTTAAGCGTTAAAACTTGGTTTTTAAATTTGCATTCGGATGGCATTGGCGAGTTTTAGTCCAATTCTCTTCAAATGATTTTAGTGAATCACCTTCTTCTTTCAATTTTTTATTTATGTTTTTAAAACTTCTTTAGTAAGATTATGAATGGCAACAGTAAAATCTGTGTCCAAAAACAAATTCTTTCATTTTAATGAAAATCTGTCATTATTCATTGGAAAAGCGTGTTTCCTCAGCTATCGATATTTACGTTATGACTAAATCAATTACAAATATAAAAGAAATTTTATTATTAAGACCAATCTTTTAAAATATTGCATTTTTAATAGGGTTAAATCATTTCCACCTATGGAGTAAATATAATCCCTATGTAATAAATGAATCCTTTTTACACATCCAAAAGATAGGTGTGTGATATGCGCTCTCAGGAGGAAAAGTGACAGAACAATTTCTTTTAACCCAAAACATCAATTTTGAAGTTTACTTGGACACATGCGCAATTTAAGTTTTTATTGTTTCACTGAAAGTACAAAACCTTTACTGCTGGTTTTATCAAAAGAAGACACATCTCTTCTATTAAAGGAAATACTTAACAAAGTTCTTTGGTGACCACTTAATTTCAATTTGCCTCCGGCCACTAAGGCCATATAAACTAATTACATCAGCTTTTTGTGGGGTTATCTCAAAGTTAAGATTTTCTAGAGAAGTTCTTCAAGCATCATTGAATAAAAGAAAATCATAACTAAAGAAATTCCGTCAATAATGCACAAAATGTTCAGAAGTATGTCAAAAAGTATGGAAAAGTTAAAAAAAAGAACTATGGAAAAGTTAAAAAAAGTATAAAATAAAATACAGTTTTCAAATGTGTCACATTATCAAATAATGCAAACAGCATTATTTTGTTATTAAAGCTAATTTTTGGTATAACGACTATATCGATCAATTAAATTATAAAATAATAAGTAAGCAAAATCTTGTTTTTAAAAACTTTGATTTGATGGTTCATATTTGTTTTTAAAATAATGACGAACGTGCTATAAGGAATAATAATGAATGAAATAAATCACATTTTCAAAAATAAACTTTTCAGGATTAAGTATCATTTGTCCAGCTCCATTTGTTTTATCTCACAAATATTATACAAGTCCAAAAATGTTAAATAATATCTTCCACATTTAAACAAGCGTTAAGCAATTATATTGCTGTGTTAGTATATTGGCCGCACATTAGTCAGATTTAAATATTCATAAGAAATATAAACCCTTTTATAAGCACCTTGTAAAGTTCATCAGAAGCACTTGACTTCTTTCATCAAGACTTGGAATATAACCTGTATGGAACAAATTCCAGAATTTATAAAATGTGAGATTTTTTAGATTAAATTCTCCAGCTACTTATTCTAAATATGCAAACAAATAATTTAATACTCATAGCTTAAATTAATTATCGCTTTTAAAATTGATATTTGTGTTTTGTTCTTTAATTGCTTTTATAGACCAATTTATAATTTATATTGCTAAAATAAAGAGGCATATGATTTTAATAAAATTATGTAAATATACTTGCACCACTATTTTTAAAAGTAAATAAATTATCCATAGTATTAAAAAGTTTTACATTTACGTGTTTAAGACATCAAAATAATAAAAGAATGATTTTTAGTAATTGCTAGATAAAATTATTCTCGTGGTTTTATTTTTTTCTTTTGCTACATAAATGTCATTGTTTTCTCATAATAATCATGGCTGTTGCATCTTAATACACATGAGTTTTCAAGTGACACTATATTTCTTATAATGAAATATACCAACCTTTCATGAAAATGTATTAATTTAAGTTAGTAATTTCGATTTCTCTCAGAAAGTAAAAATACGAGAATAGTGAAGTAATACTTAAAAAAGCTCAATATTTAATATTTGAAAATATCTACGAAATTAGAAATGTTTTCTGTATGTCCAATATTATTGCTGATAGCGGATTTATGTTACAAATATTTTCTGACAATTAAAGACAGTATGAATAACAGGATTATCCTGTTATTCACATTGTCTCTATGACTTTATGACATTGTCTCTACGTCGTGGGTTTGATTTCCACCGTGGGCTTCAGAGTCTGTAAGGGGTCTGAATACTTATTGAATTGTAGGTCTAGGACTATCAAAATATTGTGTGTAAAAAGTAACCACCTAGTGTAACTGTATATCATATTTGGAATACATATTACTATATTATACATTATGCAAACACTCTGCTTTTTCCGGAAAAGTTCATTTTATGGCAGAGAATTTTAAGTAAACATTTTGGGGATTATAGATGTATTCCAATATTTAATAGGTGAAGTTTCTATCATAAATGAATATTGTTAAAATGTTTACATGAGAATCATCTAGATTGTAACTATCATCTTGTTATATAAATTGGAAATCAATTTTTATAAAGAAAAATATTCTGTTGATTATATGAACTTTTATTTACTTCTCTACATGATCACTTTCTATATTCAAATAAATATTTCTTTTAGAGATTTTGAATTCTTATTTCCCACATTTTTTTGCGAGTACATGAGATCAAATAGTCTCTGCATTTTATGCAAAAATGAATTACAAAAGAGACAAAAGCTTATTGAAAAATTCTTAATAAGCTAGTATATGATGTCTAGATGAGGAAGAGAAGGTGGCTTTTTTAATTGAATTGGTTTTTCTACTCACATTGCTTATATAACTGAAAAATTGGCTGAATCAATTCCGAAAAGGAATTTTTATTTGATAGTTTGGATTTTTCAAAAATAGGTCATACCTTTTCAGAATTATGAAAAGTCTGTTGGTAGTTTCCTTATTTTACATAAATTGAAAAATTCTAGGTGGTAAGGTTTTTGAAGTGATGAAGTGTTGGATATTGCAGCGATAATAATCAGCTTATTGAACTGGTGGGAAAACATAAGTACTGGAAAATTCTAAAATCTGTGAGTTTTATTTAAATTTTCATATCGACAAACATTTAAATCTAGGAGGAGATTTTGTTGATTATTTTAACTCTTTTTTCCCAGAATAACGAAAGTGGTATTCAAGAGTCCTCTATATATTGATTTGCGATCTAACATTTAAGCTTATTTCATAGATGGTCATTTCGTTACCAGAAGCTTATGAGCAAGAATCTCCTTTTTTTCAAGGATATCAACAGACTCAGTGCCCTGAAAATTCATTTGCAAAAGTAGTAGTGGTAGTTAAATCAGTTTGTAGACAGCAAATTTTACTTCATTAATGAATTAGAAAAAATGATGCATTTGCATAAAATTAGCAAAAAATATATAAATTATTCAATTTAAACTTTTTATGAAGGTTTTGACTTAGAGAACTCAAGGAAAACTGAATTCCAGATTTTTTTTTAAAAAAAACTCATTTTTATTATGATCGTGTTTATAATACAGCAATTAGATTACATAGATGCTAACTATAAATAATGTATTCGCAATTAAATGACAGAGAGTTAAACACAAAAAGTAAAATCTTTTATTCAACAAAACAATGCACCTTAAAAAATAATAACAAAAATGTACAAAGTATGTTTCTAAAAATTAAATATTTTTGAATATATTTAAATTTTAACTAACTAGAATATCCTGAATCGCTGTTTTTATGAAAATATTTTCTACAGCTAATAGGTTTATCAATTTAATTTATTGCCCAACAAATACTAATACGCTCGGGAACTCATTAATTCAAATAAAAGATCAAGGCAGGTTTAGAAAGAATTCGTCTTTCATAATATAAATATACGTCTTTTTCAATAATGATGATGAATAACTAGTAGTTCCAGTTGAAGGAACTTTTGAGCGGACATTCCCTAAATTCTTTCATCGCATGTAATGAACATTCCAACCGTGGAAGAGGAGCTGGAAAATGCAGTGGTGATACTTATTTAAAGATAAAATATTTTTTCTTGTTTTCTCTCATACGAATGACTTACCAATAAAAAGTTGTTTGTGAGAAAAAACAAACGAGTTAAAGAGCACCACTGCTCACAAATGACACATTCCTAGTGAAGAATTTTGATCGTAAGATTTCGTTTTATTTCTGCGAAAATATTTTATTTCATCAAGACTGAAAAGAACTGTGATATTTGAAAAATTATTTTCTGAAAAAAAATTGGGAACTATTTCATTACTTTTTAGAGCAATGCTATTTTCTTTATATATGTGCCATAGGAAATCACAAATTAATATCATCCTTTAATTTTTACTATTACACATTAAATATCAATAAAAATTGAATCAGTTTGAAAATCGATAGTACAAGTTTAATTTAATCGCTACTTAATGATGCTTATTCTCAATTTTCGCCATATGTTATAATTTTTTTGAATTTGAAATTATATATTTGACAATAATAGGAGTTAAAATTATTATATATGAGTTGTTAAAGCAATTAAAAAAAAACAGAAACAAAAATAATAATTAAAAGAAAATTTTTAATGTGGCTTAAGGAAGGAATTAGACTTAAGATTTAAAAGAGATTCTTTTAAAAATACTGCAATTATTAATTTAAAATTCTATTAAGTAAGGAAATTTTTAAAATTTTAAACTGCCCTTGTCGGCTTAAACTAAACGTAAACTAGATGTTTTGTCTTGTCTTTTTCATTTTGCTTTTTCTTTTGTTCTATTGTCAAAGTGTTAAGGGCTTGAATCAATGGAAAACGGCTTATCAAACGGACCCTATTAAGTGATAGGAAATAAATAGTTGTTTTAAAATGCTAACATAGAAATAAGCAAAAACATTTATAAATACAAAAATGAAAGCGACGCCATTCACAAAATGATAATGTTATTTTTAATAGTTTGTATAGTACATCTTCCTTACCGTGATCAACCTCCAAGGAGATGACAAGCTGCCCAGGTCTGCTAATGGTATGTCCTTTGGTGCGCAGATCACAAATGCGGACTTTCTTTACTCAAGTACTGCCAAGGATTATCTACTGAACACTGGCCTGTTTCCAGGTGTAGCGAGGTATAACATCTTCTTGTAGTACCTCGCTACATCATCTTCATAACATCTTCTTAACATCTTCTTCTTCTTTTCGGATTTTATTTGTTTCAGATGGATTCCGCACTTAAAATGTACGCATGTCCTTTATATTCCCCATTTTACATCTTTTCCAAAAAGAATCCAAATGTTGAAGATTTTTCCACATACGATTTAAATTTGTTTCAGGATTTGTGGGGCTGGTAGGAATAGTAGTTAATTCTATGATGAAGTGAAAGGATGTTAAAAGCTTCCTCAGAGTCATCTTTTATTCCATATTCATGGACAATCGGTCTACTGTTAAGAGAGGCTTCAATATCACATGATACAATGATCAAACCAGCGTCATCCAAAAGAGCCTTATTTAGAGTTTTTGAAAGACATCGCTTAATGGAACCTATCATTAATTCCCACCATCCTCCCACTCAGTTGATATTAATAGATTGTATTTTAAAACAACTTTCATTTCATAACATAAAATTTTTTTCGTTATGAAATAAAAATTGCTTTTTTTCTTAACGATATTTTTATTTCATAACATAAAAACAAGCAAAAACATTTAAATTATTATTTAATAAGATTTAAATGAAGTAACATTTTAAAAATTATGGAGAAACATGTTATATACATGGTGTTAATGAATTCTATAGCCACGTCATGAGTTCGGAATCAAGAAATCGAATTATCTGCAATACAATAAGTGTTCTTCAGGAATCTTCCAACGATTTTTGAAGCAACATTGACTATCAACCCGATTTTGGTTGTGACTGACAATATATCAGATGCCAGCTCATCACTGATGAGATTGATCACAGGTTTTTAGACGAATACTTGTTCTGCTTACTACAACATGTTTTGATCAGTGTTTTGCGACATCACAGTGTGTGAACACGCAATTATTCCATGAATTGGTAGTATTTTATAAATATTTCTATCATTTCTTGTTAACACAGACGGAATAGAACAGTGACTATTACTAGTGCAATCTGACTAACGTCTGACCTTTACATAGAGAATGGCAGTTATTAGCAGTTATTATTACTATATACATATTTCAAGTTTGTTTCGAGTATGTTTTCTTATGTTTTGTATTAGTGCATGTAAGCATAAGTAAATGTTCAACAAAATTTCTCAGAAGAGCCTAAGAATTTTCAAAATTATTATTTTAGAACTGATTCTGCTTCATTTTGCTGGAAGAAGAAATTAAATTATCTTCAAATTTATCACAAAAGTGAATGGATTTCAAATAGCTTAAGTTCGCATTAAGGTGTTTAGAAAATAAGACTATCCAATCTTTAGGGTACAATTATATTTGAAGACACATTATTTATCAACCACAAATATTCTCCTTGTATAAATTTATTTATCAGTTAGGTTATTACTGAAATTTTATCAAATAGACAATATCTAAAATTTTGTTCCTTGTTGCGCATCGTTTTAAAAACTATCTTTAATTAATCAATACCTCATTTTTAAAGATTACGTAAAAATTTGATTATTAATAATAATACATGCACAGATTTATAAAGAAATTGGACTACCTACCTTAAATACTATTTCAAATTTAAAAATCAAAATATTTATGCTCTCATTATTTATTCCTGAAGCTTCACAAAGATTAAATGCTTTCATAAGCTTCAATTGAACTGAGACTTAATATTTCGCTGGAAAGAGGATTAAAACATATTTACTGAATTTTCAATGACTTGTTTTCTTGAAACAAAAGGCAGCGTAGACCGAAAATACCGACGCTTGCCTCATACCGAGGCTTATCTGCATTTTCAGTATAAAAAGTTTAATCCTCTTTTGCAGTCGGAAACAGGAAAATAGAAATGCATATATTGACGGCAATAGCTTTTGAAGAATTCGATCCACTTGGATATTTTTGTGTATTCAAATGTGAAGCGCAGAATTTTAAAGATGCATGTACGCATGGTAAGGATTTTACTTGTCACGTGCTGGTGTCTAGGCTATGAATGTATGCCAAAAGAAATAGTTACGAAAATGAAAATGATAGCATTATTTATCTGTCAAAAGCAATTAATGTATTTAAATAGAGGAATTAATTTTTACATCTAAATTAAGACTATTTTTAAATTGATAGAAAATTCAAAATTCAACTTTATTTTTAAAGTTTTAAATAAGGGGATAAAATGTTCAATAAAATTAATTGTTTTTGAAATTTAAGTACATTTATTCATAATAACTTATTGTATTTCAAATAAATCATTACATTTTTAATATTTTATAAACTTCGTATCTGATTCTATGTAATTTATATTTTTACATATTTTATGGAAATGCTAAACACATTATGTTAGACAGGTGATATAGGAGCAGATGAATTGCTCTTTAGATTTCACTTAAACATTTTGTAGTTTCAACTTCTGTTTCTGATATGGATGCATGTTAATATAATTTTAGAATGAATTCTATGCCTTAAAGTTTCAGTTAAATATAGACTACTTATAAGTTAACTATAATTAAATATTTAAATATTAGACTACTTATAAGCAGTCTAATCTTATTTAGATGTTAAACTTAGAATAAATTAATGCTTAATTAGAGCTTCTTAAAGTTATATTAGTATACAGCAATAAATGACCAAAGAAAAAAAAAGCTTTGAACACATAAGAGATTTTATCGTTGTCTAGAAAGTAAACATCACTAAAGCTTGAATATTTATGAATACACACACGCAAGCACACAAACATAAATAGGAAATGAGTAATTAATTAATTAATTAATTAATACTTAGTTGTTATTGATCAAAATGAAAATTGCTTAAAATGTTACTTAAATGTTCTACCTTTGTAGGTAGAAGACATGTCTTACAATTATTAAAATAAGAAATTAAGAATTTATAAAATCAATTTTAAGATGTTTTGAGAATTTGAAAAGAAGCAGAAACAATTTAATGTAGTAAAAAAAGTGCCCTGAAAAATGTAATAATTATCTAGTTGACTCATGCATATTGATTTATGACAGCAATTGAAAGTATAATTGTACCACGGTGATAATAATTTGATGCCCGGGTGGTTGCCGGAGGGGGGGAGTAAAAATTCTAATAAACAGTTAACATTTTGTCTGTCTCTCACCAACAGAAAACCTTCATTCTGCTCATCCGACTTACATTGAACGAAATTAACCGTATTTTTTTCTAACACTGTTTCTTCCACAGCTTTCAAAGAAACTCTCGATTTATTTAGATTGATATGTAGTTTGCTGAATGGTGCTTAATCAATGTGCAGCTCATTTCCTACCCTAGCATGAGCAATATGAGGCAAATCTAACCACGTCCTCCCAACCAATTAATCCTCTGGCAGAGACTCATAACTAACTAAAAGAATGATGGTTTCTTTACCTAAAACATCGTCGATTTCAATATCCACTATTGCCTTTCCAAGTGCTTTTCTTACTGGTTTAATCTGATTTCCAAATCCATAAATATCAGTTACTTCGGGAATAATAACTATACCCAACTTATCAGCAACTGATTTCTTCATTAAACAGCAAGAACTTCCAGTATCAACCATCGAATCTACTAAATTTTCTTCATTAATTTTTGCTTTCTTAATGTAGAGTAATGCGTTTGAGCTGTTTGATGTTTTAGATATCAAATTTGTAACGGCCTTCTCAGAATCCTTTTTTTTTCAGGGCTGTCCTTAGAAATGTGTCCATAGTTGTTACAATTGAAACATTTCGATTCACCCTTCTCATTACGAATTGGTTTGCAAAAACCCGATGCACTATTGTTTTCATTTGTTTCTACTTGTTGAACTAGGTTTTTAAATTTATTGTTATTAAAGTTACTTGCACGTTGATAACGAGAATTATTTGGACTCTTATTTAAGTTGTTTGCTTATTTTCGTTCAAAAACTTGAAAAACTTGACAAACAACTTGAAACGATGCGAAATAATAGAACGTTCAAAAAACGTTCTATTATTTCGCATCGTTTCATATTCCTCTAGCTTATCAGCGAGTTCTTTTGGCGTCAAAAATTTCGCCCATTTGTCGATGAAATGTTCTTTCAATTCAGCCGGAACTTGGCGTTTCACCTGATCCGTAATCATCAAGTCTTTCAGACCTTGAAAATCCTTAATACCTGGTCCTGAAATCCATTCTTCAAAATAGTTCTGTAATTCAAAGGCGTAGTCACTCCAAGTACTATTTGTGTTTTGATGAAAAATAAACTTTTGATGAAATTTCTCCGGACTGAGTTTAAAAGGTTTCAACAACAATTTCTTAATGTGCTCGTAATCATCAGCTTTTTCTTCAGGTTCCCTAGCAATTATTTGTGTGATCACGTACGGTAATAATCCCAATAGATGACATACCCACTCTTCTTCAAGTATTTTAGCCCTTCGTGCTTGGCGCTCAAATGGAACCAAATATAAACTTATTTCCGATTTCTTAAGATCACATTTGCGAATTAGTTTCTGCAAATCGTTGTTCGGTTTAACCAAAACCACTTCCTGGTCTACGTTACTTTCGTTGTTTTTATTTCACGGCTATTAGCAATGCGTAATTTTTCCAATTCGTACGCTCTCTCTTTTTCTTTTTTTAAGCTTTCCTTTTCTAATCGTAGCGTTTTCAATCGCTCTTGTCTTTCAATTTCAAGTCGTTCTTTTTCTTCTTGCTTTCGTTTTTTTTATTCTTCAACTAACCTATTCAGCATTATTTTAGCAAATTCTTCATCATAATTTGGCTACTTTTTATTCAACTGCCTTAAGCAAGCGTTTTTCATACTACTATCAACAGTTTCGCCTAATTCCGTCGCCAATTGTAACAAACAAGCTTTCTTATAATTTCCTAGATAAGCCATACTTATTTTGAAAAACGTAAACGCAACGAGTATTTTAAGTTACTTTATATCTTTATATAAAATTCGTACCTGTCTGTCGTTTCGTTGCTATCCGTTATTTCGAATTTCGTTTTGTTTTAAAAACCATCAGTTTTCGTACTTCGTTATCGTTGGTGGCGTATATGGATCTTCAAATCCCATTTCTGATTTGTTGGCTTCTCTTATCTTAATGTGCTTATTTCTATATAGATGAGTCGTTTCATTATAATATATATATATATATATATATATATATATATATATATATATATATATATATATATATATATATATATATATATTTACAATATAAAACTCACTAATTTACGTTACTAAGTTACTAGTTACTACATTCTATGAATTTTACTTAATTACCAAAAGAATTGCCATGAGAACTACTGATGTTGCCACTCAGGCGTATGAAACTTTGCGCTCACACACCCTATCATTAGATATCATAGCCTATAGTCAATTTATAGAGAAAATGGCATCAGGCTTATTGAGTTTGCAGCCGAACATGATAAAGTTGTGGGAAGTACCATGTTCCAACACAAAAACATACATAAAAGGATATGAAGATCATCTGATATATCTACTTTTAATCAGATTGATCACGTTCTGATTGACACCAAGCACTTCTCTAACCTTTTGGATGTTAGGTCCTTCTTTTGAGCCAATTTTGATTCTGACCATTGTCTGTTTGTGGTTAAAATAAGAGCTAAAATATCAACATTCAAGTACGAGAGTAAAAAGAGAGGGCAATTTTAACTGCTCCAAATTCAACAATCTGAAGATCAGAGAAGAATTTGTTGAAAAATTGAATCACAAAATTCGGGACAATGAACCAGTTGACCCCACCGGTATTGAAGACCAATAACTATTTGTAAAAGAAGCTATCCTCAACACTACTGATCAGGTTTTAGGAAATGCAGAGAAGAATCATAAAAAAGCTTGGTTTGATGGCGAGTACAAAGCAAAATAATTAACAATAGTCGAAAAGACTTCAAATCCAGAGTCACAATCTGCATAAATCGCAATGGTGAAATTCTCAGTAACCTCACTAAAATACATCAGAGATGGGTGGAATATTTTTCTGACCTTCTTGACACCTCCTATTCTGTCAATGCAGCTATTGTCCCTCAACAAAACCATCAAGACACTCAGGTACCTCCACCTGTTTGCAATGAAATTGAAGTGGCTGTTAAGACGTTAAAGCTAAACAAGGCATCTGGTCCTGATAGAATTCCGACTGAACTCTAAAGGCATGGAGAAATACTACTAAAGGAACAAATTCATCAAATCATTCTCTCTATATGGAACCATGAAGTTATACCCTCTGGTTGGGTCCTTGACATCATTTGTCCAATCCACGAAAAGAGATATCCTACAAACTGTGGTAACTACCGAGGTATTACCCTTCTGAACTGCATCTATAAAATTTTCTCGATAATAATCTTCAACAGAATTTCTCCTTGGGTTGGTAGTGTAGTAATAGGATATCAGTGTTGGTTCAGAAAGGGTAAGTCCACCTCCGAGCAAATCTTTAATTTACGTCAAACACTGGAAAAGGTTAGAGAGTTCAATATTGATCTTAACTATTTATTTATTGATTTCAAATCAGCCTATGGCAGTGCTGATCGCGAATCCTTACTTGTATCTCTTCAAGAGCTAGGTATGCCAAGTAAGTATGTGCAGTTATTAAATCGACTCTGACTCGTACCCTTTCTTACATAAAGTTGCCAGGTAGTCTAACAGAAATTTAAGATAGAGTTAGGCAGGGTGATGCCCCTGCGTGTCTTCTGTTTAACTTGGCTCTCGAGTGGATCATTCGTGACTCTGGCCTAGGGCCTAGACACAAGGGCCACTATAATTCCCCTATGCCGATGATTTAGTCATAATCGCAAGAACAAAAAGCGCCCAAATAGAGGCTTTCAACTCATTCAAGACATCTGCAGAAAAAATGCATCTTAACATTAATGCAAACAAAACCAAGTATATGCTGGTGGTGAAATCATCTGTGAGTCCTGGGACCTTTTAAGTTGAAAATCTTATAGTTGAACTGGTTGAAAATTTTACATATCTAGGTTAAAACGTTGATTCTCATAATGACATAAGTTCTGAAGTAAAGGAACAAATCTTGCTGCTAATCGCTGCTTATATGGACTGGAAACTTTCTTAAAATCGAAACTGATCAAAAAATCTACAAAAATCATGCAGTACAAAATCATCATATGACCTTTTCTCACTTATGAATGCGAAACCTGGACTCTAACAAAGACTCAGTCAAATCAAATAGTAATATTTGAACGAAAAGTCCCAAGAAAGATTTTTGGTACTAAAAATGAGAATGGAGTTTTAAGGCACTGATACAATTTCTAAGGAAGCTGACATCATCAATTATATTACAGTATGCCTCTTGAGATTTGCGGGCCATATCTGTCCAATAGACTTTGATTTCAAGCATTTTTAATTATAGGCCCATTGCAAACAGATCAAGGGGTTGGCCCAAACTTAAATGGACTGATTGTGTAGAGGAGAACTTTAAAGCTGAAAGTGACAGATTGGAGAACTGTTGCCTCCCGGAAAACACAATGGAGAGTGTTCTGAGGAAAGCCTTGGACCACCCCGGACTGTCGCACTGAAAAAGAAGATAATAATTTGATAAAAAATAAATATTAAAAATCCAAATACATTGTAATATTAGTAATACATAGACTGTGTTATATAGTAAGGTATTTTTCTTAACATGGTTCAATATTATAATTTAAATAGAGTAATATATTTGAAGGCTACCAGTATCACCTGCATTTTGTTTCAAAATCTTATTTTGTTTCATATATAAAAGTCATTTTTTGGTAAATATTATCTATAAACAAAATCTCTATACTATGCCTAAATTAATTTTAAAGAAATTATCAATAGACTTATACATTAATTTGCAATTTTCTCTAAATACTTATTCTAAAAATACATCGTTAAAATTAATCATATACAAAATTAGGATATAAATATCACTAGCAAATCAATCAAGTACCATTTACAATGAAAATAATTTTGATTAGAATACAAAATTGGTTAGTTTTTATATAATATCAGGCATTCATATAAAATATAGGAAATAATCTGTTTGGGTAAAAAAATATTTTTTGTTGAATTACTAAACATATCATGTAAAATTCTAAACTTAATAAATGCAAAAGTTCTAACCTTTTTCCTAGGCTAAGTGTTTACTCATAAATTTCACAGTGTGGCTAGTCTAATGCGTAAGTATTGAAATTGAAAACGTTTTTATTATCAGATTTTATAAATTTTATATTAAAGACATTATTGTAATTTTTTGTTAAAATATCTCGCTATATATTTGCAAAAGTCATTGAAATTTAAAAAAAAAATCTGTATCGATAAAAGTTTTAAATATACTAACTTTCAAGAAATAAAATACAAAACTTAGATATGGAAATTTGAATTAAAAAATTAGAAATTTCTAATTTACGCATTTAAATTGCTTCAATTTATCGAGTTTCTTCATAAATACTAGTTCATAACATATATTAGTCAAAATTAAAAAAAAATATTGAAAATGCAGGCAAAAAGATATTTTTGAGATAGAGATTTGGATTTAAAATTGAATTTAGAAAAAATTCTTCTTATCTGATGTCAGGCGCCTGTTTGATTTAATAAATATAAAAATAGAGGATACTTTTAGCTCTCTGAAATTGTGGAATGCAACTTGAATGCTAAGTAGCGCTTTTAGAAACATGTTTTCTTTTGCTCACAATAATCGATATTCCTTATATCTAGTTTTAAACGGTGCTTCTTACTTTGATATTCGTACTTTGTTTTATTTGGTAATTTGTGATTTTTCAATTTCAATTTTTGATATATTTCACACATTATCTAAAGAATCACAAATTACTAAATTGTCATCTTCTTGCAGATTTCGTGCTGCGTATGTTTTATGCAATAGGAATTAAGACATTTTCCATTATTTAATTCATAGATAAATACGAAGAAAATGCACGCTGATTACGCTGTCTTCCATATTATTTACAACAAATGCATTCATAAAAACACCCTAACATTTTGTTGCATTAAAAGCTTAAGATGATTAAAGTGTTATAAATTAAGAAAATGTATTCGAATTTGATTTTTTTGAGTCAAAATTTAAATTTCCAAAACTACATTGTTTGCATTGTTTTTCTGTAAACTTAATCTGTTGGTTTTCTATTGAGTGCATTAATTACAGAGTAATAGAAAATATGATATGCAAAATAATGAGGGTCACGAAACATGATTTTCTGTTCTAGATGCGATAATTAGCATAATAAATTTTCCAAATGGAAGAGTTTAAGCCCCTGAAACTCTTTATGATACCTCTTGACCAATCCTTTTGTTGTCTTCACTCAAGAGTATTTTAACATTTCATTTGTAATTTTAAATTGGTGTTTTAGTTAACACTATAATGTTTTAACAGATGTTCTCATATTCAGTGGGAAAATAAAACACGTTGGAAGTTTTTAACCTGTGAAAATCCGGAATTAAAACGACACACATGAATGATAAGTTCAAAACTTAATGCATACAAACCATCTAAGTTATTTACCTGCAATTAGAATCGAGCTTTGATCCTTCTGTGTTCGGAAACATGTGATGCTATCACAAGAAAGTGGTGATCTTCTTCCATCAGATCATTAGACCTAATTGATTGAGAGTTCGATGAATATAAAAATATTGAAGGTAATAAATAGAAGAAGTTTTAGTCACTGTGTTAGATATTATTAGCAACAGGTATAAATGTATGTTCCTTAATTGTTACATCATTGTTATTTACCGTGCAACGATCTTTGCAAATGTAATTTGAGAAAAAAATTCCATTAAAACTTATGATCTCATTTCTGACAGTAAACTGATCAACACCCTTTGCATTACACTTACACAATATTGAATATTTTTTAATATTTTTATTTATTTTACAATTTTTTTGTGATTATTACACCCTTAAGTGTGTAATAATCAATTAGCACATATTATGAATGTTTTGTCCCAGTAAGCTGTAATAATTTTTTTCTTTGTCCTTAATTATTGCATCTGATACTGTGATCATATCTTTCGCTTAATAGCTAATGTCATTCATCTTTGTTTATTGTTTATTTATGGCGAGATTATACATAGTTGATGTTATAAATACTTAAGTTTTTTGAAAAGTCTGAATCACAACCATATATAGATGACAAAGATTATAACTAAGAAATGTCATCAAGCTGTAATTATATATTATTCTGTTTCTGTGTTCTGAATTTTCTGTAAGTAATTTCAAATCCTGTTTTGCCGAGCTGGCAGCCGAATGGTTAGCGCTCTTGCCTTCGGTTCAACAGTTCGTGGGTTCGAATCCCACCTTGGGCATGGATGTTTGTAGTGGTTCGGAATCCACTTTAAGCCGTAAGTCCCGGTCTAATTAGCCCTCGTGTGCAAAAAATGACCGTTGAGCGACAAACAAACAAACAAATCCTGTTTTAGAGTGTAATATTTTTTAAAATTTTTTTTTTATTATTTATGCTTCATATTTTCTTTTTTTTAGTTTAAATAGACATAATAGTCAAAAATAATTGGAGTAAGAATACAAAGTTTCAGTTATTAATTTTTTTTAAATTATAAGAATGGAGAAGGTGATCTTAATAGTTATTAAATTGTTATTTAATCAATTTTAGTCAGATTAATTTTTAGATACATCTAAACATCTTCTGTTCCAATACAATTACAAAATTGTTCGTAAAAAGAAATTCAAATTTAAGAAACTTTGTTAAAATATACAATGCATACATGAAATGTTATTAAGTAAAATATTCTAGTGGATATCTTTATATTTTAGTAAGAATACACTTTAAAAAACTTACGTAATATTTTTTATCGTTGGTTATTTAATACTTTTTTTTGGAAAACTTTGTTACTGAAAGTCTGGAAGTAGTTTTAGTTGAAAAACCCATTCGTGTCAAACAGATCGTAGAAACTGTTATCTATAAGGTATCAGGAAAAATTTTTATGGGAAGAATCCTCCAGACTCAATCATATTTTCAAAAGCTTTCTTCATTTCTTTATTTTTTACGGTTGACTTATTTGTAAAGATTTTCCAGCAAGTCAAACAAAACATTTTTGGACAAATTCACTGAAAAAAGCGGTGGCTGTCACTGAAAGGCTGACAGCGAGAAATTGTTCTTCGGGAAGATGGAAAAAAACATTTCGCTTCAAAAAGCAAAACAATGAAGTGTAAATTTGAAGCGTTAAGAAATATCACAAATAATGCAGGCCCAATTTATGAGAAAATATTCATATTTTTAGGTCTTTCAAAATATATATTTTTGTTGATGATAAATTCTTCTATAAAGCTTATGTTATCTTATTCTGAACATTTATTTCCTTCCTAAGAAAGACATTCATGGAACAAAATTTCTATATTAATGAAACCAGAAATAAAAGATACAAAACAACTTTTGAAATTAAGGTAATTTAAATATTAAATAATTCTGAAATATATTAACATAAACTAATACAATTTTTAGGGAATAATATATACATGTAAAATTTATTAAAATAATCTCCAGTCATTAACTTAATGAGAGCTTTTTTGAATAATCTACTTATCACCTTACTTTATAAGTTCATCTTTAAAAATTGATAAGAAAGTACTTCATACGTTTTATTAACTGAAACTTTTTTTATGAGATTAATTACATATAAAGGGTGAAATGAATTGTATTTTGGATGTGATATATATATATATATATATATATATATATATATATATATATATATATATATATATATATATATATATATATATATATATATATATATATATATATATATATATATAATATATATATAATATATATATATATATGTATATAATATATATATATATGTATATAATATATATATATAATATATATATATATATATATATATATATATATATATATATATATATATATATATATATATATATATATATATATATATATATAAAATTTGAGGTATTGAATAAAATGAAAGCCAATCAATATCAAGAAACATGGTATTTGATTGGTCGTAGAAGAATATTTTTCTTCTTTCTTTTCATCTGAGAACATTATTTGTAATTAGGCTCGTAAATACGGTTTGGAAACATTTGGCAGTCTAGTCACA
The DNA here is from genome assembly GCA_037975125.1 of Latrodectus hesperus. Lineage (NCBI taxonomy): Eukaryota > Metazoa > Arthropoda > Arachnida > Araneae > Theridiidae > Latrodectus > Latrodectus hesperus. Next base: position 75,194,686 of record CM075853.1, on the reverse strand, counting down.
AAATTAGATTGGTTAGCTGGATTTTGCAAATTTGATTGATTGGATTTTAGCATACATGTTTTGGATGTATTTATTATTTTAAAACTTAAAATACTGTAAATATTTGAATATATAGATAAGTAGATAATATAAGATTTGAATATATAGATTAATAATATAGCTAAGTATTTCTTATCTATAATATTCAAGAATAATTTCCATGAAATATTTATGTGTGTTTAATTATGCATTAAGCATCTTAATTAAAATATATATAAAAAAATGGCTTACTACATGCATCTAGTCTAGGATAGTCATTTATGATTTTGAAAATAGCGGTGATTTCAAAGAAATTTTTCCATTTAAATATTTGAAACATTTTCGAGGTATTTCAGGAAAACTCTGCACGTTCTTCGTTTTCCATTTCTACCTTTTATGTATCTTTCTGAAACATAGAGTATATCTGGGAACAGATAGAAGCATCATCTAAATATTTATAGTGCGTGGGTTCTTCCACCGAATGCCTGACATGTAACCCCTGGTGAGTACGGCGATCTGCAAATAATATCAAACAATGCTGATTTTCATTCAGTTGAACCTGTCCAAATGGATTCAATCTCCGCATACATCCATTCACTCGATGTCTTGATTCTGAAAAAACCGAACGAAATGTTTCTGTAAATTAAATTTTCTGAACGAATGTAAGGGAATGGATTCTTTTGGATTTATTTTGCAAAAACTTCCTCAATATTTTGAGACATTTTTTTTTTATTTAGAAACCTCAACTACCAAAAATTAAATAAGATAAAATTGTAAATTTTCTCTTCTAAATGTTAGTCATTTACAAAATAACATACTTTATATATGTATTTATCCTGAAAATTTAGAAAAGAAAATACTAGTTATTAATAGTTTATGTTCAAAAGACAAAATATTAATTGGTACCAAGATTTTCCAGAAAACTTTTCGAAATTTATATGTAGATACATTAATTAAATTATACTATCAAACCAATTAAAAACTTTTGGAATCAGCTGCTTTATCTTTATTTAACTGCTAAACAACACTTAAATAGCTTTATTTCCTTATTAGTATTTTCTTACGTACACCCCTAATAATAAAATAAAACCCTGAAATTAACAAAAATTATGTAGCATCAGTAAATTATTAAAAAAAATATTTTAAATGTGCACTGCTTTTGTATGGTATACTAAATGAACAATTGGACAAAAAAGAGTATATGTAATTACAATATAAATTTATAATAAAATAATTTAATTCATCGTAAAAATGAAATTTTAGTTTCAGTCTCTTTTTATAAATGTAATGTAAAATATCAAATTATACTGAAAAATATTTAACATTGTTTCAATAATTTACGAGTAATTATGAATAGCATTTTTAATCTCTTCTCCTAGTTCAAGAAAAATATCCTTCTGGTTATCCGTTGAAAAATGTAACAATTGTAGAGAATGTAATCTCTTAAATTTAAAAGAGATTTTTCAAAGTAATTGAACTTTATAGAATCCATTTCATCTTCTTGTCTCCTGTAAAATAAATGCTTCAATCACATTTTTTAAAACTCTAACAGAGAGGAACTGTCACTTAAATATCATCAGGTCTTCCCAACCATTATAACAATCCTAAATGTTATAACACATTACAATTTTATGTATTTTTCGTTTTTATATTTTTTATTACAAATAATGGTGAATGTTGACATTTAAGTCATTTTGAAATATCTCACATTCATCTCGTTGTCAACTAAATAATCAAATTTCATTTTGGTCATTTTCAATTATAATGATATGTCTCTTCGTCAATTCTCTAGGTTGTAAAATAAAATTACTCAATCCTATTATTTTACCTGCATTTATAATTTATTCTTATTTATAATTAAGTACACTTCTTCTTACTGCAGCCAACATGTTTTCGTTTTTCCCAAAAAAGGACTCCTGCTACTTTACGATTTAATAACTTTGCAATTAGTAAAGTTTCCTCACCTCACTAGATTTAATTTCAGATTTTCTATTTGAAAATTTTATTTCATGTTAGAAGATAGTGTTTTGAATAAATCTAAATAAATACTAAAAATTCTTAACAAAACTGTAAATATCTTTTATTTTCCGAAACGCAAATATTCCTTAATCACTCAGTGGAAATTTCTTACTAGAAGCCATGGTACGTGAAAATTGTCTCATTGAAATGCAAGTAATATTTCTATAGGAATGTTCATTTATTTATATATAAATAATACAAAACACATTCTCTCTCTGAAACCTGGTATGGCTTTCAGCGTAACAACAGTTCCTAAATTACGCATTATATTTCATAAATTGTATACTTTTTTCCTTCACAGACAGAGTTTATGAACATAAGTAAAAATCCCCGTGTTTTTTATGAGAAATATATCCTTATTCAAAATTAATAAACAAGAAACACAAAAAGCAAAAAATAAAATACGTAGAAATAAATAAATATAAATAATAAATATAAAATTAGAAAAGAGATAGCCTTGCAGTCACTAAATAAAAATAAAATCTAGAATTAAGTAATTAATAATTAGATTAAATTAGATTAGTTAAAAATTTAAATAGTTGAAAGCTAAGAACGTGATAAGAATTTAACATAAAATGTAAGAACACGATAGGAAATATAGACAGTATTTTTTTGTCGATACATGTTAACGTCAAATTAAAATTTGCATAATGTCACATTTTTAACATTAATATTAATTAGCATTTTCTAGTTTCCTATAGTACTTTCAAGGCTTAGAAGCTTTTCTAAATAAAGCTATTTGTTAAACAAGGCGCAAAAATTTATCAGGATTTTATTATTTAAATGAATTGAGTAGAAGAATTTAGTTACTTTAAGTTGATTAGGTCTCTGCAAATACAGTTAAGTATATTTATATATATTTATTGAATAAAAATATATATATTAACATTAAATATGTAAAAAAATTTTTTTTTCGTTTTGGATCTAGTAAAGATTTATTTCAAGTATCCTACATTAAATACAACACTACGGTAAAAAAAAAAATTAAACTTAATTATAATCGGATAAAAATGCAGTTTTTTTTTGTTGAAAGCCTTAGTACAAAAATACTTCTAAAATGCACATATTTAGAGATTTATACATCAATTAATTTTTCTAGTTTTAAGCACTTTAACTTTGAAACAGTAATAAAAAAATGCAAGTAGAAATACCTAATGTTCACTTTTCTAACTCATAAATCAAGCAACTTGTGTAATGTAAAAGAAAAATTATGCATATTTTTCTTGCAAAGCATTCTAAGGGCTGAAAGCTGGAGATCAATGATTATTTCCTTTTTGTTTTTCTTGGCTTCCTTGCCTCCCCTTTTCTTCCAGTGGAAATATCCCCCCCCATCCTTGTTTTCATCGGTGCTCAGCTACTACGGCGATCCCATCTGTTACCTCAAGATTAAGGGAGCGGCGGTGGCGGTTACGTTAAAATATGGACCATAAAGCCAGAGTCATAAAAGTTTCTGGGCGAGAGGAAGCTGCAAGAGGCACTGGTTGCGCGCTCCGGGGGAGTTTATGGGATGGAGTCCGGCGATTTCCAGTGTTTACTTCCTTCGCAAGCTCCAGCTAAAAATTCTTATGTTTCGCGTTTGCTTGCTTTACAAGGCACAAAATGATTGTTATCCACATTAGCTACCGATTTTCCGGACGTGGTTTTCTTGTCTTTTTCGGGAAGGTTAATACAAAAGCGTAAATCATTTCTTTAGTGTTTGGGTGTAAAAGGAGAAAGATTTCGCCAAAAGCGTGTTAAACTATTCGGAGGAGGGGAGAAAGAGCGTAGTGGTTTTTGAAGGATGGAATGATTTCCAAGCTCTTCATCTCTTAGCTACATTTTAAGAGCGTATTTTTCATTTTTTTTTCTGTGTATATGCTAATAAAAGTCTTAATTTACCAATGTAAATTCAGTAAAAATTATTACAGTGAAAGAATTTATTAATAAATTCTTTATAACATTAATTTTAAAATATTTTGAATAATGAAGAAATATTTTAGTTCAATTTTCTAACGTCGTATATATATATATATATATATATATATATATATATATATATATATATATATATATATATATATATATATATATACATACATACATATCAACTCAATTAAGATCTATTAAAATGCTGTAATTACTATTAAAGAAATTCGTTAAAAACATCGACAGTATTAAAATAAACATTAGATTATCTTTAAAAGTAAAAAATAAAAGTATGAGTATCGCAAATTACTGTTTCTTGAAATTTATTAAGAAAATGAATGCACATCAAAAACCAACTAAAGTTCTAACAACTATTCTACATGTAATTTAGTATACATTCACAACACATCTTAAAGTAAAATTACATTCAATTTTTTTTATTCATGAATTACTTTTTGACTGTACATTAACTTTTGAAAATAGTATATGATATTAAATGAAAATCACTTTATAATTTTGAATTGTTAACTTCTTTTCAAATCAAGGTAATAGAATAATAAATAGAATAAATTTTTTTCTGCAAGCATCAAAAATATACTGTCATTTTTAATAAAAGCTTGCTCAAAAATAAGTCTTTAAATAGTGTGTTGTGTATAAGCTGACATTTAAATACTTGACTCCCTCTGAAATTCTGTTAAAGATTAGTAAATTTAATTCTTTAATCAATTGTACATATTTGAAAGTCTTGGAATGCATTTCAGAGTTGCAGTTCCCCAGCAAACTAGAACTCATAAGCAAAAGAGTACCATACATCAACTAACAAAATAATCATATAAAAATTTATTTAAGATTATTGATGATAAAACTTTCACGCACTCATATTTTTAAAATAATATTGTTAGATAATATAGTTTAATTTAGCAATGGGTTAATGAATCATAAAAGACAATCGCAATTTCTTATTTCTTTAAAGTGTTACTTTAAAGAATCTTTGACTCTATCAAAAGTAGAAATAAATTGCAAATCAAAAATAGTTAATATTGAAAAATGAACTTCCAACCGATAAAATTGTATTGAATCCTTCGAAAGGGAAATTATTTAAAATGTTCCCAAATTTTTATAAACATTTGAAAAACAGTAATAAAATTTTGAATTTACTTTCTCTAGTTCTAATTTATTTTCGAATTGAAATTTCTATTCTCGTGTTTGTTAAGTTTTTCTCATTCAGAAGATTTTCTAGAGGTTAATATTCAAGAAGAACTATGAATTTAACTAAATACAGATTCAGCAAGTAAAATTTTATAATTTTGAAAGAATATTTTAAAATATTTCCTTTCATACATTTTATATATATTCTGTCCCTTTTTTTTGTAATTCTAGTCAAATAAAAAACGTGTAAGTATTTTTAATAATCATTTAGTTTTGAACCGTTGACAAAATAACAAAATTTCAACATTTGATTCGGCTTTCTACTTTTTACAGTTGTTAATCACATCGCATACAAATTTCTACTGATTTTAAGAACAGTAAATTATTGACGGAAGAATTTTTTTTTGTCTTTATAGAAATTATTAAACATGCCTTATTTCCACAAATAATTCAGTAGAATTTTGTGCCTAATATTACATGAAAAAATTATAGTGTATATTCATGAATGCTTAAAACGAAAAGGCATGCTATGAAATATAAGAAAAATATAGAGCAAAAATTTGCAGATCATTCCTCACAAATTTCATTGGTAGAAGAATATGCTAATAAAGTTTCCTGTATTTAACATTGTGAAGCTCGACCAATTTTATTTATTATTCAAATTATAGCATCATAGTTATAGTCACTTAAGTTGGGCATAATTAACAATAATATTTTTTCACAAAATTGGAAATAATTTTCATGAAATAAACATTTAAATATATTTTCAGAAAAATTAAATTTCATTCTCAAAAAAATTACTTCATAGCTAAACCAATATTAATTTGAAAAAGTTTCTCGATTAAGGAAATAAATTTAGTAACAAAAAATTTTAAATGAGATTAGAAACAAATCGTATATTAAATAATAAAATGATTAAATATTCATTTAAAATCGTTTACATTAACTATTGTTTCTAAATCTTTACTTTTACAGGCACTTTAAATTCAATAAACTTATCACAATTGAATGTTTTTAAAAATAAATGTTAGGAAAAATGTCATTTTCTTCTTATTCTCTCATACACAAAAGGAAATAAATTTAATTGAATTTTTATCGATAATTTTTTAGAAGAAAACGTTCTAAATTATGTTTTTCACATAAAAATATTTTATGAGTTTCCTTAACGTAATTTTCATTTTAAATACTTAGATTTCTTCTTATTATTATTCTTAGAGTTGGGTTTGTATGTCAATGGGCACCTCTGCTTTTATCAGGATTTTGTACTGTTAACTCCAAACCCTATGTTTCCTAGTTTCAGTTGCTCGGGTCACCCAAAGATTTAAAATAACAATAACTAAATATGTAGTTTATATTATTAATTCAAAATTCAATACACTATCGCAATTAAAGATTCATTTTCATTGTAAAAATTTAATTATAACAATTCCCGGATCTTTTATATTCATTTAAATGTAAACAGATAACATTTGTTTTAACATAAGTATCAAAAGTAATGCTTAAATCTAATATTAAGACAAATGTTCTAATATTTAGATATTTAATTTATGTGACTTGGTGTTTGATTTTCCTTTAAAGATTTTGTTATGGAAAACATCTTTTTATTTCTTTAACAAGAAGGAGTCAACATGTAGTTATTGTCATCTATATACCTTATATATATATTTTTTTGGAAAAACATAACCTATAACTATTCTTACCATAAATTAATCAAAATGCACAAATTCCATTAATTAAATTTATCATTAAAATACCTGCTATAGGTAAATAAATTCAAAATGTAATATTCAGTGAATTTTTTTAATATTCCTCTGTTGTTGTTAAGAAACAGAAATAGTTATATGCTACATGACAATAAAATGTGTATTAGCATAACAGTTGTTTTTTACCCACCCATATAATGTCACTGAAGATTGAGCTACTTAAGAAAGCTTCTGAAATATATTATTGAATGTATTTATACCACAACGGAGAAAGGGGTTTTTTAACATAATGGAAAAAGTTGGAAGATTAAAATGCTTTATTTTTTTAATCGAAAATCAACTTCATGGCTTTAAAAATATTAATGCAGCAAAAGAATTCAATCCTTTTTAATTATCTTTGAATTTCTTGGATATCAGTGAATTAGGTTTATGGGATATATACCAGTTTAAATTATTTTCCATTGATTAAAGTGTGTAATCTTAGTTTAAGTACATCCTCATAAGGGATTTTAATTATATTTACTAAAATTAATAAATTTTTTAATTAAAAAGTTATTATCAAGATTGAGGGAAAATGCTATATATCTGTCGATAACTTCTAATTTAAGTACAAAAATAGTATTAGTGTGATTAACTGAGATTCTTCTAGAATGACTCAATATATTTTAAAGAGTATTTTTATTATCGAATCTTTGCATTCATATCATATGATTATCATAAAGTTTTCATGCGGGATGAAAATGCAAAATTTTAATCATTATCTCAAAGCAAAATTATCTCTTACATCATTGAATCGTTATATTTTTAGAACATTTTTATTTTGTAAAAGTTTTATGTACCTCTTTATTTAAAAATCAGTGTAGTAAATACTGTACATACGAAGCAGTATTGTTTTACTTCTATCTTGACGAAACTATTTATCAGGATTTAAATGATTTGGCATTGATACCCTATGAATACCAATTATTTAAAGGGACATTATCGCCCCTTAATTAATACTGTGATTAAAATGTAAAGGTACTGCATTTTCTGCCTCGGACGTTAGATGGGGAAACATTTTTTTTCTTATTATTAATAACGACACGAATTTTTTGCGCACACGCTCGATATTCTTTTGTGCTTCTTTGTTAAAAGGAGGTTAATTACGTTTTTTTTATTTCTCTGGATCGTGCCTAAATGCGAAAGTTTGATAGCCGGAACAAATGCCTCTGTGCCGCTGACAATGACGTCGCATCGCCAGGGAGAAAGCCGATTTTTGTTATCAGCATTGGTGCACGCCTTTCAAATATATCGACCGCTAAGTGCGAAAAAAAATTGCGAAATAACGCATTCTGCACTTAAAACAAAGAAGCAACCATGTTTATTCCCTCCGGCTCAGCATAAGCATGCATAACCAACGAAGCAATATTTAAACGCTTAATGATAAAAGAAGAGCATTTTATCTAAGTTTTGTTTTTTATTTTATGATAGCATAGGCAAAGTTTTAATTGCTCTTTATTTGAAATTTAGCTATCAGTAGATAAATGTTTATTTTGAATTGGTGGCACTTAAGAAAGTTTGAACATGTTGGAGATATTATTTCGCTTACTTTTATTTGAGTTGTATTCGCAATTTAATTTAGACATGCTCAATATGTATATCGATTTATGTTTTTTTAATGCTATTTGCATAAGGCATAAGCAAATTTGTTTTCAAAATTATCTATTGATGATGGTGCTTTGTTACTAGGAATACCATACAAAAGGAGTTTAATCATAATGATTTAATATTTGGTTTTGAATTAAAAGTTTTAAAATACGGATCTAACTTTTTAATTGAAATGAAATGAAATTAATAGAAAAAAATAATTGCTTAAAATTCTAAAGTTTTTGAAAGGCACATTTTGTTTATGAATAGATTAAAATATTTTGGTAATTAGATAACAAAAATAAAATAATAAACTGTTTTAATCCTTATGGATTAATTTCATAATGCTTGTTTTAGGAAACCATTTATTGAATAACTGAATTGTTTTCAATTTATTCATTCAAAAAATACTGAAATTTCTTTATGCCAACATAATTCTCTTACACCCAATAATTCACCTTTTTCGAGAACTATATCGTACATATTAAGATTTTAGTTTTACATAAAGCTTAGATGTCAATAAATTAATATTTCAAGTATAGGCGTAATATTTTTGTAAATAATCATCTCCATTAATAAGAATTTGATAGTAAGAGTCCTTCCTGAACAAAATATGTTTTACAATTCAATTTAAAGTACCTGAATATTTCATTTTAAGTACAATAATTTTTATATTTAAACTTCACTTGATCGAGTAAAATGAAAAATCTTTTCAGAGTAAAAGATACTCCATTTGAATCAAGTTAGTAGAGTGTAATTAAAGATAAATGTAAATTTTCATCTTACTGCACACATATCTTTCGAAGTGCGAACTTGGTTTTTTCCTGATTTTCTTTCTAAGAGATTAAAAAATTCACTTAAAGTACTCAGTACATGTATTCAATTATTTTATATACAGCTGGTTTGAAGTAGCTTTTAGTATCAAACTTTTGCATGTATTGTTTTTAACATTTTACTTTTGAAAGGCAAAAATTATTTGTTCAGTTATTAGATGCAAGAATAATATTTGAGTGAAAAGATCTTATAGAATAACTTCCTAACAGTTTCATATTTGAGAGAATGCTTTTTAACTTTAGTTCATTTTTCCAGGTAAAAAGTTTTTGTGGAGAGAATAATATGTCACTATATAGAAAATGTATTCCTTGAATAATATTCTTTCCTTAAAATAAAATAAGAAAAGGCCATAGTTATAATAACATTGGTCCTTAAGAAATAAAAACAACTTTTAATGTATGTTGAAAAAAACTAAATAGGGGAAGAGAGTAGAATTTATGAGGGAGTTCAATTCTAAAAGTATATGTTTTAGAAAATAAGTTACAAAAAGATATTCTTTGTAAAGATATTCGAAATTAAATTTTAAAAAAATCATCTGAGTAAAAAATTTGGTTCCTTCCATAAAGGATGAAAAATTATAGTGCTATTTTAAATAAAAAACTCCCTCAAGTCCTGCACGTCGCCTCCAAGTCGGCTAGGGGGTGTACCTGGGCTGAACGGGCGAAGTACGTCGGGAGAAAATTTTCTCCTGGCAGGGTCACCCATGACGTGACGGCTGTCCCATTACGCTCAGCTAAGATTTGCAGGCAATGAAGCATAGGCAGTCTTCTACCTTTGGATTGTCCATGGGTGCTTCAGACCACGGTCCAACAGAAGCTGCACATTACCTCCTCCATATGACAATGTTGACAAATATAAATGGATTGCGTGGGACTTTCTCGGGAGGATTTATGCACAAATCCCTTGCTAGTCATTGACTTTTTAACTGTCAACAATTAAATGGAGTTGATCTGACAAATGTCAGATATTTAAAGAGGATAAGCCAACAACAAATAAAAAAAGATGAATAGTAGTAAACATACATTGGTGTTTAGCAAAAACTTTTAATTTCTGAAGTAAAATAATATTTACCAACCAAATCATGATTATTAAAAATTCATATATGGACTAGAAAAACAAGTATTTTTTATTTTTACATGGATTAAATATATATATATATATATATATATATATATATATATATATATATATATATATATATATATATATATATATATATATATTATATACATGTAAATGTATGCATGCATATATATTTTCTGAAACAACACTTTAATGTGCACATTAAAATGTTGTTTCAATAACGTAACTATGTTTATGTAAGATGATAATATGAAACAATATAATAAAAGATAAAAATAATTTACTAAAAATTGAAAAAATATTCTCGTAATAAATAACTGACTAAGCAATATGAATATGCAACTTAAACTTATGTAAATAATGTAATAATAAATAAATTTAATTTCAAAATAGTTGTCGGTTAAATTAAAAATATTATACGGTAATCATATTTCAAATTAGATTATCATCCCAAAGGTTATTATTTTTGTTTCATATGTTTGTTTTATATTTAATAATTTAATTCCTTACTGTTTAAGTCTCGTACTAATTTTCCATTAAAATTCAAGCACCAGTTACAGAACTACATCATTAGTATCTGACACATTGGAGAATTTGAATTCAAATCTTCGATCCTGTAAATCGTGAAATTCATTATTTTAGCGAGGAGTTAGTTAATAGTTCTGTGTCTTAAAACAGAATGAAACTCCTCTTAATATCTTTTCCTCTTAAATACAACACTTTATGTAATTTAGAAGAGTCGGTACATCACTTGGCATCCCAAATCCACCCACTAAACATCCAAAGTTAATTCGAAATATCTTGCGAAAAGATCCCAAGTAATGGAATTTCAAGCGAATGCAATTACAGGCGATCTAATTCCACGGGAGCTCTTTCTCCAAATAATGTCATTTGAAGAATAGTGATGATACTGTCGACAAGTGAATAATGAAAAGCGATGTATTGAAGGAGAAATTTAAACGGAATTTGTGCATGTTATGTACATTTCTTAGCCGAAACTGAATTGCTTACTTATTTTACCTATCACAGAATGTTTATAATGAAGCGAATATTTTCTTCAACATTCTATATTGTAAACAGAAATGAGTTTTTCTACATTTTGTAATGAGACCTAGTTTAAGGAGAAATATTTTTGACTGTTAAAGAAACTAGTTAATTCCTCAGTTCGTAAAGAGAAAAAGTGTGTCGGGAATCAATGTACATAAATTTTAATATAATCCTGTAATGTATTAAATCCGGTAATTTCACTATATTCTCATTTCAAATTCTTTAAACATTTTATTTTATTTTACACTGGATTCAGAAGATAAAATTTTTGCTACCGTTTAAAAAGCATTCAGAAAAGAAGCAAAAATGTTTTGAAAACTAGTTCAGATATCGACAAAAATTGAGCAATCTGTAATTTTTTTCTTATAATTCAAACCAGATTATCAAACTTGATAGAGTTTATTATTAAAGTAAAGTTTAGTCTGCGTTGTCTATATTTTTAATATCGAAAAGCATCTGTATTAAATATTGCATTTTTTAAAATAGATAAGCATGTCTATTTTTATATTTCAGTGATTTCAAAATTATTAATTAATTTTAATATACATATTCTGCATTACTTTTAAAAAGCTGTACTTTAAAGTTGTATAAATTACTTTAAGAGAATATGAATTCCTTACACTGTCTGTTACATTTCTCTTCCTCTTTTATATAATAGCGATATTATTTTAAATTGATAATAAAAATATTTTTCACAAATGTTATAATGCCTATATTTTCAGTGAAAAATATTTACTTTTTATATGATTTGTATAAAATAATTTTTCTACTTCTTGTATTTACATAGTAGAACAATAAAACAATTTTTCCCATCTGACTTTGAATTCATTCTGAGTAAATTCATTCATATTTTAAACAAACGTTTTTTTTTAAGAAAGTAGATATAATTATACGTATATTATTTTATATTATTATACATTACTATCAATAAATTTAAATAAATATGTATATATAGATACTCAACCGTTTCCCTTGGAAAGATTAAGTTTTCCTCTGTTTGAATATTTTGTAACTGCTTTTAAGAATTGATTTTTGTGTATGCTGCACTTAATATTTATATTTATTTTGTAGTTTTTATTTTTCAAGTTTTATAGATTTGTTCCCTTTTTCATCTTTTATGAGTAATATATTTTTTATTTTGAGAAATGTGTGTCTGTGCAAAGTTTTTAATTTAATCAAATTTATTAAAATTATCAATTATTTTATTGATCCATATCATTATTGGCAGCCAAATTATTTATAATATATTTACAAAAGTAAATGATTTATGTGTGATTAAGCAATTTATATAAGTATGTACTGCTGAGTATATAACACCATAAACTTCACATGTAGGTAATGAAGAAAACATAGAAGCATATAGTATAAAACTATTACAAAATTGATCTTCCTTTATATTTTACTTTTAATCACTCAGAAAGCATATTTACTCTATTGATTTGCAGAAAAAAAGGATCAGAAATTCAATAGGAAAATAATTTTTAGAAGTTATATTTTATTGCAAAATAATATTTAATGATAAGTATTAAGGCATTCAAAATTTTAAGCAATACAATATAGCGTACTCTTAAATATTGTAGACAATTATATAAATAGAATATTAAAATATATATGCTGTTACAAATAGTAATATAAGTAAACAAAATAGATAAAAACAATATAAATAAATAAAATTTATGAAAATAATGAATCGAATTCAATTTCTGTGCATATCAATATAATATTCCTTATTCTCACAATATTCAATATAATTCATGTAATTTGCAATATTAAGGGAATATACTGAAATCATTATACCTGATAATAGTTCTTGAAAAGCTGCCAAAAAGATTTATTATGCTTATAAATTTCTACATTACTGATAAACTTTTACTTAGACAATGTATTAAGCTATATAATTTGTGTGATTCAGGACACAAGTTGTGGAATTAAAATATAAAATGTAAGTTATTCTTTTTTGGTGTATTTTTATCAAGTCTTTTCTTTAAGAGCATTTCGTAAAGTAGGTAAAGTAGTTATAAAATAAGTGACATTATAAATGAAAGTTTACTTCACACTTCATTTCTGATAATTGTGAGCTGATTGTTTTGTATCTCAAGAATAGCTTTGAAAGCACTTAGATATCAATCTCGAGAACAGAGCATGTGAAAATGCAGACTTTTCACCCATTTTTCAATAGGATTTGAAATTGTGATTGTTAATTCATAAGATACAATTAAACATAAAACATATTATAAACAACAATTCTTTGCTTTTGAGTTGTTGATAAACTTTTAATATTAATATATTTAATTTTAATTACTTTCTTTCTCTTAAATATCAGTCAGTAATTGCTTAGTATTTTCATTCAAAATGAAGAAATGATTACGCGATATAATAAGTTTACATTCAATTTATGCATTATACTTATCTCCAGGATAAAATAAAATAAATAAAAGTAGTGAATACTCTGTTAAAATGAAATGCAATTAAATTATTTAAACAGTATTATGTTATTTTATAAATATACATGTCAATCGTATAATTTTTTGAATAATATGGAGAACACTTTTAAATCTTTATTGCAGTATTATGAATGCATTATAAAAACGAAACTTTTCTTCCCCATCTTAAGAAATATGTTTTGAAATGTATCTTAAGAAATATGTGAGAAGAAAAGCTGTCGGAAAGATAATTCCATTCTTGTCACTGATAACTTAAATTTCTTTTTAAACAATGTTCATCATTTTCCATTCTGAAAAGTGTGAATAAAGCAATCGCATATTTCAGACAGTAATCTATGAAAACTCATTTCACACGTAACAGTAAAATTGCTAAAAAAAGTTCTATGAACAAATTGTTTCAAATTTTTCAACAATTGAAATGCTCTGAGAAATGATTTTCATATTGAAAACGTAAATGTAAGGGACCATCAACATATTTATTATGTTTAAGTAAGAAATAGACTTCATGTGTAAGCAACAAGAGATTATATATCAACATGGAAAGTATGTAGGTACTTATTTTGAAAGCAAGTATAATTAATTTTAATACAAGTACTTCCAATCATTATTGAATGCTTAAAAATTATAGATTTAAAAAGGTTGACCTATATTATACAACAATAAAATTGTTAAAATTATTCAAAATTTACTTACATGAAATTTCAATTTATTTACCAGTGAAAATAAACTGAAAAGGTACTTATCATATGCATCCACATGTTATGGATTTTAAAGAAATGTATATGAGATTTTTTTTCACTTTTAAATATTCTGTACAGAAACAGGATGTTTAATATGTGCTGCCTGAAGATTTATTACGTATTTTATAAGGAATTTTATATATTTTTATATAATAAATTATTCTTTATAGTTATTTATTTGCGCGTATCATTTCTTCCATGCATGGAATATTGTATAAATACTGAAAAAGTGCTTATCCTCATTCATACACTTTTTAATCAATAATAATAAATTTGATCAGTATTATGCGTATGAAATGTATTCTATATAAATACTATTTACAATTTATTTTTGTATACTTAATTTTTTCTGTAAACTTTAAAGAAATTTCAGCCTTTATTTTTCATTTTTTTTCTCATTTTCAAAAATTTGTGAATTTATCACAGATTATTTGTATAGTCTAAAAATTGTCACTATATATATATATATATATATATATATATATATATATATATATATATATATATATATATAATTATAGATTTAAAAAGGTTGACTTATATATATATATATATATATATATATATATATATATATATATATATATATATATATATATATATATATATATATATATATATATATATATATATAGCATTCAGCTGTTGAAAAAATAAAACATTTTTAAGGAATTTTTAAGGAATTGAAATAGTTTATTTCACAATATCGATGTTATGAAATAAAAGCAATAACTTCTGCTGCAAATTTTCTCTAATTTTTTCTTAAGACTTTGGTTAAAAAATTCCTGAATTTAAGCTTTTTTTTCTTTTTTTCGGAGGGGGTCTGCAATTTGTAAAGAATTTTTAACGGTTGAACAATAAACTTTCATAAATAAAATATATTAATAGGGTAACACAAACTAAAATTCTTTCATAAATGTTATGAAGATTGATGAATTTAAATAAGAAATTATTCATGTAACTTACAGATTCTAATTAAGTTTACTATGTCCACTATGTCCTTGTAGCAGAATTAAGATCTTCCAACTGATAGTTTTTGGGGGTTAAAACCAGTTACTATTGAGCAATGAATGTTAGATTTGGCAATTTTGTTTCTTTCATACATATGTATTGGGATGTCTGCGTGGAAGATTTATTTATTTGTAAACCAAGAATACAGCTTACAGTTTATAAAAAAACATAGTTTTAATGGAACACAATACGCAAAGAATACTTAAAAAGAGTCCCAAATTATACGTGCGATGATAAAAACGACCATTTTGCTTTTTTGTGAGGTATTTAAAGTTCTTGTTGATTTCTAACGAAAAATTATTAAATCGTCTTTTTTATTTATATTTTATTTACACTTATTTGCTTTCTCTTACTCTCTCTTCCAATGTTGCAATATCACTTTTAAGTAAGTGAGCAGCTATCTTAAAGATCTTTTTAAAAGGGGAAATTCATCGATCTCATCAATTAAAAATTTAACAACGCAGATATCATAGTAAAAGTCACTTTGTCATGTTTTCAAGTATACAAGCAAAAACACCTGTTTTTTAATTTTTGTTCCAGATAGAAGCTGCTATCATTAAAAAATAATGATTGAAAATTTAATGTGAATTTTCAGTTTTGCTCAAGAATAGCTTGGAAGGCCAATTGCATTATATTTTGGTAGCATGAATTGAAAGTTCTCTTCTCATTAAAGGGCAAAGAATGTCTTGATAAATGTGTTTTAATTGTATTTATCAATATTTTGATTTTTTTTTCAAAGATAACATGTAGCTAATCATTGTCAAGCTTATAACTCTTAAAAGCAAACACAACAGATCTTATGATGTTGAAAAATTGATTCTCAATACTTATACACCATTTTTCCATAAAACTTTTTAAACTATTGTAACCACAGAGTTCAAAATTTTATAACTGTAGTAAAGGTTTTCAGTAGTTCTAAAGTTGTAACTTTTTTACATTTTTGTCTTGAAATCTCAGCAACAGAATTAAATTTTATTTTTTAAGTAAAAGCAAATGTTTTGCCCTTTGCAATTCACCAAGTATTCACCAAACAAATTTCATACACCTTGGATGTTCACAGAATATTTTTTTTCAAATATGCTTATATAATTGTTTAAATATAATGATGATTTAATTGAAGTACAGAAAATGATCTAAAGCTCAAAGTTTCTTGCCTACGTTAGCGTCCATAAGCTTTGTGTGACTCAGCAATAACTGGACACTTTCCAATAATCTTTGCTCATTCCAGAATATGCTGTCACTGAAGTTGTCTTCGTAATTCTTCTCAACCTATGTTAACTGCTATCAAACAATAATAAAATTCAAAAATTTATTTACATTTATTTTTTCCTTCAATGCCACAATATTTATTTTTAATGCAGTTGTTAAGCATACATGTATAAACTGAGTTTGGCGTACTCTAAGCATATAACATAACCGTATTTCAGCAATAGTAATTTCAAATAGACAAATATATATTTTCTTTTTTGCTTTTGGTAAGATGCTAAATTTTATTATAAGTGCACTTGATAATGTGTATTTATAAACAAGAAACACTTTACAAATATTTTGTGATAAAACTATTAAGAAAACTATATTTTATTTCATTCTAAAGAACAAATGGGCTTCTAATGATCAGAAAGGACAATGTTTTTTTTAGTCTAGTAGATAACAAAATGCTGCTAAATATATGCTATTTTCTCAGCTTAATAACTAATATTTTTAATAAGGAAATTTTCAGTTGAATGGTGTTTATTCAAAAATGAATGCCTTCCCTATTCTGTCTCATTTTCAAAATGATTCATTAATCTGAATTCTATAAAAATGAAAAAATCTTATTTTCAAAATCTAAATTGAAAATTCTGAAATTTTCCCAAATGAAATATTACTAATTTATTTTTTTAGTTGCATTTAAATATATAGTTTTAAATTTCAAATATAGAAATTGAAATAAATTATTATGTTAATATTTTCATCGGTGTATTTGACCTATGTGTCAGTAACAAATTGTTTTAATCGTATGAAATAAAATAATGAGTCTTTTCAAGATACTTAGTACTGATATGAAACTATATTGAGAAAATACAAAAAGTAAATAAATAAGTTGAACTTATGGTTAATCATTGTCTATAAATATAGAACATATATTTATAGATAACAGGACCAAAACACTAAAAACAATATTTACATAAATTATTTCATAAAGTAAGCATTATTTATTATTGGTGGCTGTAATACAAATAAGTAATTAAGTTTGAATGATTTCATTAGCCATTCTTTAAATTTAGCCATTCAAGAAATTCTTTAGCCACAACGATATAATTCTGTATATGAAATCATTCAAACATAATTACTTATTTGTATTACTGCCACCAATTAAAAATATCAATTACTGCAAATTTCTAATTAAAATATAGAAATTTTTTCTGAGCTTAAAATCTAAATTGAATTCATATATGACCCCCAAAGAAGAGTGGGAGAAAAAACTAATGCAACCTTTTCTTTTCATGATCGTCAAATTTTGTACTTAAAAGAGGAGTGCGTTAAAAGTGAAACAAAAATTCCTTTTTGATCCATATTTCAGCCACATATTCCCTTCTCTTTTATTTTCAAAGTATTGCCATTCTTTTTTTCATTGTGTTACGCTTTTATCGTCTGCTCTTGAAATGTTCGCGAAGTTATCCATTCTAATATAAATGATGAATAGCCAACTAAACATCGCTACCGGCGCTTTGTCATAACTCACCATCAAATAAATAGAACTACCGCAAATGAGAAAGTTTCTTTTCTGCTTAATGAATTTATGATGGAGCTATTATGATTTACATCCGGTTGCTTAATGCGAGCAATAATCTTTTAATGAATTCTAATGGAAAATAAGCCTCGCCGTGTCTCATTCTTTTCTTTCTAATATTACTTTCTGTGATGTTCTGAAAATTTTTGAAAGAATATCCAAAAACATATTTAAATACAATTCGCACCAAGCTTAAATTTTAATCACTATCCGATGTGAATTATAAATGAGACATTTGTTTGCTCTTGAAAAGTGTTACACATGCTTTAATTTAGAAAAATGTTGTTTGCCTCATTTGAAAGTTTTCATTAAGTGAGAAATGTATTTAATGTGTATGAATCAAGAAATCATAGCATTATAAACATACATTTGAATATTTATTTGATTTAGTAAAATAGTCAACTTAGGAAAATTCATATTTTATTCATGGAATGGATAAAGTTTTCGTAACATTTAAATTATTTTTGTTTCATAATACTTAACTAAAAATTGTATTAATTTTCTGATAAAATTTTTATAAATTAGATTTTATGTTGATAAAATAGCGCGTGATAGTTATTCAAATATTTTTTTAAAAAAGTAGTAATGATGTTATTAATAAATGTTGTGTTTCAAATAATTATATTATTTTCAGAAAACGTTTTCGGTGTTTAATTTACTTGTGATTTTTTTCTCTAGATACAATTTTTATACCCCAATATTTTGGCAAGAATTTTTTAAAGTTAATTTAAAAATCAAAATAACAAGTTTATATTTGCTATTTTTATTTTAAATAATTAGTAAATATCAAATAATTATTAAATGTAAACGACAAATTAGATTTGAAGAGAAAAATTAAAATTTTCAATTAACATAATAGTTTCAAAACAAATACGCAATATATTACCATTTATATATATTTTATTATAATTTAACTAATACTTGACATGTGAATAAAATGTCTATTATATCACTGGACAAAAGAATCAGGAAGTGAGCTTTATATTCATTAAATGTTTTAATCTGTGTGCTCTTTTCATAATATTTCTTAAATGAACAACATTAGTTTCTACACAAGTGGTGAATTATTTTAATTTGAGAATAGGTGGTATAAGAAAATTTAATTTTCTCAGGTAAAACTCTAATAAATTTTCAATTTATGGTAAAAATGATTATTATATGAGTTGAAATCATAAGTGGAAATATAAATTCTCAGAAAATGAAAAGGAAGAGCAATTAATGAAAATGATGTTTATCTGATCAAAAACATAGTATTTCATCCTTAGTAATTCAGCTAATTATAATGATTCACAGTAACCAATTAAAAAAACTTGACAATGATTTTGAAGAAATAATTTTCAACTCAAAATCTACACATACACATTAAAATTAGACTTTCTACAAGAATATCATGCATTGTTATTAATCACTTTTTAATACACTATAAACCACCATAAGTAACAAAATTCTGTGTATTTAATGATTTATGAATAAAATTACCCAATACTTAGGATAATATATGATATAATGATGTATGCTTTAACCTCTAGTCTTAAGAACAAATTTATGAAAACTTCAAATATCTAATTTTTAATGATGATGTGTGAATGAGATATTATCATTTGCAATAGATTACAATCGATGTAGTTCACCTGTTCGTATATTTTAACACCGTTCTTCCCTAATTGCTGTTCTGATTCATGGTAGTCTTCTGGATTTAAGTATAAAGAGACCTTCTAATTGGAAACAAAATATTCAACTTGCTTGGACAAAATTATAACTTTGGATTAGTATCGAGGTTATTTGCATAACCATTCTCAGTTGTATTTTTTACTGAAAGAATATATTGTGGAAGACAGATGATATTTACTTGTAAAATTTTTGTTATTAAAATAAGGTTATTTATATTTAAGAGAATATATTATATTTAAAAAATTATCTCCAAATATTTGTTTTCATAAATTATACTTATAATAATGTAAATTCATTTATATTTTACAAATGCAATACTTGTAATTTACTTTTTACTCATTTTAATTAAGGAGGTTCTGTAGCAAGCAAAAGAAAAAATATATAAATCAAATACGTGAGAAATAATAAATTACCTTAATAAAATGTGTCATGAAAAAAATTTTAAATATGAATTATGAATAAAATTATCATCAATGTTGAAAATAATTTATAGAAAAACATCTCAGTTTAAATTTGCTCTCCGTAATTTATGGTTACCATAAAATTTCAAAATGTAATTAATTATCCGATTTAATCTTAAAGATTTTGATTATTTGAGGTATAATTCAATCATAAACTTATATTTATATTTAAAGTAATATATAACCAAATAGATCAGAAAAAGTTACTAAATGTAGTTATTTATAAAATATACTTTGGTTATTTTCTTCTAGATACTAAATTTGAAGAAAAAGTAGTCATAAATTCTTAAGAATTTAATATTACTTTCTGAAATGTAATATAGATTATATTGGTAGTATGCATGGCACGATTGGTGGTAAGAGATTTTGGCAATATAGTGCAATGAAGTCGTAATAGAACTCATAGAAATCTATTTTGATAAGCTTACACAGGAGCACAACGCTGTTTGATATCCAAAAAATACTGATTTTTAATGAGCCTTATATAAGTTAACTAAGTATAAGTATGCATTGCTAATGCACGAATTTTACCAAAAAATATATGCATACCATGATAGGGGCAAAAACTATTTTTGTTCTTGTAAAACTCAATTTATGACGAAAAATGTTAATGTAAATACATGAAAAAAAGAAAATGAAAAGTAATATTGTTATAGACAAATGCATTATATTGAAATTCATAATTTGCTAACTTAAAATGTTTAGAAGTAGCTATTAAAAATAGTTCCCAAATGGTGAATACAAACGCAGATTTATTTTTTGCCATTTTACCAACACAGTTTGCTTACATTAGTTATTTTGATTATAAAGATGGTAGATAACAATAGTTTATAAGAAACATAATTCTATTTCTGAATTAAAATAAAGTTATAAAGTTAAGTTTACGAATTTAGAAACCTCAGTTTATATGATATTTAATCCTTTCAATTTTTATCACTGAATTCGTATTTACTTTCTTTGCTAAAATATTTGAAAAGATCCACTGTCAGCTACATCCAAATATCAAGGTTTCAGTTCTTTTATTAAATGCATCTAATGATACATCCCAAATAAATTTTCAATTATACATTTATTATATTTTAAATTTAGTTCAAAAGTTTAAAATACAATCATTACAATTCCAGGTATTGCCTGGAAATAGTTGACATTGTTAAGAAAAAAACTTAAAATAATAAAATACTTTATTTCAAAAAATGTACATTGCATTTTTAAAAATGAGGCCTATTTTATGCTCCAAAGAAATACTTTAGGATTTTTTTTATGGAAAGTGAACCAATTTTATGTGTCACTATATAAAAAAATCTCCCGAAAAAACTTTAATCAAAAATACGTCTAAATATGCAATCGAAGAACATCATCCATTGCTTGTTTTTCAACTACAGCCAGAATCAAAATTTGGCGCCTTCTTTGTACTAACATTTATCCATAGTAAGCACATAAGATAGGGGCATTTGAGTTCTTTATTTTCTTAAAGAATACAAAATGAATGCTGCTTACCATTTTTAACAAGACCTTCCTCTTAACGTGTACGCAATGAATAACAATTTTTTATAAAATAGTGTTCCTGCAGATAAATCTTTCGAACATCCAATTATCAAAAATCTATATTTAAGAATTTATAAAATATTAAAGGAATAAATGAAAGAAGCATATTAGTGTGTAAAATTTACTCAAAGTCAAGAAAAAATAAAATGAATTACTTAGTACATGAAAAAATTCAACCCTTTAGAAATTCTTAGATTTTTCAGCGCTTGCATTTTCTTTAAACATTTCCTAGAACAAATAGAATGTAATATCATCATCTTAAATTTAATTGATTCTACTTTGTTTCTTTTAATGTATGTTTTCTTAATGAGTCTAAATAAATTAGTCTTAATATAAAGTTTAAAATAAAAAAGGAAATAAAGCTAAACTTTAAATAATGTACAAGAAACCTCAGAAATAATTGGGTTTTTGTCCGCAGGTTTTAATATATAACAAAGTTTTTCTCAATTATTCCAAATTTAAGTAAGCATATATTTATTTAATATCAAATATTGTAGTTACAAGAAATTCTAATGAGCAAATATTATTTCAAACTACTCATTTGGCCTTAAACATATATGAATTGGAGACATTTTTAAAGTCTAACAAGAACTTTCTTTTTAAATATTTTTTTAAAAATACGTGGTTATTTCAATTAGCTTTAAGTGAAAAATAGCAAATACCCATTTCTGTGTATTATAAATTAGGAAATTTTCTCGGAGACTCTTTCAAATTAAAATATTCACTTTACAATGAAACAAAATTAATATAAATAGTAGATTAATTATAAAGTTTAAATAAAATAAAAAAACACCATTTGAAATTACGTAAAATTTTCCAGACACTGAGAATAAACGCATGAAAAAAAGAACTTTCATTTCTGAAATTTAAAATTTGCTTTCTATTTGGCATTGCAAACATTGATTTAAAAGTTTAAAAGGGATGGAATTTTATTATTTTTATGGTTCAAATCTTAAAAAATATATGCACTTAAGTAAAAAAAAAGATTATAGCGAGAAAACACTATTGGAATCTTTTTACCATGAAGTTTTTACCCTGCAGCAGAATAGACGTTTGTTAGCATAAATACGTAAAACCATGCATAAACTTCCCATGCGCTGAAAATAAGTCTTTCTCCGCGTTTTTATGAACATTTCTCTTTCTTTCTCTCTGCGAAGAAAAGAATCACGGATGCTTAATTAATGCGCTATCTTTTGCGAGAAAATCGGACCTCATTTGAATTCCTTGCTGCAAGGATGAAGCTTTTAATTAAAATCTGATGTTTACTTTCCTCCTGGTCGGGGTTTGCAATTTTACCTGACATCCGGGGAAAATTTGTTTATCTCAAGCTCCCGGACACTTTCCTTTTTTCCTCCTTCAATCTCATCACATTCATTCCTTATTTCCAAAGCCTGCTTCTTCGATTAAGAGGGGGCGAGAAATGAAGAGGTGGAGAAAAAACTTATTTTGGAGGGGGCCTTGTGCTGATTTCCTGCTCTTGCTTCTTCTTCTTGTGTTGTGAAGTTGAATTTTACGCTCTGCAAAATACTGGAGATCATGAGTTTCCTTCAATGCAAAAGTTTGTCGAAAGGTGCACTGGTTTTAAATTATCAAGGAATTCTTGTTCTGAATTTGGCAGAAATATTTCAAAAAAGAATGTTATTGTGAAGAACATTTCCTCAAAAGCAAAATGATTCTTTTCGTTATTCAATAAGAAGTTTTACAGAATTTGATTACTGAGCAGGATGCATACTTTATTGTAGTTTTTTATTGTAACTGAGATAATTATGTGGAATCAATCAATCAAAACAAAATTGTCTTTGTTGATGACTTTATTAAATCGTATATAAAATTATTGATAATTCTTTTATAAAAATTTCCTCCTAAAAGACTAAGATTTATAAAAATTATATTAAACTATGCTTTAGTTGTTTAAAGAATGAAAATTAGTAAACATAATGTATGTATTACGTAAATTAAAAATAAAATAATTAACACAAATAATATACAAAAAGAAAATACAATTCCAAACAGAATGAACTTTAAGGAATAAAAGGCTGTCAAAATCATATAATTGATGGTAATTTTAATAAATTAATGTCTATTCCACATGTAATCATCTAATATTTTTATGTCAACAATTTTTTATTAGTAATATTAACGTAAAATATGAATAAAAAGTAGTTATACGAAAAAATAATAGAACACGTTTATAGATACTTCGATATACATTTTCGAAAATATTTGTACCAAACTATACAGTATCATATTATAAGATGAAACTAGAATCCAATCCAAAATGTTTTATATAACTTATTATTGTTATTGTCATTGTGTCAATAATAAGTAATATAAACATATAAGTAATATAAAAACTTTACAATGACAATAATTACTTATTATTGTCATTGTAAAGAAGAAGAATGGCAAAGAATTCTATAGTATACTTTGACTTGCCGAATGATAAATTTAGAATAGTTGATTTAGACAAGAATAGTGAAATATTGTTTTATATAAATAAAAATAAATTATAAAATAAAAATCATGATAAAAAAACAACTTGCTAAAATTTAATAAGATTTCTTTTTTAGTCGATATTATCATTAATAACCAAATGTTTTCTTAAAAAATATAGTTTTATCAAGTAAAAATTAATTAGAAATTACTGTTATTTTAGCTTCTGAATATAAAGAAATGGAAATAATTCATTTTAACAATAATTTTAGACTTTAAAATATTTTTTTAAAATTATTACTATATTCACTTAAGAAAAAATATTTCTTATGTTCAAATAATTTTCCAATCACATGAAAACTGTCTTAAAATGATAACCCAAATAATAAATAGTTTTCTTACAAAATATACAAGGACATTAGTAACAATGGACATTAGCAAAGACAAGATAAACAAGAAATTTTTTCCAGTTTTTAACGACCGAAAAGTACATGTTCTACCAAAAATGTAATTGTAGTCTATTATTGTAGCCTATTGTTAGTCCCCGAAGTAATCACCCTCGGCACCCAGCATCTTCCATTAACGTGTCTCCAGTTGCACAATCCCTTTGAGGTAAAACTCGAGGATTTTTGGACGCAAGGATATCCATGAGTGTATGTTTTTTTGGTGAAGGATTTCTCACGAAGATGATTGTCCAAGGAATAGTAAGGGGGTAATCTGATGGTGAAAGATTTGGTGAATAAAGAGGATGACACAAAATGAAAAGGATATCTCTGCAAGCTTCATCACAGAGTGACTAATCTCCCGACCAAAATTTGTGAAACTAATACCCTTCCGTACGTTTATTCACAGCTCTATCCCCCAAGCGTTTTGCATATTCGATGTGATGCAGCACCTGATAAGCCCAATTTGAAGTAAAGCGAACCGCACCGAACCAACTCCTTCTACAGGTCCTTTTCTCTTAGCCACTATGCGGGTTACAATTAATCATTGCCCGCTATGGACCTGCTTTTATAAAGCAGATATTCCTACTCTTGACTGACAAGTGTCTGAACCACGTCATACACTAATTTGGCTATTTATTCTCGCTGCCTTCAATGACATTACGAAAACGGTCAGAGTATCCTTGTTTTCCTTGTATTTTTATTTTTTCATACATTACCCCATCAAATAAAATTTAATAATTAAGGATTTTAAAATACATAATATATAGTACAAATGTTCCTGCTTAATATATACAAGAAATTTTTTAAGTTTTTATAATTTATCAATTATTTAACATTACAAAATTATAATTCACATTATATCTAGTCATTAACTAAACTATGTTTTAAATTGTTGTTCAGTATTAAATATTTCTAAATAAATATATTGTCTTAAATCTTTTCAGCTTAAAATACGTTTAGTATTGACAATCATATTTTAAATAATACTAAGTTAATGTTTTGAATTTAAATAAAAACTCGATTTAAGATGTGAATTAGCATTTTTTTAAATGTGTATTGCTTAAAAACTAAAATTATTGAATTAGTATGCAAGAAATATTATAAATGGAAAACCTAAGCTCTTATAGTTGATTTCGAGTAATTATACTTGGATATTTAATAATGAATTATTTTTCAATGAGAATAAATTTTTATGCAACTAAGGCAATTATGCATTTAAAGTTACAAGGAATTTGCTTGTTTTATTCTTAATTAATATGTGGAATTAATAGATGCATTAGTATTAAATAATTATTTGCGAAAATTCGTGAAATATTTTTATCGAATTAATACAATATTTTCTGAATTATAATTTTTAATGTTAGAACATAAAGGAAGTAGTATATTCGTACTTTTATAAGTTTTGTTTGTTTCTTTATTTATATTTCTGATTATTCAAAATGCAATTTTTCCCTATACCGTAATATAACTCTCTTATGGGATATAAATAAAAATCTATATAACAGGAAACAATAAGTATATTTATTGCATTAACATGTATTGAGCATATTAATTTACTTGTACTTAAGCATATTGTTTTTTGTAATGATAAAAATAATGTAATATAGTTAGTATTTATCACATATTAATAAATTTTTTTATTAATTAAACATGCATTGAGCACATTAGTTTGCTTGTATTTAATAATAATATTTGTTGCATTTGTTGTTTAGAATTTGATGAAAAATTAATCAAATTTTAATCCCTATTAATCTGATAACCACAACTGTGTCTGATGAAACATTCTCCAGACTGAAATTCTCCTTTTATAATTAAATACTACTTTGAGCTTATTTGCATAATGAATTATGCTCACTTTCTTATGCACAAAATCAATACTTACAAAGTTAAGTTTATTTAAAATAGATTACTCACTTGAGTTACATTTCACATCACTAAATTTACGTTAATACTTTTAAGTTCAGTGGAATAGAACATTTACTATCAAAAATATGTTACAAATTTAGTGTGATACACAGGCAAACATCAATGAAAAATTCTTTTTTCATTGATGTTTGCCTGATGAAAAAGTTTTTCAAGCTTTTTCCAAGTCACCTGCAGAGATCCCGAAGTAATAAGGTAATGGTAATATAAAAGTTATCAGAACCAATTAATGAATAAGACTGAAATAAAATTTCTCGAATGAAGGATCAAAATAATTTAACCATCTAAATTAGTTTTCATTCCTAAAAAGTTCTCCACTAATTCCCTTTAAATTAATAGAATCTACTGAATCCATTCCATTGTTTCCTAAAATTACCGAAAAAAGATATTTTTTAACGATAAAAAAAGATATTAATTCGCTGAACTTTTCTCCTCTCACTAAAGCAGTGATGTTAAATTTCCCAATTACGATGGAGTTTCGCACTTCCTCTCTGGTTTTTACCTGTATGTGAGTGCGGTGGTTTCTTACGAATAAAAACTTTCCTCCAACTAACTTCAGCAATTACTTTCCCCCCACCTCAACCTAACGTCTTTTCGTGTCATGGTTTTCAAGTAAAGTTTTCTTGAAGAATGTTATAAAGAAAACAGTAAAAAAGGACCAAAAAGGAGGAAGACCGGAAACACGTAACGAACCTTCACCACAAGGATCGGAAATGCTTCGCCCAATCGATACGTGGGTGGGGGTCGTAAAGGGTATTGGAGGGGGTAGAGAAAGAGTCATCGCACTATACGTGTGCTATGGTTGGTCTTCGAATTGATTTCTTTCATGAGCATCGCCTCTCTTACTATCATTATTTTTTTCCCTTCTAAAAACAGAAAGAAGAAGCAGTGAGAATGAAATAAAGAAAAGAGGCAGTCGCATTCTCTTTAATGGCGCCGTTGACAGAAGGATCTCAACAAAAGATCTCTACTTTGTTCAGGCAGGGAATCGAAAAAGTATAGAAATGTGTTTCCTTCTATTTATTTTTATTTCCCATCAAGCTCCGCACTTCAAAGTATCTTTTGTGTCTTCTTTGGTATTTGGGCTTCTTGAACTGAAAAAAATTCAACCAATTCTAGTACCTTTTATTTTAAGAAAAATTATGGTGGAGTACTAACTTGATAAAGAAAGTTTGCTCTTGGTAAATTTCATTTCTGCTGGTAATTTCGAAATCTATATATAAGTTCTAACTATATTTTTAAAAAGAGCTAAGAATATTCAATAAAAAAATCGGAATCAAAAGTCAATGTTTTTTGTTACCTTTCTTTCTAATGGATAAATTTAAAACTGTAAGCCAGAGAAATGAATCAGCCAAATCAGTTTATGAAGGGTACTTTGCTTTCATTTTAACTTACCTTTAAGGCTTAATACATTGTAGATATTGAAACATATTTGCAATAAGATAATTCACAATTTTATTTAGTTCATCAATTTTTTGCTCTTGTTCAGCTGCAAAACATTTGATGGACTTTATTTGTTAAAATTTATATTAATTGTTTTAATGCAACTAATCAGACATAAAAATATATCACTATTTTTATAATACAATTACTTAACATAAGTTTTGATTTATTTATGAAATATGGAATTCAACTTGTATAACATTTTTTTTATTATTAGAAATGCAAATTTAATGCTTGAATATGATTAAAGAAAATTAAAAATTGTGACCATGTAACTACAAAATTAGTGTATATAATGTTGCAACAAAAATTTTATACTTATATCTAAGGAAATGACTCAAAAATTAAGAAACCCAGTGATTTTATAAATGTTGATTTAAATATACGAATCTCAAAAAGCTATTTTTTCACTATCATTCATGGTTAAAAATATTTCATTTTATTTTAAATATGACAGATGACAATTTATTTACTAAAAAGTGTTTAATAAAATAGCAATTTGATAGTTTTATTAATCATGACATAATTTTAAATCTCAATAATATTTATTTATACTAAATAATATTGATGGGGAAATAATTTTAGCACAATATACATATGATACGTATAATAATATGATTTTTTCTTTCGTTATCAAATAAAAAGCTGAATCCAATGATGTATACGCATATTTTTTTACTCGTTGTAGGTCCGTTATGGCATATAAAAATATACGGTTTTGATTATATATGCAGAGCGATTTGCCTATTTTTTTCCAATCATGCAAATCTGTGCTTGCACATTCTTAAATATTTTTAAAAAGCATTTTGAATTTTTTAAATATTTTAAGAATTATGATTAAAATAAAAATTCAAAATTGTATATATTGTAAATTATCAATTAACTATTTTTAAAAAATATCTTTCCCTAACTATATTTTGCAAAAAATTTCTAAACAAAAATGAATAATAAAAATATGTGTCTATACATAGTAATTTTTTGATATCTTTTTTAAATAAAATTGTAAAAATAATTATATACACATTTATTTAAAAATAAATTGCATTGTAAGCATTTAAATTGTGAATAAATAAAGTCTCTGGTTAACAGAAATAAAAGATTACATAAAATCATTTATACTAGTTTGTGTTATAATTTATCAAACTATTAAATAAATAAGTATATATATATATATATATATATATATATATATATATATATATATATATATATATGAAATTTCATGTAAGTTATTGAAACTCAAATAATTTCCGCAAATTGTTTTAGGAATTTAAAATGCTTCTACGTCATCTGGATATTCCTTACACTTTGATTATATATTTTAAGTAACTTCTGTAAGATATTGATGACTGTGTTTTGTTATGAACTTTCAAAAGAATAATAAATAGCATTGCTTTGTTTATATTATGCCTGTTCTTGATTTTAAATTGTGACAGAGCTTGTATTTTTTATTTTTTGTCACAAATATTCTTAAGTTTAATTTAAAACATATCTACCAGTGATCTTCATGTGTATTTTAATATCTCTTAAACATTGGAATGTCATTTTATTATATCACCTAAAGGCATAAATATATTTTCTAGCATCTAATAGGGAACATTTCAGATATTATTGAAAATTCCTTAACAGGAAATATTTTGTCCTTCAAAATAAACAACAATTCTTCTTACTTATTTCATATCGGAGGACGACAGATATCGACGAAAATGAAATGTCGAACAATTTTAAGAAAAGAGCAATCCGCGTACTAAAAATATTTTTTCTGAATATTTTTTTTTAATAATTACAATTTTTAAATCATAAATGTAATTAATAGAATGCTCATCATGTAATTAAAATGCAGTTATTAGCATTTTAATATTAAATATACATTATTAAAATCATTGATTGATTTCAGAATACATTTTACTTTCAGAAATTTAAGGAAATTTACGTTTATAAATATACTTCGAAACTAAAATACAGCTTTTTTTCTTATTCAACTTAAAGCTTAATAACCTCTCCTGCCTATAAATTATCGGTAATCATTTAAATACTTGCGCTTAAGATTGTAATTTTTCACTTAAAAAAATCAGCTTCTTGGTACTTATAATTAGAAATATTTCAAATATTATTTTGAATAAATTATTTAAAAATTACCTGACAAATGCAAATTACTGAGGAATAATAGCATTATATATTTAAACGATTGTTATTTATATTAAAATTTAATGAGATAAATCGAAAGTTACATAATTTTTCCCTAATATCTTCATAATTTTGAATTTTTATGCTAAAATAAAAAAAGGGGATTCATAAGAGTTCTTTTATATAATACTGTTCTTCTCTGAGAAATACAAAAATGTAAATATTATTCTAAAATATTTGAATTTAATTATTTTCCTGTTATAATTTAGTATTTGTCTCATTCTTCTTCATCCTTTCTAAAAATTTAATCTTTTTCCCTAAGTACTTCAAACACATTCTTGTTTTCTCCATACGTATTTCTCCATACATATTTTCTCCATACGTATTTGTTTTCTCCATATGTATTCTAATAACGTATTTGAACATATTTTAAGTTTCATACCTAAAAAGCACTCCAAAATCATACTTGATATTCTTTTCAGTTTAAATCGATGGTATGTAAGTCAAGTCACGAATGCTTATAGTGCTGTTGTTGTTGTCTTGTGTCAGCTAAGCTGGCAATGTGGTATGTTCTACTCTACTTTTCCAACTGAACCGTATTTTAGAGGGGAGTCCGAGTTCCTCAGTCCACATATGCTATAGGTACCCGTTTATAATCAGACAGGAGAGAGAGTATTATACATCCATGACCGAACAAGGATTCGATCCCAGGACCTCCTATTCAATGTCAGACACACTGACCTCCAGACAGGGTGAACGACGTTTATACTATTCAAAATCCATTATTTTAACTGTAAGTTCTAATTAAATTTATCTAGGCAGTTAAAATGATAGTAAAGTGAGAATAGTTCATTCTTAAATTTCTAACAGCATTTTGTTTTAGAAAATTAAAGACGTAGCATGTCATTATTTGACGCTAATCACTGAATAACGTTGCCGTCAAAAATTGTTTTAATACATTTCAATATCCATTGCATTTTACTTCAGGGAAGAACTACTCATAGAGAGTATCGGTTTCATTCCAATATAATTTCATAATCAACCTAAGGTTCAACCAGGTGTTCCATTGCGTATGTCTATGTCTATAATTTCATAATAAGTTTCATGGTTTTATATAGGCTTCATGAATATAGGTTCATTAGACAAATGTACATAGGCAAGGAAGAAATAATAATCTCTTTACAACGAAGGTTGTGTGTGTGTGATATCCAACTCAGGACTTCCCACCTCGAGAATTTTGATTACTAGATTATAAAGAGAACTATCGTGATATTTATTAACCATAGGCCATGGTACTGTATAGCTCAACAGCAAACGGTTAGAGAGTAAAATAATTGAATTTCTTCTATGCCTTACTTTCCATAGATTTTCTTCTATTTCTTACTTTCGATTGATTTCCTTCTATACCTTACTTTCCAGAAGGATTCTTCGTGGAAAATGTGTACTAGCTATCAATAGTAACTGATATGTATACAGAAAAGAAAAACACGGCAACCATCTTCTATTGATAAATTAGATCTAAGATATGTATGTGGAGAGGAGGGTGCCTGCTCAGGTGTGGCCTCGTCACCTGACCGTGGTTCAAAATTACGAGACACCTTAAAAAAGAGCAAATTCGTACTTTCACCTTCGTGGTGCTCTAATCCAAACGAAAGACGCTCACTGTTGACTTAATTCAAAAAGCCAAAGGCATAGCGAGCTTTGTTGTCCAAGTGTCGATCTAAGATAAATTAGATCCAAGACGCGGGAACTTTTATTGAGAAACGAGTGTCCTTCAACTAGGTCACTGTGAAACCTTACAAGGTATATTTTAAAAATATTATGTCTCTGTTTACAAAGGAAATAAACTTGATAAGTATTGAAACTTTAATGGGTAGGCACATTTTTCAAAAGCCAAATTTATCAAAAAGTTATTATTAAATTAGAATTAAACAAATGGATTGTATAAATATTATCGAACAATTTATTAATTTACTATTTTAATTGTTAGATTCTGAAATGCTACGCTATTATTTCTTGGTAATTAAATTATATTTATACAGGTAATACAAATCTATCCCTAATGAAATCTTATTTTCGAGTAAATGAAAATTGATAACCATTAAGTAAAATAATAATCAAAAATATTTTAATTAATGCAATTTTAAATAGATGATATTTTTTTGAGTGTTGTGAATAAAATGTTCTCTGATATTATTTACTCCAAATCTTAAAAACAAAAATAGACTCTATTTAAACAACAATAGTCTCAAACAACAACCATGAGTTCAATTAGTTTTTAATAAAATGGTTGAATAAAATTTTATAGGCATTCCAATGATATTTATTAAAAGTTCAATATTTGTCAAATTGACATATTCGAGTATATAATATTTTTAAAACATACAAATGTTCATTTGTATCAAAGCATACCAAAAACTGTGATGAAAAAGACGAATAATTAAATTTATGAGATGTAAATAAAAAAGATTATTAGGAACACAGAATTTTGTTTTTATTAAAAAGAAGAAACACTCACTTCATAAGTTCGGTAAAATTAAGAAATTGTAAACATGAGACTTGAATCTACGTGAAAATAAAATGAGATTGAAAGAGAAAGCTTGCGAAGTATAATTCTACATACAAATATTATAAAAGTATAAAAATAATTAGTTTTTTAATAAATGACGGCAATATTATCGTCCAAAAGATCTTCCAGCTATGTTCTTACTGAGGTTCAATTAATTTCTAGCATCATACCTTGGGCAAAAATTACATTTATACCATATTTTTATCTTTTGGTTCATAATACCATTTTCGTCCTAATGAAGATTTTGGATGAAAACAGAAATAAAAAATATAAAAACAGTTGTAAGGAGAAAAACAAATGTTATGTTAAAAGAATAAATTACTCAATCCAGATGTATTCTTATATAGTTTAGATATGTGTTTATATGATTTGTACTTTTGTTCATATTTAAAATCAATAAATTCATAAAACATGGCGTATTTCTAATACACATTTTTAAAAAAATTACTATAAATTATTAAATTCATAGATTTTTAATAATTATAAATACAGAACAGTTTAAGAATTAGAAAGACTTCTTATTATATTACGCTATTATATATAACAATTTAAATTCTTATTATATATATTTCATATTATATATTATTTCTTATTATATATAACAATTTGAGAATTCTTACTTATGGTTGCTTAAACCTTTTTCTGCGAATAACAATAAGAAACCTTATCTAATGAAGTATATAACTGATGTAAAAAATATAAGAGAGCCGTGGTAGTCTCGTGGTTAGAGTATCGGCCTTCCATCCGGAATGGTGGGGTTCGATTCCCAATGCCGCCAAAGACCCACCGAGTACATGCGATATACGTGCTCGTAAAATCTGTGGAATCGCAAGTCCTGTGGTCGGTCGTTGAGCAGTTACCATGGGTGCAATGGCCAGGAGAAATTTACTTCCCCTTCAGATCAATGCCAAAATTGAGGGAGAGGATCTTTTGATGCTGCCATCTATCGGAAGATTTGAAGAGCAAAAGTCGTACTTTCACCTTCATGGTTCTCTGATTAAAACGAAAGACGCTCCCAATTGACATAAATTCACATAGCCAAGGCATAGCGAGCTTGGTTTGTTCAAGTGTCATTAGTAACAACAACAAAAAAATATAAGGGTTTCAAATTATTTCCCATGTGTACATTGTCTTTAAAATTTTTGGAATTATTAGAAGGAAATTATAACTAAGAAGAAAATTGAAGTTAATTTATTCGAAGTTTGAATGTATAAATAAAAAAGATATGCCAAATGAAAATTCATTTCGCTATTGGGTTGTGATACTTTGGAAGATGCCAGGTACGGAAATTAAATGTTGACATAATAAAATAATATGGCTGACATTATTGTAGCATTGAGTTTAAACATTTCATATTATTAATTCGAAACAAAGACTTTAGGATACATGAAAAATATGAGAATTAAAGAAATTAGTTTATATCAAGAGATATTTCATGATGCAATAATTTTTATAATGACTTAATATTAATCTTTGTTTAAGAATATTTCAGATTTTGAAGTATTGAAAAATTAATGAGGAACAATAGAAATATAATGACTATTATAAAATATATTAATATTCTTGTATTCACATATTTTTGAATCATTCAAAATTATTCATATGGTAATACGCTTTAATTACCAAATTAAATTTTTAGTGTAAGCTATAGTTTTATTGATTTTTAAATGTATTTATTAGAGTTTGGGCAAAAATCTGTAATATTTAAATTACAAAATTGTTTAACTAATAATCGGATGATTAAAAAAAATTCGATTCAAATTTTATGTTTCCAGATACATGAAAAGTGAAATCCTGAAAAGTTTTCGATATTAATATTCATAAGAGTTTTATTTCTGCTGTTCAATTCTAGTATCACACGAGGAATAAAATGTAAAAATTGGATTCTCTTACATTTTACTGTTGTGTTCAGAGACTGTAAAATCATAGTACATTGCCATGCTTTAGTATTCTAAAAAGTATTCTCTCACATTTTACAGTTGTTCAGAGACTGTAAAATCATAGTACATTACCATGTTTTAGAATTCTAAAACGAAAATATTTCTTGGGTTATTGCATGAACATTTTTGGAAACGATAACTAGTACAAGTGACCGAGGGAAAAAAACATGTGCAAACGAAACTTAATGAATAGGATACTAGCATTATGCAATCAATGGACCATCATCCAAATGATATGATCTTTTATAAAACAATTGAATGAAATATTCTTACCTTTTTTGTTACAACTGTATAATATTTCTAAAAATGTATTTATAATCCTACGGATATTAAACAAATCAATTTTAGATAACATAAGCAGTATTGATTGCTTCAGTAGAGTAAATGAAATAAGTAGGTTCCGAGAGATGAAGTGCTATTTTATGTAGTTTTTTAACTATTTCTGTGACTGCTTTTTTTATCATCATTAAATTTAATAATTAGAAAAATAAATCTAGGCGATTGAAATTCAACTTGCTTGTTTTCATAAGAAATTTCTGAACAAATCTATTACTTTTGATAACTTCAAACACAGTATTCATTGGATGTGATATTATATTTAAAGATAACATAACAAGATAATAAAAATAATTGCATTTAATTCATAGGATTTTTAGCAATAAATTAAGTTTTAACCTAATTTTAACTGTGTCTTGATTGATATCATTAAAACATAAAAAGTTTTCATAGCTATGAAAATGGTTTCCATCAGTAAATTACTAACAAGTATTAAAATTTAGTGCAATTTACTAATTTACCACACATAAAATATTAAATTTTTTTAATTTGTTATACAAAATAAAACTGAAGGAAAATAAGTTGTCATATCATCGCTAAAATTTATAACCAAGGAAAGATAGCCCAGGTGTTTTCATTGCCTAAAATGAAATTTAAAGCCGGCTATAAATTTCCAATTTAAAGGAATGACAATACAGTTAGAAAGTAAAATATCATTGAATGACAGATAACTTATCAATTTTAGAATAAAGAAATCATTTGCCATCAATCGCGATTCTTTTAAGATTTATAAAAAACAGTTGAAACCTTAATATTTCAAACATGATTTCTATATCAAGAAAAACTTTAGAATTTCTTTAGAGTGAATATTTTGAGTGTTGAAAAAAATAATAAAATAAGTAAACAATGAGAATAAATGAATTTTAAGATAAATTTTTTGCTATATAACTAAATGTATATTTTTGATGTGGATTGAGAAAAAATATTAATATTTACATATTTTGATTGATATTTCCAGTTTGAACTAAGATATAATTTGCGCACATAATATTTTCTTTCGTAAACTAATATTTCAAGCTTAAAATAATATTTATATTTTAACTTGTTAACTTTAATTTATAATTAATTATGCATATTGATATCATTGAATAATATTCTTCCATTGTTATAAAACAGATTCAGTAGAAGAATTCAAGGAGTATCATAATATTTTATGTCTAGTAGATATTTTTAAATTATTGCATATTTAAAAAAATAGTTATAATTAAGTTTTTTCTTTAGTTTTCATTTTTATTTGTTAATTATATATTTTGAATGTTGAAGAATGATAAATTTTAATCAAGAACTGCTTAGAAAGTAACTGATTCTGTCAGATAAGAAAATTGTATACACTAAGTATTTTGTTTGCTAATTTGCTTTCTAAATTAGAAATATTTTAATTATAAAAAGCTCAAAATTAAAGCTAACACAGATTTTAAAGAATTCAACTTTACAAGGAAGATTTCTATTTAATATAGCCTAAAATTATTATAATTGAGGACATTCAAAAATGCCATGAACTTTTATCAGCACAAATGTAACGTCCATAAAAAAAATTCCTTGTTACGTTCGCACATTTTTTTCTTTTGCAATTTTTAACAAAAATACACATTAACAGGATTTTCACCCACAAATAGTTGAATAAGAATTGTATTTAGAAAAGATGTAGTATGGCAACAAGTTTGAAACTTAAAAAGAGCTCTTACTTTCTAGGTAGCAAAATGGTGTGTGATTTTCAGGATTTTCACACCTGTGTGTTGATGGAAAATCTGATGACCAATGAATGAAAACATGCTGTCATAAAATACCCGAAATTCAAACGAAAATGTCTAGCGTCATAGTCATGGCTAATATTTCTTTATATCTTTTAGTGTTATAAGCCTATTGTGCTCCTTTAATCTGTAGAATATGATAGAATTGAAGAGCATAAAGATTACAATATAGAGTCAGTAAGTATTAACAAAACATGTGAGGAAGGAAATAAAAATAAAGGGAATTTGCTTTTAAAGTAGATCAATGAAAGATTTATGATAGAAGGATTGACTTGAAAGACGAAATGAAAAAGAATGATGACATTGTAGGTTATGAGATTGAATTAAGTAGCTTACAAAATTAAAAAAATATATTATCTGAATACTATTTTACTTAAATTTCTTATTGTATTTTATGAGCATCACACATACCATTTTTAAATATCATATTGTGATTTTTTAGTGCATTTTTTTTAAAATAGCTATAATATAAAGCATTAAAATAATAATATTTTCATTTTAATTTGAAAATAATATCTGTATAACATATATGTGTTTACATACACACATGAATATAGATTTATACACACAAACAAGTATATGTATATATCATATGTTACAGTTGGAAGCAATACTGGTATTCTAATTTAACATTTTTTGACACTTTCAATAAAAATTTTATTTTTTCTCATGACCACTTCTAAGACTTTCAAATCTCATGTATTTCTGAAAGAATTTAACATGCTTGTAAAAAATGTTATATCAACAAAGTAGAGATTATTCGTAAGGCAATTTCTAGTAGTAATTTCTTACAAAAGTTTCATGAATATTATTCATGACTCAATATTCTCAGATTTCAAAAATTATAAAGTATAAAATAATGAAAATACATTAATAATCCTTACATATATATATATATATATATATATATATATATATATATATATATATATATATATATATATATATATATATATATATATATATATATATATATATACAGGGTGTCCCGAAAGGTCGTTGCCTAACTTAACGTGGTGGTCTGTCATACCATGGAAAACAAGATTTACATAGGAACTTGTGTCCGAAATGTGAACAGCGACCGCTAGAAGGCAATGATTGCAGGCATAGAGGGGGAGAAAGAAATGATTCCGAAAGAGGTTTCAATATGTCTTTTATTAAATAATATGGTTAAATTACAGAAAATGTTCAAAATTCCTTCCATTCGTAACAATGCAAGCTTCACAACGTCTACACATGGATTTACGGAGCCGTTAAAATGCGCAGGTGTGTCACGGATACGTGCTGCCACTTCCACGATCCTGGCCACGAGATCCATGTCCGATGGCAATCTCGTATATCAAGGATTTCATGTATCCCCACAGGTAAAAATCCAGGGGAGTCAGGTCAGGGGATCGCGGTGGCCATGGGACTGGTCCGCCTCTGCCAATCCAGCAATCAGGGTATGTCCTATCGAGATATTCCCGTACACTGTGGCTAAAATGCGCAGGCACTCCATCATATTGAAACCACATGCTTCGTCGTGTAGCTGCTGGAAGGTTAACCAACAGATCCGGCAACACCCTTTCTAGAAAAGTATGATAATTATTCCCATCGAGACGTTTAGGAAGTAGGTGAGGGCCAATTAGCATGTCACCGATAATACCAGCCCAAACGCTTATGCTGAAGCGTCGTTGATTTACATGAGCACGTGTACATCTCGGGTTTCCATGCTCCCACACGTGCATGTTGTGCAGGTTCAGAACACCGTCCCGTGTAAAAGATGCTTCGTCAGTAAACAAAATCCGCGATGGAAAATCCATCTGTGCAATCTGTTTTTGCAAATACCAGCGTGCGAATGCAACGCGTCGGAAATAATCATCATCGTACAGTGCCTGCACTCTTTGGATGTGGTAGGGGTGTTGCCTGTCCTCGTGCAGTATGCACTGTGTGATGGAACGAGGTACACCCATGACGCGTTCGATAGCTTGGAGGCTCGTTCCCGGGTTCCTTTCAAA
This sequence comes from Latrodectus hesperus, assembly GCA_037975125.1. Classification (NCBI taxonomy): domain Eukaryota; kingdom Metazoa; phylum Arthropoda; class Arachnida; order Araneae; family Theridiidae; genus Latrodectus; species Latrodectus hesperus. The sequence goes on along the minus strand of CM075853.1, from coordinate 75,155,692 downwards.
TTCCCGTTAAACAGCTTCCTCTGCGACAGGTGAGCGTTTAGTGCGTTCTCGACCGATGTGGCTACCTGTCTGGAAAGCTCCTGCCTCGCTCAATCTGCGAAACAATTGCCCAAACAAAGCACGACTTGGCTGACATCTGTTTGGAAAGCGCTCGAGGTAGATCCTTCCAGCGGCTCGTCCATTTCCATACGCAGCAACATACGCGTAAATCATATCGGCCAATTCTTCATTAGAAAATCGATTCATCGTTTTCCTGCAACGTCGTCGCCTGAAATAATCACACTTCCCACTCTCCCATCAGCCTGCGAACATTGCCCTCTAGCGGTCGCTATTTGCATTTTAGAGCACAAGTTCTTGTGTAAATCTTGTTTGCCATGGTAAGACAGACCAGCACGTTAGTTTTGGCAACGACCTTTCGGGACACCCTGTATATATATATATATATATATATATATATATATATATATATATATATATATATATATATATATATATATATATATATATATATATATATATATATATATATATATATATATATATATATATAGGTATGAAAGGATGACATAAAAACTGCCCATATTCTTAGAATTTCTTGTATGTCACTATTACAATATATTTTGTGATTTAAAATAGGAAGATTTGCATTGTTTTTGTTTATTTAAAATTTTATTAGCGGAAAGGTTAATTCATGCACTTATATAAATTACCATAAAAATATATCTGTTAAACTATTTATTGGTACATTTATTAGAATGTTCTCAATATATAATTTTCCTAGATGATGGATTTTACAGTGAATATTATGAATATAAAGCATTTTCTTTTGTTCATGTTAGTAGAATGAGCAAGCATTTTATTTGCAATTTTATAAAAAAAAATCGAGGATATTTGTACAACAAGGAAATATTGTACAATAAGGAAATTTGAGATGTAAGAAAATTATTTATTTAAAATATTTTAGCATATTAAATGGCTGAAAAAATATATCTATTACTAACAAATAAAGTTTGAATTGTGAAGTAGAAGCGTCAAAATTATACTTAATTTTAATGTTTGGAGCTCATATATTCTTTGTATGCATATTGTCTGCTTTTAAGGCATCTTATCATCAAAGTTACTGTTGAATTTTATCCCCGGAAACTGAATGCGATTTATATGTTTTAAAACAAGTATGACTGTTTCTATTAACAATAAAACAGAACTGACTACTACAAATTTATTGCTCAGGCATTCGATTCAAGAGTTTGATACCCACTCGAACGTGAATGTTTATATTAGTCACGGAACATTTTAAACTATTGTTAGATCTTTGCATGCAGACAATGATTGCAGAGTGACAACGTCACTACATTCTCTTATTGTTTTTGTGCAAAATCTTCCATTAAGAAAATAATTTTTCTAATTTTTTTTGTTCATTTACTACATTAATGTTTGATTTTGTTGATATCTGATGTTTTGATATCTGAAAAGTGTTTACCCTCAGCAATCAAGTTATCACTATATTTCTCAGCAAATTTCATGTTTAGAGTCATTCGCCCTTTATAGTGTAACAGTTTCTAAAACGTTCTTTCAACTTATAAACTGTTGGACTGTTGTCAGTGAATATTTATAAAAGTACGAATTTCTGCTTCTGCTAGTTGCTGTATAATCGCACATTAAATGTTCATTTCATCATGTTTACCGTCTTTAATAAATATCGTGCTTAATGGTTGGAGTTTAGTTTCTTCCAGCATTTTTATGAAAATAGTAATTGTAAATTCCTCATTAATAAGTATCTTTAATCAAAGCATGTTTAATTAACTAATATACTGTCATTCATTATAATTATTATCTTTTATAGTTAATGCATAGTTTTCACCTCTGAAATGCAATTCTCTTTCATGAATTCTTTTCAGAAGCAATACAATTACTTAGATCAATTCTTACCATTACATTAATCACGAGAGCTCACGTGCATTTTTGAAAAATATTTGCTTTACGTAAATCTATGTGGACTCTCAATTGTTTTTATCCTAGCCAATCATCAAACATGTTTGAGTTATACTATATAATTTTTCTTCGAATCTAATAAGTATCTATATTTTTATCAAAACTCTTATTATTAAGTAATGAAAAATAGATAAGGTTTGTAAAAAGAAAGTATGGTTAGAGAATGACATAGTTATAAATTTCTTGATAATTGCTATAAGCTATGTCTTTATTTTAGCATTTTTAGTATATAGTTATATATTATGAATTTCACACTTTACAGATAAAGACATCTAAATAGACCATTATTATCTACTTTTACATTATTTTTTTTTTACTTTCTCAATCAGGGTTAAACATTTTATTAAAGCAGGTTTCTCCAAATCTTTTAAATACATTTAAGCCAAAAATTCATAGACACTCGATTATATTTATACACTATACTTTCAACTAAAAATTTCATAATATTCTAATTTATTCGAAGTTTTATTCATAATTAGCTTTAAAATGAAATCCTTTAATTGCGGTCAATTTGTGTGCCAGAAATTAGAAAAAAAATTAATTTAGTTGGAGTTTCATCATATTCTTCTAAAAATAATAGAAAAATATAAGTACAAACAATTAATTATCTTTTCTTTATTCACTATTAATTGGAAGGAAATATTTTTCAATCAAGAGCAGTTTTGTTCGTTATGCTAAAGTATTTATTTTTTGAAGAAATTTTAAATAATTATATTTGAAATAATAAGAAGACAGTAACAAAGAAATTAGATTGTTTTATTCCTTTGAAGTTTCAGTTTATGTATTTCAATAGATTTTACGGAAAAAATTATTTATTATTATAAAACTAATTTTTATTTTAATTCATTGTGTTATTTTATATTTAATTTATTATTACAATCATAAAATATTTAATATATTCTTACACTGCTTCTTCAGCATTACTTAAAAAAATTACTTAGTGTAAGTCTCAACCTTTTACAGCTTAGAGAGTTAGACGGAAAATAAATTTAATTAATAAATGATAGTTTAAAAGTAATTGAAGATGATTTTATTCATTAATAACAAATATTGTTCTGACATTTATCAATAAAATTTAGGAATAACATGACTAATATCTCCTATTTACAAATTTTAATGTAAGATTTTTTTAAATGTTTAACTTAAGAGTTTTACTGAGCTTTTCAGAAGGGATTTTGACTTGAATATATGTATTTACTTGCAATACTCTTCTATTTACAAAATAATTTTTGACATGTAATTTATGTAGTTTGTACATATGTTAACATGTTTTTTTCTATAGTTTATGTAGTTTGTTTATGTGTTTATATATTAAGATTTAAATTATTTATCTTGTTGAAAATCTATCTAGAAGGCTTTTTTGTAAATAACACATAAGCTTTTTAGTTCATTAATTGACTCAGCAATCACCTATAGTAATGGTTCCTTCGACTCTAATCTCGATATAGGTCGAGTGGCAGTCCTTTTTTTCCGCCTAGATGGTGAGCAGGAGTGCCACAGTATTCCGATTGGAAAATAACTACACTTGTGAGCTCGTGGCCAAACATTGTGCTTTTTAGATTTACCTATATACAATTGACAAGGTATCTAAAGATATCATTAGTTTTTTGACGCAAAATCCGCACTACACGCAACGCAAAAGTGTAAGTGTCAACTCAGTCATAAGATTATATAGCTAATCCACATAAAATAATAGCCATTTAAAGATCCTGCAGTTTACAATGGATACCAACGCATGTTGATATCCCTGACAACGAGATATCCGATGCGCTCCCTAAAGAGGCCCGTAATTTTCCTCAGCCATCTAAATGCTTGACCCTCATTAACGCCAATGTAGTTGCCATCCGAAAATTAATTTGCCAGCAATTTAAAAATGTTCCATTCCAGAATTAAGCAGCGACATAACCATTTCAACTATAATAGTCAAACTTAGAGCAAAACACTTTAAAGGCTTGAGAATTTTTTCAGGTTGACAAAGGAGCTACATCAGGCTTTGTCCTCCCACAACACATCTTCAGCTGTCCAGCAATGCTGTCTAAGGTTTTTAACATCAGCATAGAGGATCCTATTGAACGTTTTTTTATAGATAAAACTGTAGATATTGTCACGGCTGTTTTCGATAGCTTTGACAGCCTTTAGGGTTTTTGCTCGTTCGTACTTCATGGGCATGACATCATCCTCAGTTCATTAATTCCAAAATTAAATATTATATCTCTTTTGTAATTATGATTCATATTCTATTATTTATTAAGAAAATTATTTATTAATATAACATTTTAATGGTGAAAAAGTGGGTATTAATTGCTCATATGTTAAAAAAAACATTCTGAGTGATGAAAGAAAAGTAACTCAGTAACAGAAATCATGCACAATACATGGTATCTCCTTACTACTTTGTGTTAAAAGCTGCACTATTTTCTTTCCAGAAATATATGATACATATACATTCTGTCATTAAATGATACATTATTTATAAATTTTGGATATGTTGTTTTAGACTTCTAAATTGACTGTTTTATCATGTTAACAATGAGGTTTTTTTTTTTTTTTTTTGACTGATGTGTATGTAATCAGATATTATAATTAAGTTTATGTTTTAAAAATCAAATATATTGGAAAATTCCTTTAAATTTAAAAGTTTTTAAAATAAAGTTTTATTTTCAAGAATAAAAATATTTTAGAATAGAAATACATTTATGTTAAATTAGCTACCTAGTCAGCTAAAAATATTAAAGTGCAAAATTGTAAATTCAATAAGTCTCCAAATAACAGATAATTGTTTGGAACATTGTGAAATACAATGCTTAATAAATAACAAAGCTCAAATGATGACGACTTTAAAAATCAACTTAATACAAAAAAACGAAATTTAAAAAGGTAACTTGAGGAATTTTTTCGTGTAAGAAATTTTTATTCACCATGCTTTAATACTAAATAAATATTTACTTCGACATAAATTAAATCATGCACAGCTATAAAAAGAATGCAATTCATGTTCTTTATTTATATTTGATTATAAAACGTTTAACACGATGAAAATTAATTTATAGAGCACATTTGATTAAATTTAATGTTGTTAATTCATTTACGTTCTATCCATTATGATTTACCTTCGCAACATTAATTAAAATGATACATTTTACATGATAAGCTGTTAAAAATTATATTAATTATTCAATTTGACTTACTACTAGACATTTAAATATTATACATTCACTCATTTCTTTACATTTATTAGGTGAATAAGAAACAATTGAAATTTGTAAGAAAAGTGAAAGTATTGTAATTGTAACTATTAAAGATTATTCTTTTATATAGTAATTTTATTACTAATCAAAATAATTTCATATTAATAATGAAAATTTAATTTTATTTTGTTTATTTGTAATTAGTTAGGCATTATTAAATTTATGTTTACTCATTGGTGAATAATATTTTTGTCTTATTGACTCCAAAATAAGGGAACGCATAATCCTTTTCCAATTTATTATCTCTGTTATTGTGTGTTACCCCAAAAATTTATTTGGCTTTGATATTTCCTTTCATATTGATGCTTTGCTTTGAATACTCATAGTTATATTGTAAAATAATTTTGAATAATTCCAGTGGAAAATTATTTTTAAATGCGCATTATTTGGACATTATTTGAAAAATTCTATATCACATATCATATTTTCACATCGATAAATATACTGATGTTAAGAAACAATTTTATTTCTGTTATTGAGAGTACAAATTATTCTTTAACATTAATAGTACTTTTTGCTTATTTAAATCACTAAGTTTAATATTTGAATTATAAACTAACATAGTTTAGTCAAATAAATAATCTAATAAATCTAAAACATTATTGGAAAATAACATCACGAAAGTTAATGTTTTTGTAATGCAAGTAACTGAAAAAGTAACCTTGTTATTAAAAAATGTTCATTTATACTTTTTTCGGTGAAAAGTATTTTATTTATTTTAAATTAACCTCTTTTTTGTGAAAATTTGACTATTTATAAAAATACTTTTAACTTACATACAAGTTGCTAGTTAAAAACGACAGATATATCGTGATGTATTAATTAAATTCATATTGTTAACTTCATAAAATGAAGTCCAATCATAATAAGCAACCCAAATAGATTTACAACTGGAAATGATTTTCTCTCAATGTCTAATCTTTTACCTTTAACAGTTGTCTGGATCAAATCAGGATCTTCTATTCCATAAAGTGTGGTTCTGCTATTGAATAAAGTGTGACGCATACAATTTGTAAAAGGAAGAAAAACTAATTTGTAGTATTCCTTAAATTATTTTGAAATAAGCAGGTATGGTTTAAAATCAGTGGTTTCAATTATATTTGATCAAATTAAGTCTTTTATTCTCAAAAATTTTAGATACTATTCCATCTATCATTTTCAATAATTACTTTTTTTACTGTTTTCCCAAATATGTTATATTTTTTCACTTTTCATAATTTCTAGATTAAATATGATAAATATACTCACATTTTATTAACGAATGACATATGAAAATATGATAAAGGAATGATGAAATGCATTATTTGGCTCAAATCATTTCTAATTTTTATATATTTTTAAATGTGAAGTTATATTTTTAACTTTCTTTTATTACTTAAAAGCATTTAAAATATTTCTAAGACTTTTGCTGTCAAACTGCATTTGTTGTCTTTTAGATGTGGAAATTAGGAACAAAATTTGTTTTTAAATTGTACTTAAATTTATTTTAAGAATTAGGTGAAATCCATCATTTTAAATTCATTTAAGAAATTCTGGATATATTGTAATAATAAATTTTTAATAAATGAAAAAATAAGTTGCAGTACCCTTTTTATCGTTTTAAAATTTCAGGGAAAAAATAAATCGATTTTTGTTATTATTGCTATCCAGTTTTTAGCATATCATATATCATATCTCTCTCAGTTTTACTTAAATACCTTACATTGGTTATAAAACGTTCATTATTTCTTCTCCGAAATAACAAGTTGTTAGATTAAATTTTAAGTAAATTGTAAAATGATTTTACACTTTCAGCTTCACTACTACTATTTTGGTTTTTATGTTTATAATACTTATATATTGTTGTTAACTATTTTTTACATTATCTTATTTAAATTATTTTAATTCTAGCAATAAATAATAACTGGTAAGTTTTCATAAATGTGTTATTTCTAGATCTCAAAGTCACCGAGAAAATTCACAAAGTTTTAATCATAACCTAAAATTCATACATTAGCTACTGTTCTAAATAAAATAAAAACTCAAAAGATTAAAATTGTTAAAAATTATATTTTCTATTACTATTTTCCTATACTTAATATTTAACTTCAAAAATAATCTATTTAAAATTCAATTTAAATCATGTAATTAAAAACAATGATTATTTGTATTTTTGATGAATGATGTTTATTAAATACACGAATGTAAATATTTAGAAAATGACACTATGAAAATTATAAAAATATAAAAATTAGCAATAAATAAATTTTATGCAAAATCCTCAGCAGAATAATGTTTACATACATACATCTAAATGTAAATGGAGTTAAAGAAATTTTTTAACGGAAAATAATATATTTTTTATCAAAATGAATAAAATAAACATTTTATGAAAACTAATTGGTCCTTCAAAATTGAAACATATATTAAAAAAAGAAGGCATTAATTTTGGAAATATATTGTGAATAATTGCAATTGATGAAAATGAAATTTCAATGGTCTATAAGATTCTTTCTAATAATATAGAAGTGGTATTGAAGGAAAGATAAAATAGAAGAAAGAAAAAGGAAATATGTTTTTCCAAACAAAGTCTGTGCCATATTTTGGTGGCACACATCAAAATCAGCAGATAAATCTTTAAAAGTTTAGAAAAAAAAATAAAGAATGAAGATTTTGCTTCAGATAGAGAAATAAGATTTGCGCGAGTCGTTTTTGCCACTGTTTTCTTCAAAATAATAATGAAAAATTCGAGAATGAAATATTTATTACTTTTTGATCAAAGTAACATCAAGCGCGGAATAGCAACTAATAGAACGTCTTCGCTGGATTTTTCAAAATTGTCGTTTCGACTCTGCAGATTTTGGAGAGAGAGCACCTCTGTTACCTTGACAACACGATGGTTGAAATACGAATTTCCTTTCCTCGAACTTTTCTCGAAGATTATATTCGATTTGTGTTGTTGAAGAAACGAAAAAAAAGTGCAACGTGAAGAGAAATGACATTTTATGTATTCAACGTATTTGGGTTTTCATTTTTTTAAAAATAAACATATGAAAACATGAACCTTCTGTGTGACTCTAATTTTCTTTTATAACTTTGTGAAGAATATATTTTTACTGGAAAGAAACAAATCAAGATGACTTTTGTAAATAAAGAAAATATCGATGCTTTTCAAATTTGCAAAAAATATTTATATTCTACTATGACTTTATTTTTTTTTCTTATCATTTAAAAAAAAATTCTTAAGCATAATTGCATTTCAATTATTTAAAATAATTTTAATGACACTTCACTCTAGATAAGCACTGGTCTATACAACCTACATTCCGCATGTGTTAAAGAATGAGTTTCCAATCTAAATTCCATTTGACAAAAAATGCTGCTAAATTTTAAGAGTTACTCTCTTATTATCAAGCCTTAGGGGATTTGACACTTAAATAATGAAAGAAAATTCAGAGCTTTTTTGATTTTTCTGGAAAAATTATAAAAAAAGAAAATAGGAAACAATTTTTAAAATAACAAACAAATTTAATAAACTTTTTGATCCAACGTTTAACAAATATGCTTTTTTTATTATTTCAGCAATACTAATTAAAAGAAAATTTTTAATAATGTCGTAAGCAAAGCAATGGTTTTAAGATTCAAAAGAGATTACTTACAAATATTGCAATTATTAATTCAGAATCCTATTAATTAATGAAATTTTTAAGAATTTAAATCATTCTTGCTGATTTGAACTAAACATAATGTACCTGTTTTACCATGTCTTTTTCATTTTGCTTTTTCTTCTATTGTATTTTCAACATATGTTCAATGTAAAAAGGCTTCTCAAACAAATGCTTTGCTCCTTACATAAGAAATCATTTTACTAACGAAATGAATTTCAACAATATTCTCAGACATTCGAAGGTGAACTTCGCCTTGTTTGCTGCCGCTCGAAGAATGTGATTTGAAGGCACGTAACAAATTCGTCTACAAGTCGGATTTACAACGCCGTTTCAGAGCGATGAGACTTGGATTAAATGTTGTCTGACGTCATGGATATTTTAAACCAATGAGAATCGTAATAAAGTGGCGTTCTCAGGATCTCAACTGTAAAGAAAAAACAGCCATTTTGTAGTTTTTTTTAAAGTAAGAACATGGGTATAAAACTCAATTAATAATTTCATAATTGTTTCTAATTTCCATAATTGTTTTTATTTAACTTTATATCTTAAAAATATAAATCAATCTAATTATGGTATTATTCTTTATATACTCATATTAATGGTTTTTAGTAGGTACTAATTACAATTACATAAATGTGTCGAAATGATTTTCATTGGCATGATATGTGTTGTGTGCTTATCTTAATCGCTAAAACTTCATAATCTACATTTTCATAGATATAATAAATTTCAAGTTGTATTGTTTCTGAATAAGCCACATGTCGCTTCTCAAAATGATTTTTAAGAAATTAATTATTTCTAAAACTATAGAGAAGTTATGAATGATGAAATATCCTCAGATCTCTGAGTGAAAGTTCATGAATCAGAAAATTTTTTCAAAATTTCATTCTCAGAGGACATTTTGATTGCATTCCACATAATTCATTGGCCTTTTAGATTTTCATCGCATTAGAAGTCATCCATAAGCAAAATCTATTTATTAAATAATGCAACTACTAAGGATGAACTTTAACAAAAGGCTAAAATAACAACTTAATTATGCTTCATAAAATTTGAAATCGATTGTACACTTGCTCTTTCTTTTCAACCCTACTAGCCATTTTGACTAGTCCTTTTGACCGTCAACTTAAGAAAAACAAAACATTTAATCAGTCAAATATGTTTCAAGACAGTCCCAAGTGTCCCTTAAAAATTTATATTCAAGTTCACAAGCAATTGCTATGGAGAATAAATAAAAAGGCAAATTTTTTGGCCAAGTCACTTAAGGGTGCTAATAATGCTTAAAAACCTTCAAGGAGATTTTGTTTATTTAGGCTCACCATTGCATATCGAGCTCTATTTGTTAAAGTGTCTCACACAGATACAAATTCTTCAATAGATTCTCTAAGGAAATATTGTTCTTTAATGAATATGTAAAAAGATTTATTGACTGTTAAAAGCTAAAACATGAGGAAAAATAAATGGGTTTAACATTCATTTTCTAGAATAACAAGAAAACATTTACTTAACAGCAATAAAGAATGTTCTGCTTCAGTAGAAAGAAGACAAAACTTTAAAAGTATATACTATATCAGTGGAAATCGTATTGTGATAGAAAATTGGATGTACCACATTCACCTGTGTAGGAGATCAAGCGGAGTGTCTTTGGAAATAACATTTGCATAACTCAAATTGTGCAGAAATTGTTTCCCAATGTTTTTGATGTTTGATCCATTTCTTATTTGATTTCTTGCTCAATTGAAGTTGATTAAAAATCACTTCAAAAACATCCTCTTGATATATGAAAAATACTTTTATTTGGAAGATTTTGTGAATACTCTCAACGAAATTAACAATTCAATTAATTTGGAAAAGTATGAATCGAGAAAAAATAACGTTGTTATTTTTTCTCGATTCATACTTTTCCAAATTAAGTCCCCTAATATGTTCAGTCGCAATCCAGCATTATGTATCATTATAACAGTATAAATTTATTTAGAAAAATAAATATCAGTTAAAATATTACACTAGCATTTGTGTGTACGTGTGTGTGTGTTAGTACATGCTCTAAAACGTTTATGATCTAAACTTTTTTTCAGCATAACATTAACATTTTATTGAATGTCATTTAAAAAATACTGACATTTTTTGTTAAATGAAAATGATTAACAATGAATCGAAAAAAGGTAAACAATATCAAATTTTATTGCTGTGTTTTGCAAAGAATATCAAATTTTAAGAATTTTAATGATTGATTTTCTAAGTGATATTAGTTGATAAGCATTAAAGGATAATACTTTCTGAATTATTATTCAATCTCAGCTTATATTTAGAGTCATAAAACAGGTTAGTATCACCTTAGTGTTATTAAATCATGTGGCATAATTTCATTTCTTTCATCAACCTTTCAAGAAAGCAACATAAATTCACCATATAATAACGCAGGGAGTTACTATCTTCGCTTTTAATGTTTTTTTCTTACCCGAAGAAAAGGCGCCCCAGGCAGGGGCATCCCACCCGTTGGGAAGTGCATCATATTGTCCCTGCTTTGGGAATAATGGTCGTGCCCCGCTGATTTCTATTGCCTTTCTACCACCTTAAGTCTCCTTTTCTCAGAACCCAGATTTGAAGACTTCTCGCAAGATTAACTCTGAACTGTAAGAGGGCCGAAGTAATATTGCCTTCGCTCGGTGCACCTTGAAAAGGGGGAGAATAAATTGCTAGGCTTCCTGCATTGTTGCACCTCTTTCGACGTGAAAGCATATTAACCTAATGCTTCTCAAGGCTCCTCGTACTTGAAGTTTTCGAGGTATTTGTATCACATTCCGAAGGGAAAATTCCATCTGCTTGGATAACATCTTGGGTGGAAAGTGCACCTCGAATCTGATGTTAGAACTCATTATTCGCTTAAGTTTGCAACACTAGGATATTTGTACACATTTAGTGAATTTAATTTTTATATGATAAGGATTCAGTGACTGGTAAAAATTTACAGAAACTATTTGTCATATTTGCTTGCTTACATTATTTTAGAAATAATACATATAAGTAGAAAAATGTAAAAATTTAAAGAAAGTAAAAATGTAGTATCAATAGTTTATATTACAATTAAATATTATATAATTTAGATTATATATGTAAATAAATTTGAAATTGTCATTTAAAATTGTAATTTGATAAACTTGGTTTCTGTTAAGATATTAAAAGTTAGACTCTAAGCAGATGAAATGAAAACATACTAGTTATTATTCAAATTATTCCTTGCCAAAATAAAAGTTAAACAAAGGTTTGGAATAGCTCTTTATATATTATGCAGTAAATTTGTGTCCTGTTTTTTTTTTAATTAATATTTTAAAAATGGCCATTCAAATATTTTGCTACATGATTAGTTCGATTTCTTAAGATATATGCATTTGTATAGAGATGTAATTAAATGTCAGAAATCAAAGAATTAGTGTAAAATATTCATCTTGCATTTGATAAAAATTGTGGCTTGTATTGATATTTTTAATTAGGTAAATAAAAAATTATTTTTTTAGTCAAATGAAATCTGTGAGTGGAACTTGTAATATTCTTTCTTTTTCTTTCGTTATAAGATTACAGCTATAGAACACCACAAACAGCAAAATAAAATGATAAAATTTTTCCTTAACAACAGTTAAAAAAGAAAGAAATTATTTAAACTGCTGTTAAAAAATATCAGCAGATTGATAAATGAACTGTCAGAGGCGAAGTTCACTTGAATATATATTAGAAGTGTGATGATTGGTTAGAGTAGAAACTATAAACATCGTATATCAATATAAGTCCACATACCATCTCTTCAGATTTTATTAAATTTACTCTGAAATAAAGCTATGATGGCTTGTTAACCGTTAACAGAAACATAAGTTTAATTGTGAAATTACTTTACTCGTAATGATTAATATTGTGAGATATAATCATGAAATTATTTATGGAATCATGAACAAAAATTTGCAAAATATGATTGGTGTTTTGTAATTGAAAGTAAGAAGATAAGATTCAACAAGATAATATTTCATCTAAAGATATCCTGTGTCTCATGTTAAAAGAGTTATTAATCAGAAAATTTATTGGAAATTTTCTAATTTATAAATTTTTTAGAAACAAATATCACATATAAAAAATAAAAAAAATTGAACAAGCGTACTTTACATCTTCCTTATTGGCATACTGATATCAAATTAAATATGGATAAGATTTTCCAATTCTAAAGATGATGCTTCAAAATAGGAGAAAATGAGAAATAAGAACTTCTCATTTCTTTCAAATATGTAAAAAACTCTAAGAAAAGCAACCACTTTACCATAACTACCTTAGAGAAGCTAGTAGGTTACTCCAGGGAAAAGTTTTAATTGTTATCATAAGTGAAATGGATGTTTGCATAACATCCATGCCTATAAATTATGATGTATTTTACTTGCATTATCAACGAATATAACTTCATACCAAATTCCTTAAAAGTACTAAATGCATTGGTGAATAAAATATTTAACTTAATTGAGGACTATTTTACTATAAATGTTTTATGCTTAGATAATGAGCAATTTTGCTACCATTATCTGCCCTACATTTGGAAATATACATTAAATCTTTTATTTGATATAAATTACTTTGATTCAAACATTTAATTATTTTGGAAACCTTATTCATTAAAACCATCATAGTTGTGTGAATCTGTGAATTTTTTTAAAATATTTATCCCTTTTATGGTGGACTATATTCCCTTATATGGTGGGAAAATTAAAACGATATAATATAAAAGATATTAATAGTTTAATAAGTTTACATAACACAACAATTAAAAGACACATGGTTTACTATGTTTACATAACACAATAATCCTTTATTGGTCCGTGGTTCATGGAAAAGTTTTTTTTTATTCATTCTGACCTCTTGCCTGTTATGGTTCTCCAATTGTCAACAACAATGATGCTGAAATCTACATCCAAAAGCATCCTCCCATCTCTTTTTTATCTATCTCTTCCTCTTCAAAAGTTGGCAAATACGTAAACAATTATAAATCTTCAACGGTTTCTTTGTCGAATCCCCATAATTAAAAGATACCTCAACCTTATCATTCTATTTTCTTTAATGAATTTTACAACATTTTAGTTTCCAATGAGTCTAAATAGTTCAAAATAATCTCTTTCTCCACAAGCGTTGTTCAAAAACAACACAAATTTATGATTTTTAAGACTCAACTCCTAAAACTTGACAGAACACTATCTTTCTTTATAGTTAAGATCCAAGTTTCAGTGAAGTAAGTAAATACTATTCTAAATAGAGTCTTATACAATTTATTTTTTTTACAATTTATTTCTTATGCATTTTAGTTTTCCTTTTTGTGAGGTACCCTTATGTCTCTTAATCATAAAAGCACCAATTGGGCAAAAGTATTCACTCTTCAGTTTCAGGTGGAATATTATTACAATCATTTTCTGATCAAAATTATGCAAATTTATCTAAAGATTGAAAGGTTTACACACACACTAACACACACACACACATATATAACTGATACGTTTTTATTGTGCAATCAAATGAATTTTGTGGTTTTATATGTAAAAAATTAAAATTTAACGGACATATTTTAGTGAATAATAAAAAGGCTTTTTAAGACATACAAAATGATTGTGAGAAAAACTGCAAACGATGGTATTTAAAGGTAAAGGCAAAACTTTGTCATTTCTTATA